>JARLTB010000058.1:10560000-11092500 GCA_030141615.1 Unio pictorum | reverse complement strand
GTGTTTCGTTTGAAGACACTAAAGATGAAACTTCTTTGACCGGTTATCGCTTTCATCTAGTATAAGCCTATGTCCACCATCCCCTCCACAAATACAATATTTGAATATACTAATTAAAATGGTTTCTCAAATATTCTATGGCACAAACACATGTCGCGAAAAATATTTGTAAATAAAAGTTCTAGCATAAAATACATGCTATGAAATTTTAATTCGTGACTGATATTGTATCCAGAAAATCATGATCTGGAAATACTTTTTCAAGATGACCAGCGTAGGGATATTATACGAATGATTTTTTAAAAACGTCAATATTGTCTGTTTGTAAACAACAACAAAAAGTGCATTTCTTAGATATCAATAATATACACGATTACGGTTCTACTTTACTATTGTCTTTCGATATAAGCAAGAGAATTTCCAGCTTTATTTTTATTTTTGTGCTATAGTGCACATAAGTTCAAGTATAATCTATGTATTGTGTCGAATAAGTAAATATCCTTATCGATAGTTAAATCAGATTATTTTTCTTGAATATACATGATGACTAATGTTGACAACGGTTTGTTAGCGACTAAAAATGGCGGCAGAAGGTGCGCGCGCGTTGAATTGTGGGTATTTGCGTACTTAAATCGTGACGTCTGTTAAAACAACCCATAAAGGAAACTGCCAGGTTGCCCACCGTCCAGGCAAAACATGGCAGAATATCGCATACTAGTGACCTTTTCTATAAGCATATATTGACGGATAAATAGAAAATGATTTATAAGGATCTCCAACTGGGCAATATATTCCCTGAAAGGACGATTCTATTGAAAGTTATTATTTGTTGGTAATGATGTATTTTAAGAGCATACTCTAATTTATTTTTAAAACTTTATACAGGTATTATCTATGGTCTGTAAACTAGTAAAAGATAAAATTCCTTGATTTGTGTATTCTTCACTCAGCCTGTCTATAAAAAAAATTAATATGTACCGGGTATATCCTGCTTTTTCAGTGATAATCCTATGCTTGATGTTAAGTAAATGTCTTTTTTTAATTAACCAAACTAATGCATAATAGTAAGACTTGTTTTTTTCTAGATTTTATCTAAGTCAACTTACCCAGGGCAAGCTGACTGAAAAATTGAACTTGCCTTTGGGAATATGAATTGTGCCAAACAAAACATCCCATGATGAGTTATACAAAACCCATAAGGTATATAAATTATATAGGAAATCATTTATTATTTATTTTAACGTTTTATTTGTGTTCTTTACCTATTAAAACCCTTAAACTATATGAAGATAATTACATTTATGCAAAGTTATATATGTAAATTAAACATATAGAAAATACATAGATAGGAAAGAGAATCTAATTATAATTAAAACTGCAAGACAGAGACATGAGACATATAGTAGCATAAAAGGGTTTCAAAGAGCCAGGTTTTTAAGAGAGAGAGGGCTCCAAATACATAATTATGTGAATGGTTAGTCTGTATACATGCATTCTACTAAATACATCACTTTAAATGGATTTTTTTCCCATTATTTATATTATAATGATTAGTATATCTAATGTACTAAGTGCTCTAAGTACTGGACTTTAGTAGCTTAAATCGGTGCACAAATCAATTTCTGAAATTAAAAAAAAAATCTTTTTTTCCTTTGACCTAGGGGTAAACATTGCTAAAGAAAATTCAATAAATATTAAATAATAATAAAAATTCTGCAATTGATTTTTGCCTCTAACTGAGCCAGTCTGGCCTGTTATTTGAAGTGCTTAGTAAATTATATAAATAATTCCAAAATTAATCCAAAATAATTCAGAATATTATCCACTAGAGAAATGGCAAAAGTCCTGGTAATAAAATGTCCAAATAGTTCTAAGTTCGAATTCCAGCGAAGTATCCAATATGGAAGACGATGTCACTTGATTTAGTCTGTTCTTGTTAATAAAACCTCTATGAACACAACTCTTTTCCAGATAAATATTAAAATAATTCCTCTTGATCCAAACGAATTGACACAATTATTTCCAGTACAAGGTAATTTATAATAACTCAAAAAGACACAACTTAATATTCTAACAGCCCAATTTTCTACTGACTAGCTCGCTCCAAAACATAATTTATATATGTTTTTTTTACATAAACAAGGGGTTACGTGATCTTCTAGAAACTATCAGAACAAATTTACGTTCAAAGAATAACATACACACCTTATGACCCAGCTAAAATAGAAAGATGTTTATACAAAAGCTCCATTTTGTCCTTGGAACCAACCAATCATTTTAAAAGTTTGTTTACAACTCTGAAGCCAGCTCAAAAATGAGGTCAACACCTAGTGTTTACTCTAAAACAGAAGTCACCCCCCCCCCCTTTCAATGAAGGAATCTTAAAACTTAAAATGCCAAATTTAAATCTAACAAACAAACAAAAATAAAAATAAATATAGATGACTTATATCAAATATACATAACACCTTCCCCCATAAAATAAAAAGAAAGGTTTATATGATAAAACTTTCTTTTTACCACAAACCAATTTACACTTGAGGTTAAAAAAAACTCTATAAATTACATTGTATATGATATAAGATATTGTTATGCATGGGAATGAGCTTCTGCTATTATATTATCTTACTTGTCCATGTCCCACAATATGTCCTAAGAAAGCCACACTAGCACAGCAGAACTCACTTTTAGATAAACTAACTGTCAAACATGCATCAGTGAGTTTGTCAAAGAATTTTCGAATTGTTGCTAGATGTTCTATCCAGGTGTCGTTGTAGATGATGACATCATCTTTATAGGCAATACAATTTTCTAGACCAGAGGTGATCATTTTTATGAGACGTTAAAATGTACTTGTTGACCCTTTCGTCCTGAATGGCTTTACTTTATATTGGTAAAGTCCATCTGGAGTCACAAATGCTGAAATTTCCTTTGCTCTTTCCATTAGTGGAATCTGCCAAAATCCTTTCAGAAGGTCAAATTTGGTGACATACTTGGCATTCTCAATTTTATCAATACAATTGCCAATTATTGGTAATGGGAATGAATCTGTTTTTGTCATACTGTTCACCTTCCTATAATCAGTGCACATACGGAAAGTTTTATCTGGTTTTGGAACAAATATGCATTGTGAACTCCAATCACTTTTACTGGGCTCAATAAAATCATTCTCCAGCAAATATTGAATTTCCTTTTTTAAGTATTCCTGTTTGAGTGGATTCATCCTGTATGGATGTTGTTTAACAGGTTTGGAATTTACAATTTCAACGTCATGAAAAATTTTGTTTGTCCTTGTAGGAACATCTGGAAATAAGTGTTCATATTCAAATAATAACTGTTTCAGTTCATTTCTTTCTTGCACTTGTAAATGTGAAAGTTTCTGGTCTAGATCTTTCATAATTTCTGAATTACAAAGATTCGTCATTTCAATATCAACCGAATCTGATGATATTTCTTCACTGAGTGGCACAGGTACAACTAAATTAGTTACAGGTTTAACATGGCTATCTCTTTCAATATACTCTTTTAGCATGTTTATATGGCAGAGTTGTTTTTGTTTGCGCCTCCCAGGAGTATTTATGATATAATTTAAGTCATTAATTTTCCTGTCAACTGTGTAGGGACCATAATATTTGGCCTGAAGAAGATTTTGTGGCATTGGTAAGAGAGTCAGGACTCTATCACCAGGCTGAAAACTCCTTTCCTTCGATTCTTTATCATATCTTGATTTCATTTTAGATTGAGCAGAGTGCAGATTTGCTCTTGTGACCTAACAAGCCTTTGACAACTTGTATCTAAAATCAGAAACATAATCAAGAAGATTGATCTCAGTATCTTCATTAGAGAGAAGTTTCTCTTTCAATAACTTCAATGGTCCACGCACAGTGTGTCCAAAAACCAGTTCAAAGGGACTGAAGCCTAAAGATTCTTGAACTGATTCTCTAACAGCAAACAACAGTAAATTAATGCCTTCATCCCAATCTTTATTCGTATCAAAACAATATGATAGGATCGTATTTTTCAAAGTCTGATGGAATCTTTCTAATGCCCCTTGGCTCTCAGGGTGATAGACAGAAGATTTGAATTGTTGAATGCCCAATTCATACATAACTTGTTGGAAAATTCCAGACATGAAGTTTGAACCTTGATCAGACTAAACAGATTTGGGAAGGCCATACTGAGTAAAAGACTTTATCAAAGCTTTTACTATTGTTTTAGATTTTATATTCCTTAACAGAATTGCCTCTGGAAACCTTGTTGATGCACACATAATGGTCAACAGGTATTGGTTACCTGGCTTGGTCTTGGGTATGGGAACTTCACAATCTACCATAATTCTACTAAATGGTTCGTCAAAGGCAGGAATAGGTTGTAGATGAGCCTTAGGTATCTTCTGATTGGGTTTTCCTACCATTTGACAAATATGACAAGATCTACAGTATTTGGCAACATCACTTTTGTTTTTGGCCAATAGAAGTGAGTCAAGCTCTTGTGATAAGTTTTATTAATCCCTAAATGACCAGCCAAAGGAGTTTCATAGGCCAAATTAAGTATTTCCTGTCTGTAAGGTTTTGGAACTACTATTTGATAGTTCACCGACCACTCATCACCAGCAGGTACCTCGAGAAGTCTCCATTTTCTCACAAGAATTCCATTTTTAATGAAATAACAGACAGGAACTTCAGTGGCTTCAGTCTTACTTATGGCCCTTTGAAACAAACAGGAGATCTCAGGATCTTTTTCCTGTTCGACGACAAGTGACTGTCATTTATCACCCTAATTAGAATAAAGAGAACGAGTTGTTAAAGAGGATCACTATGATCAATACCTTCTGATTGATCCAAACAAGGAGTAAATGTGACCTCATCAGAAGCCTGACCTATACACGTGTCAGCTAAAGGAATACTTACTTCATCAACATCATCCTCAAGAGCTTTCTTTGCCATAGCTTTGGTAACTGCACAAGCTTGAAATATATGAGGGAATTCTTTTTCAATTGGATCAACTTTCTGATCCAAATCAGACTTGTCAGTTACAAGTGGATTAACTACAACCTTGTCTCCAGCTAAGTCATTGCCTAGCAATAAATGAATGCCCTCAGTGTGTAAAACCGAGACTGTTCCAACTGTCACAGGTCCTGACACTAAGTCTGATGACAGATTTACACAATGGAGAGGAACATAAACAAAGCCGCACTCTACTCCCTGAATAAGAACACTTTCATTGGAAGAATACTTTTCAGAAAAAGGCAAAGTACCTGACAATAAAAGACTCTGAGAAGCTCCTGTGTCTCTTAATAGGGGTGGGATTGGATGAATCACCCAAGAGTGATATAGAACCCTTCGATATGAATGGTTCATAATTCTCCATAATAAAATCAGACTGGGATTTATTAGACCCAACAAATGTATTGCGTTCAATACATGACCATGACCTTGACCTCTTAGAAATAAGAGCATTTGGAACAGGCCTGTCTTGATTCTGTTGCCTATTTTTCAATTTGTAGCAATCAGAAATAATGTGTCCTTTTTTCTTGCAATAGGTACATGTCAGAAGAGACAAGGATCTAGAATCAAGCTTCTCTGAAGTTTGATTTTTGAAAGTTGTGCTAGTTTGAGTTTTTAAAGGGCTGGTATTAGGCTGAAATACTTTTCTGCCAGAAGACTGTTGAGTAGAAGTCTTATTAACAAAATTAACTTTATGTGTCAAAGAATATTCGTCAGCAGCTCGAGCAGCATTCTCCAAGGTTTCAATCCTATGCTCATCGAGATAAGTTTTAACGTCACTATGGACACAGTTTTTGAACTCTTCAATTAATATCATTTGCTTGAGATTTTGATAATCTTGTTCGATTTTCTTGGCTAAGCACCATCTATCAAATAACTGCTCTTTTTCTCTTGCAAATTCAACATGAGTTTGTCCAGCTTCTTTTCTGTAATTTCTGAATTTTTGTCGATAAGCTTCAGGGACTAACTCATAACCCCTTAGAATGCAATCTTTAACCACATCATAGTCATCACATTGGTGAACAGAAAGTGAAGTGTAAATCTCACTAGCCTTACCAGTGAGTACACATTGCAATAACTGAGTCCAATGCTCCCTTGGCCACTTTAAATTTTCTGCAACTTTTTCAAAATGAATGAAGTATTTGTCTACTTCTTTTTCTCTGAAAGGGGGCATTAATCTAATATTCCTTGTTAAATCAAAACTTAAATTTGGATTTGAAGTATGAAGGTGTTTTTCACTTGCCAGCTCTATTTCTTTCATTTTACATTAATATTCCCTTTTTTCCTTCTCTCTCTCTTTATCGATTTGTTTTTCTTGTAACTGAATGTGCATCTGCTCTTTTTCATATTGTAATTGTCTTTCTTTCTCTTCTTTGTCATATTGTAATTGTCTTTCTGTCTCCCTTTCCTCTCTCTCTCTCTCTCTCTGTCTCTCTCTCTCTCTCTCCTGAAATTCCAGCTTCTTCAACTCTAATTCCATCTTGAATTTTAATTCTAATTTCATCCTTTTTATGTCAGAGTCTGATGCAGAATTACTGACTGAAATTAAAGCACTTTTCTCCAAAACATTCTCTTCTACCAAATATTGGACCAAAATCTTTTTGATATCTTGTTTCGTTAAAGAAGCCTTGACTTCAGAAAGATCATATTTTCTGACAAGTTGAATCAACTCATCTTTTTTGGAAAGATCTAATTGCTCCTGAGTAGGATTAGAAAGAAATATTTCTACTTTAGATGTCATTTTAATACAAGCCTGTCAATCTTACTAAATATTTTAAAAAATTTCAAAAACTAGGGGTATTCAAATTTAAAACAAACTTTTCTGAAAAAAATTTCTAGCCAAATTCTAATTTATCTCAATTTTGGATGAGCTCACCAATTTCTATGTTACGTGCTTAGGCTCAAAAAAACAGTAACATAGAAAGAGTGAAAAAAACAAGCTTGTAAAAACCTAATAAACAATTTATTGAGCACAAATATTTTCCAGAAAAGAAAAATAAACTTATGGTTTTAAGAATCAATTCCAAAATTAATCCAAAAATAATTCAAAATATAATCCAGTAGAGAAATTGCAAAAGTCCTGGTAATAAAATATCCAAATAATTCCCAGTTCGAATCTTAGTGAAGCATCCAAGATGGAAGACGATGTCGTGTAACGAAGTCGCGTAACGAAATGAAATTCAATGAGCACAATTATTTTCCAGATAAATAAAAAAATAAATCCTCTTGATCCAAACGAATTGAAATAATTTCCTATACAAGGTAATTTAAAATAACTCAAAACGACACAATTTAATATTCTAACAGCCCAACTTCTACTAAATAGTTTGCTCCAAAACATAATTATATACCTGTTTTTACATAAACAAGAAAGGGGTCACATGATCTGGAATCTTTTAGAACAAATTTACGTTCAAAAAATCTCGTACACACCGTATGACCCAACTAAAAATGTTTATAACAAAGCTCCATAATGTCTTTGGAATCAACCAATCATTTTAAAAGCTTGTTTACAACTCTAAAGCTAGGTCAGAAATGAGGTCAACTGCTCGTGTTTATTTGTAAAGTACAGATCATCCCACTTTTAAAAAAAAAATATCTCCCAATGAATGAATCTTAAATTTAAAATGTCAAATTTGAATCTGACAAACAAACAATTAAAATAAAAAATAAATGACCCAAATAAAAAACACATAACAATATCTATATTGTAAACTGCATGAGTACAGTCACTGCATTGACACACATACACAGATTCTGTGTTATAATGTGATAAGTACATTCATGGAATTAAGACAGACACACACACACACACACACACACACACACACATATAGAGAGAAAGAGAGAGAGATTTTGTGTTACAGCCTTTAGATCACACAAGACATGGTGTGGCAAGATCCTTAATTGGGGAGAAGGGTATATATAATTTAAAAAGTAGGGATTGGCAACAGAAGCATCATAAGCATAATTTTTGTGGTGATTATGATAGTGATGGTGATGATTTTTTTTGCAGACCCATGGTACCATCTCTAAACCAGGCTATGCAGAGAATGGGTCTTTATCCAAACCTTGATTCTCATGTCAGTGATTCAGCTAGGTTTTCTTCAGTGCCTACTGGTGGAGCCTATGGTGGTGCAAGAACTCAGATGTCAGTGTCTACTGGTGGAGCCTACGGTGGTGCAAGACCAAAGATGTCAGTGTCTACTGGTGAAGCCTATGGTGGTGCAGGGGCAAAGGTGTCTATGTCAGGAAAGCAGTTGTCTATTGACTCTACCCAAGGAATGCAGATCTGCCTGCATAATTTGCAAGGAAAATGTTGCTTCAAAGATTCATGCATATGTAGTCATAAGAATATGCCATACCAATGGCAGACACGATCCCATTCTGATGGTGTATGGGAAGACCTTGAAGAACAGAATAATTTGGATGTGGAATTAGAGTTTTGTAATCCCGAACATGACGAATGTGTTTATGTAGACAGGTAATTATCAGACCATATGTGTGTCATTGCTTTTATCTCTTGATCACCATCTGTGTCCTTGCTTCTATCTATAATTGTGTGTCCAATTACTTTTATCTGCCAATCTGCATCATCATTTCCATGCTTTTATCTGTCCATCATCATCTGTGCATCCATGCTTTTATCTGTCCATCATCATCTTTTTGTCTTTGATTTATCTGTCCATCATCATCTGTGTGTCTTTGATTTATCTGTTCATCACCATTTGTGCATCCATGCTTTATCTGTCCATCATCTGTGCATCCATGCTTTTGTCTGTCCATCATCTGTGCATCCATGCTTTTATCTGTCCATCATCATCTCTGTATCCATGCTTTTATATGTCCATCATCATGTGTGCATCCAAGCTTTTATTTGTCCATCATCATGTGTGCATCCATGCTTTTATCTGTCCATCATCATCTGTGTATCCATGCTTTTATCTGTCCACCATCATGTGTGCATCCAAGCTTTTATCTGTCCATCATCATCTGTGCATCCATGCTTTTATCTATCCATCATCATATGTGCATCCATGCTTTTATCTGTCCATCATCATATGTGCATCCAAGCTTTATCTGTCCATCATCATATGTGCATCCATGCTTTTATGTCCATCATCATCTGTGCATTTATGCTTTTATCTGTCCATCATCATATGTGCATCCATGCTTTTATCTGTCCATCATAATATGTGCATCAAAACTTTATCTGTCCATCATCATTTGTGTCCATTTTGTTTTGTCCATCACCATCACCGTATCCTTGTTTTTATCTGTCCATCACCACTTTCTTTGCACCCTTTACTCTATCAACACTATTTTAGGGTGTGGTCATATTTGGTGTGATAATTTATCAAGATGGGTAGATGACAACAAAGACTTTTGAATTCTTAATGAATGCAGACACCAAGAGAGAGAGAGAGAGAGAGAGAGAGACTGGAGATCAGTGGTCACAGTGGGAGATCTGGGTCTACAGTCTACTTGCAGTAGGGTAAACATCAGTGGCATCACTAGGGTTGGTGTCACCCACATGGAACCACTTACACCACAAATATTCAAACATTTTATAGCCAGTCATTTTGGTTTCACCCCCTCTGATAGTGTCACCCAGTGTGGTCCGCACCTCACTAGTGATGCCACTGGTACACATTGTACAGGGGCCCCAAGTGGTCTAAATCTCTCACCATTATTGATCATTGCCATCTCACTTCTGCCTGCATGGGTTCGAATCTTGGGTTTGGACAATACGGGTATGTGAGAAAGCTTGCTAGTAGCTTCTCATGAGTCAGTAGTTCTGTCTGGGGGTTTTCTGGGTTCTTCCTCCACCAGTTATACTGGTTGCCATCTATAGTCTATCTTATGCTGAAAAATGGCATTCATACCTACAACAACGCATTATACAGAGGTTAATAAATTGTTAGCAGGTCTTCAGAATTCCTATTATTCATTGCCAGGGCAAGTACACATTGTTCAGTGCACATTATACATAGGTTAATAAATTGTTTATAATAATATTTATTTATTTATTTATTTATTAATTTATTTATTTATTTATTTAAAGAGAATTAACTCATTTAGTGAAATACAACTAATCTTTATGGAGACCCTTAAAAAAGAAAAATGTATATTTAGCTCTGAGAGCAGGCCTTCCAAATTTTCATTTCTGTTGCATTTGTAATGTAAAGGTTGGTAAATTATTGGAGATTGGGTTCAATAAAGTTTTCATTGCCCAGTGCTTGGAGCAAGTAGCCATTGTACAGAAGTTATTGCATATCCTCATAATTTTGATTTGCCTTTTGCCTTGGGGAAGTGAATATTGATGTGGGCAAACCTGATGTAGATTACTCATTGGGAAAGAAGAAATCTAATATCTTCTGCATCTCTGGTACTGAACATAAGATCTGCAAGAAACATGCAGCAGTTTTATGTGATTTATTTGAAATGGATATAATATTCTTAATATCTTGAAAGCTAATGCGTAATTTTTAATGTTTGATTACTGCATGTGTGCGTGTGTGTGTGTGTATGATTTGGACTTTTACTATATAGCTTGAACAAATTTTCAGTCATATTGCTACAATGTCTGTAGTGTGACAGTTTATAGTGATGTCTAGCATTGAGGCATCATGCTGCAGACATGTAGCATAATGTCTCACCCAGTCACATTATCTTGACACCAGGCAAACCATTCCTAAGACTATTCTCTTCATGCTGAGTGACATGTGAGGAAGCTGTTAGTACCATTTCTGTTAGTCTTTGCTATTACTTGGCCAGGACCTCCCACAATGGAAGGGTATATCATAGAAGGGGTATATCATAGAATAGATTCATAACAAAATGTTATATCAAAACAGTACACGCACTTAAAACATTGTATATATATGAATTGATTTTTAACAAATTGATGATAGAAAATGATGAGGTATTTTTAATTGATATATGTATGACTATAATGAAACAATAAGACTAATTCATAACTGGTCTGTTGTCTTCACTTTAGCATGTACTCAGATATAATTTTTATTGGAAAAAAAACATCACAGGACTTCTGCACATATTGTTTTGTTTCGGTGATGGACTTAATTAGAAGAACTAATTAATGATAATTAAGGATTATGTTATGTGAAGGCCTTTGCTCAGTTGTTAATAAACCCCAGTAGATATTGTAATGAAAATATGAGAGCTTATGCATCAGTTATTGTATTTTCTCAGCAACACTTCATTATTAATTTTTTGAAACATAGAATGGCATGCCAGTATCTTCGATCTTGTTTTTGCAAACATAAATCCAAATCACACACACACACACACACACATACTCAGTGAATGAAAATGTCAAAAATGCCTACTGTTGTCAACATTTAAGTAAATTTTGTCACATGAAATTTATGTTTTAGCACATTAATTTGATTTCATTGTCTGCATCACAAATGTAAGATGCCCTCTTGTCATCAAACATGAGAAGGTCAGTTTTCTCTCAGTCTACTGTCTGCACTTTTTTTAATTTGATCAACTGAACACTTAATAGAGTAATAAATATCAGTTAGTTTGCTCATTCAGATCAAAGATTTCTGAAATAATGGCATCAATATTTTACAAACTGAACAATAAAGGTAAACTGTGTTTCTAGGTTGATGGACATGAGATAAATATTCATAGTTTAGATGGGAAAGAAAGGAATTTAGTTTTTGTTGACCACTACAACAAAAAGCAGTGATAATTTTAGTACACAATGTTTTTAAATGTACACATGAGATGTATGATGAAACTTCTTAGAGTAATTTTATTAATGATCTTTCAGAGTTGGGTATCTTGAAAATAAAGGTGATTTATGAAAAAGTAAATAAATTTTGTTGAAAAAATCTGTATACTGTAGAACCTGTCTTGAAAGACCACCCTTTCTGACATAAAATTATCATCTCTTAAGACTGGTGGTCTCTCATAACAGGTCACAATGCATAATCATTAAATACTTGCCTTGAGAATATGGTCTCTCAAGACAGGTGGTCTCACATAGAAGTTGTCTTTCAAGACAGGTTTCACTATACTGAGAATAATTTCCAGCAAAATTTCAAAAAGGTATTCAACCATTAAAGAGCACGTATTCCCTGGTTCTCTCAATGTCCAGCAGTGATGGCAAAATTTCTTAAATATTTGGAGGTCCATTTGTAACACGCACCCTCACTAATAGTGTTGTCTATGTTTTTGAACTCGTTGTGTGCAGGTTATTGAGGGAGAGTTTTAGATTTATGTCTGCCATGTTAATGTAAGCTTGATAGAAAGATTACCTGTTCATAATAACCCTTGCAGCTGGCTTCTTCAAATGGTCACTATCCATAGGTTTGATTATTAAAGTAGTCAGAGAAGACAGTTCTACCTCAGAATAAGGTAAATGTTGGGAGCCATTAGAGTAATTCACATTACAGGATTCCCATATACATTTGTTCATGGAAGTCATAAAGTGCAATATAGGTAGATTGATACATTACTCACTCATAATAATGCTCTCCATAGAGTAAAGTGACATATAAAGAGACTGCCTTATAATAAACTACATGATATGATAATCCCTCTTTATAATGCTGTATATGGAAGCCATAGAGTAAAGTGCCATAGAGTGAGGCAGCCTTTTAACTAGGTACGTGATTCAGTATTTCCTCATTGTAAACTGTTCATGGGATTCAGAATCATGCGTTTTAGTAATAGTGCCTTATAGTGAGGTACACAATACAGTACTCATTCATTATAATGCTGTCCTTGAAAGTGATAGTATACTACTCATTAGAGAGACCACCTTATAATATGGTACGTGATAAAGGACTACCTCATTATAATGATTACCATGTAAGTCATAGTATATAACACATAATATGGTACATGATACAGGACTACCTCATTATAATGATTACCATGTAAGTCATAGTATATAACACATAATATGGTACATGATACAGGACTACCTCATTATAATGATTACCATGTAAGTCATAGTATATAACACATAATATGGTACATGATACAGGACTACCTCATTATAATGATTACCATGTAAGTCATAGTATATAACACATAATATGGTACATGATACAGGACTACCTCATTATAATGCTCTCCATGGGCACCATAGAATATAGTGCTCCATAATGAAAATATGATTAAGTACCATCTCACTATAAGACTGTCAATTGGACTCATAAAGTACACTGCCTTCTAATAAAGTAAAATATGCATGTATTTCAACATCGGTGAATACAAATTCTATTTTAAAGTAAAGTCCAGAAATTATAAAGCACGAGAATTTAGTTTTGGCTATTGAAATTGAATTGATGTCCATAAAAATAACAATTAGCGATCTTGAAAATCATGTTATCACTACTGAACAGATAGTCATATTAACATCAGTTTTTCACAGAAAGATTTGTTATGATGTCTATTTGGTCCTAAGGAAATTGATGACAATCTAACAGGCTACTGAGTTGCCACAGTGGTCATCTTGGAAATCTTGGTGTTACTCCTGTTGAATGGATGGTTTTATCAACATGGGGTTTAAATTGAAATACATCCTATAACATCTATTCAGTGTTAAATGAAAATGGTGCTGATCTAATATAGTCACCAAAGTCATCTAGAAAAACTTGTTATTACTATTCTGCCAGACTCAGGTATCATGCTACCAGGCAAGGTGCCTAGCTGAGCTAAGTCACCTTCTTCTGTCAGAAAGTGAAAACAACTTTGCCCTGTGATTTTGTTAGAGTTACATTGACTGATCATAGATTTTGAAATCCCCCCACTCCTGAGCCAGGTTAGTTCTACTGTTGTGTTGTAGCCTCATGTATTCATCAAGCCATCAGTAGCTAACGTGATATCAATCATATGGACATGAAAACTCTTGCACATTCACAGGCATGTATTTTGATAGCGGATTGACCATTAACCCTTTCCTGAGTGAGTTAGCAACTATATAACTGCCTGATTTCCACATGTTATCTGTTGATGATGAAAAACATACAAACTTGTGTTTTGAAACTTAACAATAGTATGTAAATAGCAATTTGTGTTTTAAGAACAGAATCAGTGATTGGATATTTTAACTGTCTCTTGTATACTACATCGTCATAAAATTAGTTTGAAACTGTAAATGTAAATGAATCAATAACAAAAGGATGGTGGACATTGCTGTGTCAGAAAATTCCAGTTAAATATTAGATTGTCTGTTTAAAATCATTGGGGCAAATATATTGAGAAAAATATACAATTGATAGAAACAAAGCTTAGGTATTATGTAACATAGGGTATAGCTTTTAGTTGTAATTACATTGGTCAGAAACATTTGGGACAATTCTATGTTTTGGAATTTGCAAGAAGCACTGCAAGGTTGAAGTTGTTTTCTGACTTGGCTTGTATTTGTAAAAATGCATAACAAAGCAGTGAATCAAATACTATTTAACCAATGCCTAAAATTACTATAAGTATGTAGACAAATAATAAAACCTTAAATTTGCCATGGTCATACCAATGGACTGTTGTAATGAAGCTATTTAAAGTGAGTGGTTACATTTGAAAACACCTCCTCAAAAAGTAGATGCACAAGAGACTATAGGGTTTCATTCATATACCAACTATAAAGGAGCCACGGTCTGTAATTTTATGCATTTCCATGTATTGTATATGAATTATAAGTTACGACCACTCATTATAAATTTTTTTGTGTATTTGTTATGATAACAATCTTACTTACTATTGTATTTTCCAGTGTACAAGTCGATACTTTTTTACTTGAAAGTCAGGACTTCATCTTACTCCGAATTGACTTATATATGGATTGTGTCATTGAAAGTTTATATAATTTACGTTTGTAACTACAGGTAATAAAATGAACTACAGCATGGATGTGCTTTCAATTATAATAAAACAAGGATGGAAAATTTATTCAGCTGTGTCAATTGATAACAGAATATAGCAGTGATTTGTTCAGAAGTAAAATCACAAACATGTTAGCATCAGGTATGTGATTTCACGATTGCAGGTATAATGGAATATCATACAACAATAGCATTAAAAAAATCGTCTTATACTCCAAATCGACTTATATATGGACGAAGGATGGAAAATAAGTCGACTTGGTGAATTCCACTTATACTCCACATCGATTTATTGGCCAGAAAATACGGTAGTCTAATTCACATTAAACATGTTTCTAAAAGGTTAATTCTTATCTTTGGCTGCTGAAGAAAATGAAAACACATTTCTCTTCAGTATAGGGTCATATTTTCTAAAAGTTATATACAGCCATATCGGGACAATTGTAAAGTAATTTGTGGGTAATACCTTTAATTCAAACATAACTAAACTTCTAAGACTCCAGAAGAGGGCTTGCCATTTAATTGAAGATCAGTGTATAGACAATTTCCAGGATGCAATGAATAATATAAAGATTTTAACAATACATGACAGAATATTTCTTAGAAAGGACAAATTGATGTATAATGTATCCAGAGAAGTCATTCCTCAGCTTTCAAAAATAGAGTCTATCTAATCTAAGCAATATCTTTCACCAAAGAGATAATGGCTCTACACATTTAAAGTCCATAAGAACTAAAAATTGCATTATACCAAGGCCAAAAAAAGGAATTGTTTGAAAAAAGTTTTCAATATACTGGTCCACTGGTATAGAACAACATTCCCAGTGACATAAGGCAGGCTCTAGGCATTTCTCCTTTTTATAATCAATGTCTCAAATCTTTTGACAACTGAACAGTTCTAGTAAGATGAATACTGCCTACTTCCTACAGTTTTGCATCATTTTCACAGGTGAATTTTTCCATACAGGATGATAATTTTTTTTTATACATATGTTTATATTTTCACAGATGCATAACAGTGCATATGTTCCAGGCTTGATACTTTGATTTTTAAAATCACTTAATTATTTAGTATCAAGCCAGGTTGTTAAATATGTATGGATGGATGGATGGATGTTCCTTGCATTGCTCTGCTTTCCCTTCTCCTTGTTGTGTCCGAAAGAAGAGCTCACTTCTCCCTAAAATTCAAGTTTGGCTTGACCCCTGCTGACTGTTGGTCACAAATGATATCTTGTTGGTTGTAAATGGGAATGATACTAATCTGACATCTACAGCAGCTAATTTGAAAATCTTGTTATTGAAGAAGAATATCAGAGACAGTTTCAACATTCAGCAGTTAAAGGAAGAAACGCATGTCTCGCCTTGAACACCTAGAAATTCTGTGTAGCTACTAAAGTGTCTGTCCCTTTGAGGTATTCTTATTCTACTTTTTCTTTCAATTATTATAATCATTGCAGTATCTGATGTTGTTAATGTAAAAGATGTTGTTTTAATTTATTTTAATTTTCATGGTCTTGATTATTTAGTTTCATGGTTTATGCTTTTTTTCTTCTTCAGAGCAGATATTCCTATACGTATCTTCTTTGAAAAGATGGAGGCACAAACACGTGATAAAAAAACCTTAGAGATCAGACGTCTTTCAACAGTTTCCTCCGAGCATAACGAAACCCGCCAGCCTCTAACAACCAGATGGTGCTGGTTTTGGTTAGGTCCAGATGGGAAATGGATGGAATATGGCTCAAAGGTTGGTTGTCAAGTATACTTACTACAGTATTACTATTCTTTGGTCTTAAGCTCAGTAACAGTAAAGAGTGAAAACCAACAGTTTTCTAAGATTCAACAAATACCGTATTTTCGCGCATATAGCGCGCCTATGTCTATATCACGCACACGCAGATAACATGCGGAAATTCCATCTTTGTGTAAAAAATATCTTGGATTACATGCCGATGCATATAACGTGCAGTAACCAAAACAGGTCTGCCGGAACACAGGACAGCCAGAGGTGCCTCATCTGACACACATTAAGAGGCTGTTTATCGTCTCTCACTCACCATCCAGCGATTTAACGCCAGCGCCTTTATCCCTTTCTGCTCGTAATGAATACCAGTATTACCGGTACAGTCGTAAATGCCACGTTGTAATATATTTCGCGTAAACAGTGGCAAAATAGTAACTGCTATAAAACCACGTGTATTTACTAGTTTCCACTAATTTCCGGATGGAATGCACGCACGCCGGTGTAGGGATGTTAATATTTTTTTTTTCAAAACCAATTATTGTTTGTAGAAATCCGATTTTAAACCGATTATCGGTTTTTGTCCTACATAGAAATTACAAGAAATATATTTTTATAATGCAAGTTAGTGTATGCCTCATGTGAATAAAAGGTATTCATTACATACCATAACGTACAGACATGCTAGCAGTGCAACACTGTGTCAACTTCGAATTGTTTATTTTCTACTTAAAGATTTGAATAAACCTCATTTATACTGTATGTGTATGAAAGAAATCTTTTATTAATTATCACTGGTTTATTAGGGTGGTTGCTTGAAATTCATCAATGTGCTTTAAGCTGTAAAACAAACCTGGGATAATGCACATATGCTTATACTGCATTGGGGGGTTGCGCTGATTGTAAAAATGCGTATAACGTGTGCGTTATATGCACGAAAATACGATAATTTATTTTACTAGAACAATTTAACAATTTTAAACAAAATAACAGTATTGTGAATTAATTCCCAAAAAGTCCTAAAAGTTTTATCACAAGTTCAAATACATATATGTAGTTTGAACTGAATGTTTAGTGGTATTACAACTAAATTCCAATATTAAATGTGTTCATGTACCTCTAGTGTTAAATGTGCTAATATGCCAGTGTCCTGTAGCATGACAATGTGCTAACCAGTCGTTTGATGTAATGCAATAATATGACCCAAATTGTTCTTGTTTGAAATCACTATAATTCCAAGTTAATGTTCCATTCCAAGAATATTATAAATGAGCAATATGTATTTCCAGAAAATAATATTTTGGTAAATAATTTAGCTCAAATCAAATACTGAAGACAGCAAAAAGACTGATTCTGCTAAAGATGTTAATGCAAGAATGAGTAATTTATCAAGTAAACAAAATCATATAAAAATACAGGACACAAAAATAGAATCATGATGATGGTCAAAAGTTAATTTCTAGAATATTCTAAGTTGTCAACAAAATAAGATCTGTTCTAAATTTACAATAGAAAACATGGAGAACATCAGCTAGATCAGGTTTCTCATGGGGGAATTCCAATATATTCAACTCAGATTAAGATAAACATGTTTACTTCCATTGATAATGATCCTAATAGTTAACCGACACTCATTGAGAAATAGCTAGCTGTGAAGTTTGTTGTTAACAAATCAGTGTCTCTAGGCAACTACAACATGAACATGATTCGGGACAAGGTCAAGTTCAAAATACAATATTGTATAGCATATAATCATGGAGAAAAAATAACAAACAATACAAATTAAATATACATAACATTACTGATACATTCTGGCCTAATATTTCCAAAAGCAGTCTTATAAGGCCATCCCATATGCAGCAGATCACTGGTTGTGCTAGAGAGATAACCTTTGTTGACTGGGTTGACAGAAATAAGAATAATTGCATAGTATTACATTATCATGTATGAACGGTGCAACTAATTTTAAATATTCAATATTTTCTTTTAAAAATCACATGCATGTAATGGAATCAAGATGATAAAATGTGTTACTGTTATTTAAAATAATTATGAATGAATATCAATTATGCTGAAAGACCATTTGAAAATGATGTTAATCAGGGTACAAACATCTGGCTGTAACTCTCATTCTTAATCCATACTGTTTTCAGTGTTACAGACTGTATAACTGACAAAGTAGAGTGTATAGTTTAGAATATTTCTGATATTTCATTTATCAGCAGTAATCAGAAACTCTTGCCTTTCATTGAGTTGAAATATTTTAACATTTTGTTGTAAAATAATGTCTGACAGCATTTTGCACTTTATGCAACAAATTGTTACTTCATTGTGAACTTTACTACATTGGTTTCTATTGTTTAAAAGCTTAGTGCTTTAAAAGGAAGTGAACTTGTCACATGATAGATTGGTTTTAGTCTGGTACCCTTCCATATACATTTTGTAATCTATGAGAGAATGCCCCCAATGGTTAAAATATGGTTTCATTTTATGTTGACTAGATGTCATGCAGACTTGAGATGAACAATACTGTGCTTCAGAGCTGTTTGCTGAGTCATCTCAATAAAAATAGCTAGTACAGTAGAACCTGTTTTCTGCCCCCAAAAATATGGTCTCGCAAGAGAGGTGTTCTCTCACAACAGGTCATAACACTTATATACAATCAAGATATTTGTGCATAAAGAATGTGGTCTTGAAAGACACATGGTCTTACATAACAGTGGTCTTTTAATACAGGTTTTACAGTAATTATCAAAGTGACCAAACCTAAAATCTAAGAAACTGGCACTACTGTAAGGATAATCTGTATGTTGAAATAAATGTAAATGTGTTTAATTTAGACACCCACATATATTTATGATACATTTACAGGGGTTTGAAAAGACCAATAATGTTGGTGTGTGTGTGTGAGGGTACATTTGTCATTTTTGCACAAATATGCTGGCTGCATTATAAGGGTGACCAATTTAAACTTGTGGATACCGTGTGAATCTTGCCATTTGAAGTGGATGGCTGCTAGTCAGGGTTTTGGGTCTGTGGGGTGCATTCAAGAGGGGACAACTACCGGTATACTATGGAATTCTTTGTGCTTCAGAAGATTTGTAGCTGAAATTGTACCTTTTTGGAGTTGCCAAATATGGATGCAATTGATCAAACTTGTTTGTTGCTAATCCTTTTTAAGTGCACCATTGGATTTGTTCTGTTACCATTTTATATCCCTAATTCTTCCAGTATATTGTTATGCTTGATGATAATCAGTCCTACAGTCTTTCTGAAGTATTCAGATCATGGCCTCAGCACTTATTTAAGGACTGATACTGGATGTTTTGTCACTTAACAAGGAATCCTGCAGTTTCAGCATATAAAGTAATTATAAATATCTACAGAAGAAGAAAGCTGGCAGAACTTTCTTATTTGCAGTCATTTTGAAATCTGGTGCAATTCTAGAAACTATTTTGTAACATACCATAAAAGCTTATTTTCAAAGCTGGCAACTTTGGCAGTTATTATTAATATGGGGACTGAAATAATGGTCCTATCTTTCATTCTTGGAAAAAGATTTCAGACAGTTAGAGCATCATTATAATGCTGCGACTTTAGTTTATATAATCATAGTGAAAATTGCAATGAAGAAACCACAAAAGAGATGCCTGTCATGAGGTTTACTGTTTCATACTGCTTGCCTGTCATGAGGTTTTCTGTTTCATAACACTTGCCTGTCATGAGGTTTACTGTTTCATACTGCTTGCCTATCATGAGGTTTTGTTTTATACTGCTTGCCTGTCATAAGGTTTTCTGTTTCAGAATGCTTGCTTGTCATGAGGTTTTTTGTTTCATAATGCTTGCCTGGCATGAGGTTTACTGTTTCATACTGCTTGCCTGTCATGAGGTTTTCTGTTTCATAATGCTTGCCTGTCATGAGGTTTACTGTTTCATACTGCTTGCCTGTCATGAGGTTTTGTTTCATACTGCTTGCCTGTCATGAGGTTTTCTGTTTCAGAATGCTTGCATGTCATGAGGTTTACTGTTTCATAATGCTTGCCTGGCATGAGGTTTTTTGTTTCATAACACTTGCCTGTCATGAGGTTTACTGTTTCATACTGCTTGCCTGTCATGAGGTTTTGTTTCATACTGTTTGCCTGTCATGAGGTTTACTGTTTCAGAATGCTTGCCTGTCATGAGGTTTACTGTTTCATAATGCTTGCCTGGCATGAGGTTTTCTGTTTCATAATGCTTGCCTGTCATGAGGTTTACTGTTTCATAACACTTGCCTGTCATGGGGATTTCTGTTTCATAATGCTTGCCTGTCATGAGGTTTTCTGTTTCATAACACTTGCCTGTCATGAGGTTTACTGTTTCATACTGCTTGCCTATCATGAGGTTTTGTTTTATACTGCTTGCCTGTCATGAGGTTTTCTGTTTCAGAATGCTTGCTTGTCATGAGGTTTTTTGTTTCATAATGCTTGCCTGGCATGAGGTTTACTGTTTCATACTGCTTGCCTGTCATGAGGTTTTCTGTTTCATAATGCTTGCCTGTCATGAGGTTTACTGTTTCATACTGCTTGCCTGTCATGAGGTTTTGTTTCATACTGCTTGCCTGTCATGAGGTTTTCTGTTTCAGAATGCTTGCATGTCATGAGGTTTACTGTTTCATAATGCTTGCCTGGCATGAGGTTTTTTGTTTCATAACACTTGCCTGTCATGAGGTTTACTGTTTCATACTGCTTGCCTGTCATGAGGTTTTGTTTCATACTGTTTGCCTGTCATGAGGTTTACTGTTTCAGAATGCTTGCCTGTCATGAGGTTTACTGTTTCATAATGCTTGCCTGGCATGAGGTTTTCTGTTTCATAATGCTTGCCTGTCATGAGGTTTACTGTTTCATAACACTTGCCTGTCATGGGGATTTCTGTTTCATAATGCTTGCCTGTCATGAGGTTTTCTGTTTCATAACACTTGCCTGTCATGAGGTTTACTGTTTCATACTGCTTGCCTGTCATGAGGTTTTGTTTCATAACACTTGCCTGTCATGAGGTTTTCTGTTTCATAATGCTTGCCTGGCATGAGGTTTACTGTTTCATACTGCTTGCCTGTCATGAGGTTTTCTGTTTCATAATACTTGCCTGTCATGAGGTTTTGTTTCATACTGCTTGCCTGTCATGAGATTTTCTGTTTTATAACGCTTGCCTGGCATGAGGTTTACTGTTTCATACTACTTGCCTGTCATGAGGTTTTCTGTTTCATAACACTTCACATTCAGCTGAGTCAATGGACATTCTACTTTTATTATGAGAAAGCATGTTGCCTAGAGATGCATTGCAGAGTAAGAAAAATATAAAGGACATTTTGAATGCAGTTAAGTGCTGGCTGCTTACAAATACTTGACTACCATGATTAATAACAAAGCCGTCATCTTGGTTTCTGTTTCATAGATGTGAATGTGAAGTCATATACACTGGTTGAACTGATGCTTACAAGGACAGACAAATATTTAGAATGATCTAAAGATGTATTTTTTCTCCAAAAATTCAGAGATCAGGTTCTTGAAAGCAAACAAATATAATATTTAAATAATGGTTACTTCCAGAAATATAGATGTCTCATTGTTAGCACACAAGTTTTTTGGCCACAATGAAAATTTTACCCAGTGGTGTCAGATGGTACATAGCACCCAAGGCACTGGGCCAGTGCAAGGATTTTTTGCGACCTAGGCAAACCTTCCCCGAACATTTTGGTGCCTTAGGTGGCTGCCTAGTTTAGCAAGTGGGTTAAGTTGGCCATGCCAGGGCAATGATGATGGTCCTGCCAGGGCAATGATGATGGTCCTGCCAGGGCAATGATTATGGTCCTGCCAGGTCAATGATGATGGTCCTGCCAATGATTTGTCTTCGGTTTAATTTTGTCAATTGTTTTGGTGTGACAAGACCTCAGGTAGCATGCTACTGATTTTACCAGCAATGTAATAAACAGTTCATATCACTGCATACCCTTTAATCTTACATTGTTGATATGACATTTTTATACAGTATGATCAATCCATATTTTTTTTATCACACACTCAGATTGGAACTAGTTTATTTTCTCCTGATTCTGATATTTTTGGATAAAGTGAAACACACTTTTTTAAATTCAACTTTGTTTTTAGTTTATACTGTATAGCTAAAATTAATTTAAAAAGCACAACATAATGTGGTACATAGTAAATACAAACTGTTTTGTTTTTAGTCAGGAGAAAGAACAAGTTTTGCAACACATAAGGATATCATTCACTTGATCTGACAATTCAATGGAAATTCATAGAATAAAACAATGATGCACCCCACCACCAATTTATATATGCATTTTTCATGTCTGATGGCCATTTCTGAGAACATGTGGTGCTCAAAGTGCAGACACAAGCCCTTATCCTGGGTGATAATTTTTGAAAAACACTATGTACACAGTATTTTGATGCTATTCAAAATGGTTGTCATGCAACTAGTTATTTAGATATTCTACTTGCCTTGAACAAACTTGTCTACTGCTATATATAGCAACTGGCATTTCACTTGCTACATACTATGCAGTGGCTACATGTGGTGTACATGCCTAACATCAATTTGAAGAACAACACAAGCCAGAAAGCTTAGACCAAATTCACAAATATGTCCATATCTTTAATTATTACACAATAATAGCTTAAAACAGTTACATCATACCCTTAAGTTAAGAAATAAGTCAGTGGCCAATATGTGAAACTGTCCCCTGCCACCTTAACACACACACACACACACACACACCTTGAACAAAATAGGGTACCAGACAAAGACCAAAACGTCAAGTGACAGTACATGTGTCATGTCCTTTATAACAAGGTTTTTTATTTACAAACGTGTTGTATGCAAAATTAAATTGCAGTACTGTACAATTAGCAACATAAGAATACATCATTACATAACTTTAATATTTCATCAACTGTCATTAGTTCACAAAAATGTGAGTCACAGATGACCCAGGAAGTTGTCCATTTGTCACAAGGCAGCAATTATCGTTGTCTCTCTACGTGATGATTCTTTTACATGTACGTTATATTAAGTTAAGACAATTAAAAGCAAACAATCAGGATTTAATTAACCAGTTTTATTCCTTCACAGCTAGGTTCTGTTTGGCTGGTGATTTTTGACAAGTAGTATATACAGCATGTATGGATTTACATTGGCATCAGTTCTCATCTGCAATCTAAACATTCTTCATTTAAAATATAAAAAGAAATCATCTCTCTTTGGAGATCCTCAATTCTATCTCATTCCTTTTCCAGAGGTGAATTTTTTCAGGCGATAAACTTAGAATTCATCTTGGTTTTCTTTGCTTTTTAAAATTTGACATACTGGTACCGGTAGTTGGTTTATTTTGGTATCTTTTGTTTTTGTTTATTCCAATAATGTACATCAATGGTTATGTAAATGGTGTGTACCAGTAAGCCAGTGTTTACCAGAAATTGCTTTCAGAGACTTAACGCCTTTATTCTCATCTAAAGAAGTGTCAAATCATCGAACGTAGCAAGCTAATGGTTTGAGAAGAGATGAGAGACCCAGTGCCATCTAATGAATGGTACATGAATAGATAAATGGTACAGAAATGTGTCAGTTTTTTTATTTTTAGGAATAGTTTAAAAGTTTCTGAATAAAGGCGTGATTATCGAATACTTAATGTCTAATGCAATATACATATGTGTAATGTAGATAGCCTTTAGCGCTCATTTATAATGATATGAGACTCATTTGATACTAAAACTGCAAGACCAATATATTTGCTTTCACACATTCCCATGATTCCTATAGGTTTGTTAATTACAGATTTCACAGCAGATAATCTGATTAAATGCAGTTGGTAGTTTTGGAATATAAATTTTGTTATACATTTCAGGATTCCATAAAATTTTTTGGAAAATCCTGTTTTCTTTAGAACTGTTGTCTGTCATTACATACAAACTTTGCTGATTTCAGGACAGTGCAGGGTACCAGAGCAAACTAAACAGTGGTAGGATTGAG
Organism: Unio pictorum; assembly: GCA_030141615.1. NCBI lineage: Eukaryota > Metazoa > Mollusca > Bivalvia > Unionida > Unionidae > Unio > Unio pictorum. The sequence goes on along the minus strand of JARLTB010000058.1, from coordinate 11,067,862 downwards.
AAGGAGTATCTAGAAAATCCCAAAGGTCAATGCCAGTTTGAAACACAGGGATATAATTACATAATAGACTTCACAACAATGTGGCAGCTAAATGTGGAGACCAAAATAAAGCGCAAAGTAAAGCGTCGCCCAAAATTTGTTGACAAATGGGAAGCAGAAAGAATGAAGCACCAGTAAATATCTTATATAATACATCATACATTTGTTTTATGCAGGAAATTCCTGATTATATTCTGCAAGACTACTGATAGAACACTTTCATGTAAGGAATATTATCATTGTCTAAATATTGTTAAAAATAATGGATGTTTGCAAATTCATCCAATACAAAGCTTTAATGCAAAACTCTTATATGCATCTTTGGGGTTTCCCAACCATTGGCTGGAAATGCTTGAATGAGCCAGCTGGCACAGATTCAGTATTATTAGCAGCTTGCATATCTGTGGTTACAAGGCTATTTTAAGCATCATATATATGCATTAGCAGAAGGTAAAGAGTTAAAGAACATTAGATTTTATCAGGCTGCAGCATTTACAAAAGATCTAACATGTATGCTAAATTACAGTAATTCTCTTTAATCCAAAGTCTGCCTCTTAACTATCGTCTTCCATACAAGATGTCAGCTGACAATTTTCAAAAGTGGCATTAGGAGTATGCGGGGCCTAGGGCCGATTATGATACTGCAGGGCCAGAGTATCAGTTTCTCATTGGTATGCTACTGCAAACACTGATTATTTCTATAAGGACAACCATATGCCTGAAGCATGGGGCTCCTTCAAGAGTGGGACCTGGGGCAGTCGCCCCACTTTCCACCCTCAAATGCCGGTCCTGAAAATTTTTGTATGTCAGCTGGCTTTGTAAGGGAAGTGCAAAGCGAAATCCAGTATTGTTTTATTCACTGTGCCTTGCTGCCTAATTATGACAGGATTCATTCAACTAGACATGCCAGTGTCTTACACAAGACATGTATATTAGACAAGCAGCTTTTGTTTTCTGTTGGGTGACAACTTTGAATAAGCCATTTCTCAAGAAATTGAGTGCATCAGTTTGGAATTACAAATTCTTGTACTCTTGAAAATTGCAGGTAAGGTCTTCTGTGCAATTTAAATTCAAGCTTTATTGGAAGGTTTAAAGATTTTCATTGGTATACAAGTATAATTTATGCCTGATATAAATTTAGAGGGGCCCTGGGCTTCTGGTTATTTGATTTTTTTTAGCTCTTACATTTGTTAGAAATATTTTTAAAGAGAAAGCAAATTGCTATAGAAAAAAATTGTTTTAAAATTTAACTAATATACAAGGTTTCAAAGTTTTGACTAAACTGTGGACATTGTCTTCATAACTCATAAGTGTTTTAGCATTATTTTTCATTAAAAAGAAATTATATATTATTTGTAGTACAGGCTCTAGGTAATAAAAATATGAATTTCATACTAATAGTCATTTATAACTTTTATACATTATGATACATGCACTTATATGACATTTTTAAAGATTTAACTTCACATCATATCTTTAAATTCTCTTGAAACCGCATAAACATAATACATGTGGTTTAATTTTGACAGATGTACCATAGAATTGTTACAGAAATTTAAATCATTTTCAGATCCCCCCTCAATGTTATAATGTACACTGTTAATGTAATTCCAAATCACAGATGTATTAGTCAATTAATTACTAACACAAATGTTCCTGCATAATCATTCAAAAATTGACTGGAGTTCTTCCATTATAAATGGACTTGTTGAACTAAAAAGAACCAGTCACAAAGTCTATTTGGATCACTTGTCACTGTCCTCCAGAAAAAGCACAACAACATGGGATTTTGACATGTGGCATTATTCCAAGTTGTCACTAAACATATATAATATATAAGACATATATTTAATGTAACCTTTGTATCCAGCACATAAGACATGGATAAGTCAACCAGTCTTTGTATCTGACACATAAAACATGGATAAGTCAACCAGTCATTGTATCTGATACATAAGACATGGATAAGTCAACCAGTCTTTGTATCTGACACATAAGATGGATTAGTCAACCAGTCTTTGTATATGATACATAAGACATGGATTAGTCAACCAGTCTTTGTATCTGACACATAAGACATGGATAAGTCAACCAGTCATTGTATCTGACACATAAAACATGGATAAGTCAACCAGTCTTTGTATCTGATACATAAGACACGGATAAGTCAACCAGTCTTTGTATCTGATACATAAGACACATATAAGTCAACCAGACTTTGTATCTGATACATAAGACATGGATAAGTCAACCAGTGTCTAATGTAAGAAAAGTATAAGACAACCAGCCTTTGTGTCTAATGTAAGAAAAATATAAGACAACCAGCCTTTGTGTCTAATGTAAGAAAAATATAAGACAACCAGCCTTTGTGTCTAGTGTAAGAAAAATATAAGACAACCAGCCTTTGTGTCTAATGTACGAAAAATATAAGACAACCAGCCTTTGTGTCTAATGTAAGAAAACTATAAGACAGACAGCTTTTGTGTCTAATGTAAGAAAAGTATAAGACAACCTGCCTTTGTGTCTAATGTAAGAAAAATATAAGACAACCAGTTTTGTGTCTAATGTATAGGACAAGGATCACTTCTGTTGTTTGTTTCATCAGGATATTGTTTTAAATTGCTAATGCAAGTGATATGTGCAGGCAACATTATTATTTTTTCACAATAGTTTTTTCTGATTGGCAAGATTTTTTTAATGGTTTTAAATGGATAAACAAAATTTGTACTTATAATTAGCAGTAATGCTAAACATTTTGGTATTCGTGTTTTCAAAAAAGACCAGGAAACATTGAACAGGAATTGCTGTGAATAGAGATGGTGCTGCCAGCAGTAACAATTGCTAAATCAAGTTCACAAGGCCATATGGTATGGATTCTGCCACTTCAAAAAACTGAAGTTCTAAATTTGATATTCATTGCAGTTGTACCATTATGCACACGTTTCATTTTATTTGATATATTCTTGATTTATTTTGCAATAAATCATGTTTAAATACTTGATTTTAATGTGGGTAGGCCCTTATTGCCTTGAAAAACATTACATATTGTTTTTCCATTTTATTTTTCATTGTGACTATATCCTTTAGAGTAGTATATTTTAAATCATTTTCAGAACATATTTCTGTAAATTTTCTTCTTTTTTTAAATTTTATGTCTATTAAGAAATGGGTATATGTGAGATATGACATGGTTTGATGAATCTTCTCACTCTGTGTGTGTGTGTGTGTGATTTAGATTTTTAATGTAGGTTTAACAATTTGTCAGTCATATTGCTATGATGTCTGCAGTGTGACAGTTTAATGATGTCTAGCACTGGGGCACCATGCCAAAAATATATAGTATGATGTCCCACCAAGTCACATTATCAAGGCAGTGACACCAAGCTGACCAGTCCTAACACTAACCTCTTAATGCTGAGTGCCAAGCAAGGCAGCTGTAAATGCCATTTTAAAAACTCCTTGGTATGACTTGGCAGGGGTTTGAACCAATGACCTTTTGCATCCTAGGCCACCAGAGCAGTTTGATGAAATGTATGAATTACATTATATATGATATTACATGTAACACATATCAAAATAACTTTTTTACTTATGAAATGTGTAAAGTTCAGTCTTAAACTGTTAGATTTTGTACCGGGGTGTTGGTTTTTTAGATCATGCTTTGTGTATAAAGCAATAAAAAAATTATATGGTATTGCTTGTCCTTTTTTATAAACTCTATTTTTTTACACATGGTTTTAGTCCATACAAATTCTGATTATATTTTGCTTTTGTTTTCTTCTTCAAATTTTAGGTACATGTATTTTCATAAATCATATTTAGGTTTATTACCTTTATTTATTTGGTGACTGGAACAAAATAATTAGCATCCTGTATAAGTCAATGGATTGATGATCCCTATAGCATAGTTAAAATAATTAGCATCCTGTATAAATCAATGGATTGATGATTCCTATAGCATAGTTAAAATAATTAGCATCCTGTATAAATCAATGGATTGATGATCCCTATAGTGTAGTTCTTGATATAAATACTTTGATAAAATTCTTACTTAGTTTCTCCAGTATCATTGCAGCAGTCAAACAACATTTAGTTTAGCTTTTTTATATTTATTTGCGTTCAGATCAATTATGTTACTATTATCTACATTTCATGCTCCAGTGATCTATGTAAAATGTTGCTTTTATGTTTTGTTTTCCTTGTTTACACTATTGCTGCAGATTTATATAATTTGATATGTACATACTTAACTGTTTATGAAAAATTGGGTTATTGTAACCCATATTTTATGCTTCTTTGATTTGGCTACAGCTAATAGCTCTATTGTTTATCAACCAGAACAGTTTCATCCATTTTCTGTTTTCCATCCATTGTCCATCCTTGCCTTAGGACAATTGTTATTGCCACTCCTTCTAAAGTACTTGGATGATGGCCATGAAACTTTGCACACACATTTATCAGATTGTTGTTATTGTTGTTACTTGAACACCATTTTTCAGCATGTGATAGGCTATGCATGTGGTCAGTGAGTATAAATGGTAGAAGAAGAACCCAGGAAAACATTTTTAAGAACCACCAAGGGAACAAACTTTATCATATTCCTGCGTCAGAAGAACACAAGAACCTACATGGACAGTAGTGAGATGGCAGTGATTAGTAAAGGAAAGCACTTTAGACCACTTGGACATCCAGGGCCCCTAACTGATTAAAGTATAGCTGGTCCTACATGAAAACGGTGTCATTTAGAAATCCAATATGGCAACTACAATGGCCATCTTAAATATCTGGTCTTCTCATTGGATGGTTATGCCAATATTTGGGTAGTTAGTAAAAGACTTCATTTGATGTTTTGTTGGTCCACATGAAGATGATGACAATCTGATGCCCAATATGGCCACCATGGCATCCATTTCGGAAATTGTTTTATCTTCTCTTTTCCAAACAAGGTCATATTGACATTTTCATGAACAGACATTTTATGATTTCTTTTATATTCTAAATGAAAATGGTGATGATCTGAGGTTTAGTATATCCATCACAGCAGCCATTTTGAAAATTTGATTAATGGTGTTGATGTAATGTGCACCATGGTAGCCATCTTGAAAATCTTGTTATCATTCCACTTTTTAAATGGGAAGTCATTTTGACATGGGGTTTATGAGTAGAAAACCTCTTGTGGTGCTAGTTGGTCCTATCAAAATTGATACAAACTGGCAGCTTGAAAATATCCCGTACGAAATGTATAGAGATATATAATGCCTGCACAGGAGCAGTATAAGAGACATAACACGCTCAATTTAAAGTTGAAAACAACTTTTACTAGTTTACAAGACCCAGAAATGTAATACTAGTATGAAATTCAGGCATCTTTTGTCAATGAGTTTTGAAACTTACAGTTGTAGAAAAAGGCGCATTTCGAAACTGCAGTTCACTAGTTATGGCATAGTTTGGAACTTAGAAAATTGCAGTATGATAGATGAGATGTACTTTTGAACTTTGAAAATCTGCATGCTGTGGATGAAGTGTAAATAAGACTTTGATAAAAAGAACCTGAGGCATATTTCAGCACTTTGTTTTATTTCAGTCTACTGAGATTAGTCTCAAATATTAATGACCTAGTTAAATCTTTTTGTTTATGCATGACTCTATTTAATAATGACATACAAAGACAATTGAATGCTGAAATGTATTGACCCTATTAAGTGTTTAAGTACCCAAATCCGTTTTGTTCCACCATCCCAATAACCAAATCCAATTGCTTGCCAAAAATCTAAGTATGTGGTAAGTATTCAAAGTTATGATTTGATACACACATTAACCTTAATACAGGAAGAGATAAGAAATTATGATCAACAACAAATACTCAAAAATAACTGTTGCTCATATGAATATGAATGATAATTAGTAAAAATAGAAGAAAAGAAAAGAAAAAAAACATATATATATATATATATATATATATATATATATAAAAATCAGTAACGTATGCTTATTATATACCGTATTTTCATGTATATAAGACACGTCTTATACAAAGTTTTACATACCCCGCACACCCAGGGCGCGTCTTATATATGGGTGTGTCTTATGTAAACATGCAACCTCGATTTAATCTTCAAACATGAACAGATATGCATGGGCAAATATAGTACAAAAGTTATTATATAAATTGTACATTTTATTTCAAACACTTTAAAATTTAACTGAATATATTAGTTATTCTTTCTGCTTGAGAAAATTGTTGGTTATGCATGCTTGGAATTTGGACAAAATTGGGTCAACACAGCATCTATTATGTAACTGTCTATACATACCATACTGGTCAAGCAAGTCACCTGAAACTTAAAGAGCATGAGAACAAGTGAACACCGAGTGTCTTACCAAACTCTTAGGCAACTATAGACATAAAGCAATTATCCCACATGATTCAAAATGACACTAAAGTGAAACATTCTTCTAATAACTACCACCATTGTTGTTATTTATGCTGAAACAAATGACAGTTTTGCTTTTGCAGATGAAACAAAAAGTCTCTGTTTATGTGTCAATAACATCAAACCATGCAACTTAATCTGACTTGAGTCTGTATGGATATAGATAGATGTATGCATATTTTGCAGCAAGGAATTCTACAAGAATACAACCAGTCAATATGCAACCTACTGGAAGTACTTCAATATCAAATGTCTTTTCTGCAGCAAGAATACTTAGTTTTTCATTGTAATTTTGGACACTACATCTCTACAAAGGCTAAGACTCCCTTCTGGTTCTCAGCATCTGTCGAAGTGCATGTAAAAAATCTAACATGACCAAAACAAATCTTTCCAATCTGTGTAAACTTAATTGTAGAGTTATTCTTTTGTCATTCATTTTATAGTTGATTCCATAAACTAAACAAGCTCTTAATTGTAGTGTACTAAATGCATTAACTTCATGACTCTGTGGGCATGATCCAAAAAATATTGCTAGGGAATTTAGTTCATCTTCTTTCAAAATCTGACAGTGGAAACATCGAAGAACATACACACCTAACTAGCTGTTCACATCTTTTTAAAATGAAAGGGGATTCAATCAAATTGTATAACCTCTCAGTCTCTGACCCTTTAACAATACACTCTTGTTTTAATTCAGGAAGCTTCTGAACAAAAGAAACCCCTGTTAAAATATATGGTTTGAGTTCCTCTAATCATTTTGAAAAGAAATCCAATCTTGTCTTCAAAGTGAAAACATGTGCGTGTATAAAGGTCCAAGTTCTCTGACACTGTCTGCTAAATGAACCAGTTGATGAATATTAAGAGTCATATGACATTTATCATACAGATTTTCAAAATGTTTACAAAACTGAAGGAGCATAATCTCTGCTTCTTGTATATCTTGCAATGAACAGCCATTTGAAAGCTGTATATGAAGCGCATTTACTAACAATATATAGTGATTAAAGCTGCATCATCTAATATGCCACTCAAGATAGAAGCACCGTAATAAAGTAAAAAGGACCTATATTCTGTAGCTTTCCAGTGCTTAAGTTCTGTGCAAATAAACCTCGGTACTCTCGAGATTTCTAGTGTTGACAAATTACTGAGTAAATCTCTTATCAACCTCACTTACTTTGATATGGAAATTAAACTTCTTACCAGAAAATTCATTTGAAAACCATAAGTGAAGAAGGAGTTTCTGAACTCCTAATAAAACACCATGCATGTAATCAATAGCGATTCCTTTCACAATATTAAATATAGGAAACAAGATAACCCATGTTGGCGCACCATTTATAATAATATTTTGGACCCAATCCTCTGATTTTTGCATCATTCATAAACAAATCTGATGTTCTCTCAGGTCTTTTGGGTGAAATTTAATTGAATGGAAAAATGTGTGACCTTTACCAATTTTTGCAGTTTCCCCTGTTTGAAAACATTACCAGCATCTATAACCTCCATTATATTGTATACTGTTACACAAAAGAGATTTAGCAGAAAGATCAGCTGCTGCACATAGCAGAAAAGCTCGACAAAAAAAATTACCTCTTTGTCCAGGAGACTGCAATTCAGTTCAATTTTGAAGTATTGCCATTGTTTCATATAGAGATTTCAAAAATGTACCCATAGTAGGTTTCTGTGAAGCAAACCACAAGCCTCCTAAAATCATGTTTTCCTTTTTCACCCTAATTTTAAATGGTAGTTCATTTACAACGAGGAATATTGGCTAGATTGACATCTTAGTACTTTTGAACACATGTGCACCATCAGTGTTGAGTGGGAAGGATACTATGTCTTGTTTACTTAAAGTTCCAGCATTTTCAACATTTTTTGTACAAATTTCCATGATAGATATCTCCAATTTTACCATTCGCAGAATATCTTTCAAACCTATGTTTAAGGGATTCAAAAAAGCCCTCTTGTGAAAAAAACTTTTTAGCTGATAAACTACAGGTATTTCTAACATGTATGGAATTTTTCATCATGGTGAAGATGTTTGAATTAGGAGACTTATTTTCAATTTCGAAACATTCTAGAGCAATTAAATGACTCAACAGAAAGAAAGATAAATTAATTCAAAAGTATTACAAAACATTTCAGGAATGAAACGAGATACAAATTATAAGTAATGGCTTAATAATAATAATAATAATAATAATAATGAGGACTTTGTAGAGCGCCTAATCTTTCGAAGCTCTAAGCGCTTTACACCATCAATAATGATATGAATACACTACAGAACAACAAGTGACAAAAACAATGAAATTGGAAAACATAAAAACATGGAGTTGCCAGGTCTTCAGTGAAATGGGATTGCTAGTTCTTCAGTGAAGTTACAGTAATCTCAACTAGCAAGAAATGTTTGCTTTAATTTATTTGCAACTATTGACAGACAGACAATTATTGTTCAACTGATTTAAAAGACTATTCTCTCAAAGTTTCACCAAACATGCACCACAAGTAATTTGCTAATAATAACACAATTGTTTATAAAAATACAGTAGATATATCATCAATGGCACCTTATTACAATAACAGAACATAAATGAAAACTTTACAATAATGTCCATGTTCTTGAAAGGATTGAAGATTCATTCAGTGAAATATTGCAAAAGCAAAACCTTTTGCCAAATTAATATTTGCACAGTGCATGAAGTAATAAAGATATTTGACTTTTTGTTTTAGCTGTATTGGGATGTTAACCATACAGGATTTTTGGCATGAAAATCACAGTCTGTTCCAAATGTTCTGTTTTGAGTTAAATTATTTCAAAAGTACTTACATTCAGAAGTTCAGCTTGGTGACTGGGGTGTGGATAAATTATTTCAATGGCATAATCCTGTACCAACATCATTAGATAACAGTGACATTCATTCTTGAAACAATAGTTATATTTATAAAAATATTGAAAGTACTCTATCACTACCTCAGAGACAGAAATTTACAATGCATACATTTTACAAATTGAGTAAAACTTTGACTAGCACAGAATCCATTCTACAATATGAAAGTTTGTTTAAAAATACTCCAGACGCCTCAAGAGGATTGTATGAATCCCATACTGCATCATTAGTTCAAAATTGGAAATCAACAGTGTAGTTTTAACTCTAACAGTCTAAGACTAGCATTTACCAAATATACACAATGTTTGCTTGCATTTACTTTCATGAAGATAAAACTTTTTAAGTGTTGTATCAAAAAGCAATCCTTCTCTGAGTTCACTAATAAAGGAGAAGTGGAGATGAAATGGGGTTTGCCAGTTCTTCAGTGAAGTTATAGTATAATTAAGTGTTAAGTAAAAACCGATGTACACTTTGCATATAACCTATTCAGTGGTTGTCATTGCCATCTAGTTACAGCTTAGATTTCTTATTGTGCTTAATTATCATGATGATTAATTATGGCATGAAGATAAAACAATTGTGTACTTTGCAGATATGCAAGTAAATACATTCTCAAGCATTGTCCATTATGAGAAATTTATATATTAACTGTCTGACCATCAGCACTTAGGTTAACAGCCATTTTAAACTGAGTAAAGAAAATTTCATTGTGGGAAATTGTTGGCTGAAAAGCTTAGAATTTTAACAACAAGAAAGACAATTTTTATTCAAAATACCCTTGTGTTTTTTATATATCAGATTAGTCAGATCAATGCAGAATCATTTAAATCATTTCTTGGTAACAAAAGAAAAAATAAATAAAAAACATGATAAAATAAAGACATTTATAAAAGATAAATTGTTTTAGATAATGAAGCAGTGCTCAAAAAATTCGCCAAGGAAGCTTATAAATCTGTTGTCAAGTCCTTCAAGTCAAAGTATGAAGGAGAAATTCCAGATGATATGTTTGAGCTTGACATATCATACAACACTGAAGATCTTCATGCCTCTGGAAAGATGAAGAGAAGAGACGTAACCACATTGACTGAGCCCCAGACTCAAACCCATCGAGACTGAGGTACAATGGCAGTGATCGGTAAAGGCAAGTGCTTTAGATCACTCAACCACCAGGGGCCCCCCATTTTTTACATAAATTGTATGCCAAACACTATGATACGATCCATTTTAAGCACAAAATATTACTTCCATAAAGCACACACATTTCTGCTATTTAAATATGCTGATGTCGCATTGATGTACATATCACAGCCCGATCAAGCCCTTTCATGTACTTTTAAGAATTTCATTGAAAAGTCTTAAAATGTAGCCCGTAACATTAACTGTCTTAATTTAAAGTACACTGCTACCATTGGGAGCATCATTAGATGAAAATTGAGTAGCTAACCAAAACTAGGCCACTACGACTCTGATTTCCCACCTTTTAATTTAAGAAGAATGCTAGAATATTTTAAAAATGTGAAATATCTTGATTGTATTTGCAATCTAAGTTATACTATCTCTAACCTCTGTATAAATAGTATGAAAAACAATATTACATACTTTTTAAAGTTTGGTCAATTGTTTCTAACAGTTTATTAATACTATTTTCATACAATTCTTTGGCATTTTCATAAAATAAGACTCCTTAGTTCTTACGATGTCGTGGTGTACAGTATCAGATCGAGGAATGCCTGGAACCATTGCAAGAAAGGAAGCCGTCCAGGATATGCCCGAATAAAAAAGTTACTACCGTTGGTGTTTATGGACAAGGAAATGAAACACTAAAAACTGAGGTCAAGGATTCCTGAAATCTAAGGAAGGAGATCTAAGGTCTCCCTTAGACAAAACACGCATATCAGCATGTAAGGGTGAGATGCATAACTGATGAGTGTCGTTATCCACAATTTATAAAAGTTTCTTTTTCAAATTCTATTTTATTTGTATTAAAAAAAATATCATAGTAGCAAATATAATAATGCCTGAAACAAATATTTCAATAATATATGTTTGTTTGTTTGTTTTATATGGTTTAACACCATTTTTCAGCACAATATAGGCTATACATGGCGGCCAATATTAATGGTGGAGGAAGAACCCGGAAAGAACCACCGACCCACGGGAAGCTACTGGCTAGCTTTCTCACATCCCCTCATTGGCCGAATCTGAGACTCGAACCCACGCAGGCATTGGTGAGATGGCAGTGATCCATAACGGACAGCGCTTTAGACCACTCGGCCACTCGGGGCCCTTAAATAATTTATGCTTTCTATTCATATGTGAATAGAATTCAAAGTAATAATTGATATAAATGATCATATTCCTTCATTTTTATAATATGGTGGCTTATAGGTTAAGGTGCTGGACTCATGACATCTGGTTAGGACTTTGATTCACATATATGTGTCCTTGGCATTTTCTTTTCCCTCATGTTTGATTAACATGTCTTTTCCCTCAGCACAATATAGCATTGCAGTGCTGTAAAACCACCAAACCCCAAAACTTTTTTAATGAAAAATTTGTCAGAATTGATATGCTAAAATATTACTTAGCTCGGTGGTTGAGTGCCATCTTTGTAATCCAAGAGTCACGGGTTTCATACTCACCAAGGTCAGCTTTCTTGTATCCTTGGGGAAAAGTACTTGGTTCCCATTTCCTTGTCATAATTTAGCCAAAAACATGTGTAATGTGCCATTAAACAACAAGTCAAACATCAGTTTTCATAACGTATTCCCTGCAAATTGATATCAAATACATAATTTAAAAATTAATATCTCTACTTTCTTCATTAAATGAATTAAATTCATTTTCTTCCCACATCTATCTTTATTTTAGAATATGTGAATGCATGGTGTAGTAATGTGGAGTAACAAACCCATCGATGACTGATGTGAATGATTCTGTGACTGAAAGCATTAGTTATTCGAGAAGAAAATGTAGACAAATCTTGGTGAGTGCAGAATCACAATGCAAGATCTTTGTTCAGCAGACAAAGAACATGGCTGTATTGCTATGAATGATTCTACCAACAATTGTATTTGTGTCATGAGGTTATTAAAATCAACTACACTGTTAATCTATTTTGTCTGTGTTAATTGCTTCATGAGCTGGTTGTACATTTTTCAAATATTACGCCTCTTGCATAATACGCTTTGTTTGAAATGTTTAAAATATGCACATACTCAAGGTTTGGTTTATGCCAATGTCTTACGCCTGTAATATACGCCTGCACATTGGTATCGTTTACATCTGTACTATACGCTTGTATTTTGGTATGTTTTACGCCTGTGATTTACGCCTCTTCTTGAAGATGTTTTATGTCTGTGATTTACCCCCTACGCTATTATTACACCTTGTTCATATTCTCATAAACCCAAGAGAACCCATATTTTAGATGCAGAATACGCCTGCAGTACCCCAATGGGCTATTGGACAATTCGGCCCAAAGACAATTCGGCCCAAAACAATTCGGCCCAACTTGGACCGAAAATAAGACAATTCGGCCCAACTTTAAAGACAATTCGGCCCAATAGAAAGACAATTCGGCCCAACTTTTTCTTCAAACAGCAAGTGGATACTATGCAAGTTTTATATATAGTTGTAACAAATATTTATTTTTAAAAGAAAATACTTAGTAAGATATACTGATATATTTAGAAAAATCGTCGGCACAAGAGTAATAACTGAAATTTCACATACAATTTACTCACAAACATGGTCATTTATTGCACTTTCTAATAAAAAAAAAAGTCATAAATTTTGTATGCTTAAAAAATATATGCATCTGCACAACGACATAACAACATATATACTTTTCTTGTACTTCTTCATGTAGTTGAATCAAAGACATATTCGTTATATCAAAGGTAGAATGTACGCTGGCGTTTGATGCATTGACAGCAACTGGAGTCTGAATAAAAACAAAAAACAAAAAACATATATATACGTGTAACATTGAAAAATTAAACAATTATAATAATGTCTCACCAAGGTATAAAGATATAAGCGACGGTCAACAGCGCAAGCTAATATTTCACTATATATATATATATATATATATATATATATATATATATATATATATATATATATATATATATATATAATTATAAAGGTAGTCGATATAATGCAGTTATTATCATAATAGGGTATATAAAGCTGTATTGGATTACTAGTCTTAACTAAGTTACATTTTTGTTTGTTCCCTTCCTTGTAAGCTGCTGTTTTTTTAAGACAAATATACACACATGCAAAGAATGTACGTCTGAATGCGTCTGTCCATGTGTGCGTCTCTCTCTCTCTCTCTCTCTCTCTCTCTCTCTCTCTCTCTCTCTCTCTCGCAAATTAGAAACAAAATAATTGCCAGAAAGGGATAAAGTGAAACAAAGCAAAATACATCTGAGCCCGTATACATAAAACTCACCAGCCTGAGTGCACATACATATCCACATACATACACACATGCATGCACACACACACACACACACACACACACACACACACACACACCTACATACATACATACAATTGATGCTGCATCGATTAATTGCTTTTGACACCAAAATTCACTAATAAGGCACAAATTAATGCCGCAGACACGTTATCACTAAAGTAACAGGGGTAAATTTTTTCAGATGATCAGGCGTAGGGCTCTTGCGCGTGCCCACAAAAAAATCGGTAATCTGAAATCTGACGTTTCAAATCTGAAACGTAAGATAAAGAAAGAACTTACGAAATTTGAGCGACTACGTAAAATACTATGACTGTTGCCAGAACCGACGGAATTAGCACCAAGTAAAAGAACCGATGCAGAGGTGTACAAATGTATATCCGATCCCAAGAAGACGGAATCTTGTAAGACGAAACCTCCTTGTATGCAATGCATTTGCTTCACGTTTGTGAAATACATAAGTTACCTATACTGTACACTTGTATCGGCTAAAATCTTTGTTTTCTGTATGTGAGACTGTATATCAGTTTAGGTCATTTTAATTACTCACAAAAGTGTACATTTAAGTTGTTGGAACTTTAAATTATATCTATTTTACACTACGACACAAAGGTTACCATTCTACGTTACATTTTGTTTTTATAAAATACATTTTTTAAAAAAAAAATTAGATGTCTTTTCTATAACTCATCATAGCAAAACGCAATAATGTTCTGAACTAAATGTATGTGAAATTATCACAAAACAACTAAATATGCAATTTTCAACCATTTTTCACATACAATTTTTTTTGTAAATCATAAAAAATACGTTCAAATACGAGAAGATCTCTTGTAACGTATGTATTTTGCTTGATAATTAAGGTTTTGAGACCATGTTTGTGAGTAAATATAAACAAAATATGGATCGATATGTGTATGTGAAATTTCAGTTATTACTCTTGTGCCGACGAGTTTTCTAAATATATCAGTATATCTTGCTAAGTATTTTCTTTTAAAAATAAATATTTGTTACAACTATATATAAAACTTGCATAGTATCCACTTGCTGTTTGAAGAAAAAGTTGGGCCGAATTGTCTTTCTATTGGGCCGAATTGTCTTTAAAGTTGGGCCGAATTGTCTTATTTTCGGTCCAAGTTGGGCCGAATTGTCTTGGGCCGAATTGTCTTTGGGCCGAATTGTCTATAAGTCACCCCAATGATACAGGCGTATGATTTCGTATGGGATTATTATCTCTATTCATCCCATATGGATCGAACGAACTTTTAAATTAAAGTGCTTCGTCCACTATAGGACATTTAGCACTGTTCCCATATGGATGACTATATCAATGTAATGCTTTTCCCCACGTAGATCCCATGATACCTGGTTGGTAATAAATCAAAATGGTGCCAGTCATACATCCAGTATAACTGCCACGATGGCTATCTTGAACATTTTGCTGTCTCTGCTCTCCCCAAAATGGATGATCATATCGAAATGGGGTTACCACCAGAATACTTCTGCTTGGCACCCCGTCCACATTTTTTTGTTGTTGGGGTGGGGTGGGTGGCCAACGTGACATTGAAAATGTCCACAACAGCAGCTTATTTGAAAATCTAGTTGCTGAAGATTTTTAGAATTGTTTCAACGCTCACCAGTTGAAAGGAAGAAACAGTCTGAATTTCTGGAATTTATTTCAGCCAGCAGAGTGCCAGTTCTTTCGAGTGACTCTTGTTTGTTTGTTTAGCTCAATCATTCTATATTTGTTTCCTGTATACAAGTTAAAGAGAGATGATGGCGGGATTTTATCTTAGGGGAGAAAAAAAAGATGGGGAGAAAGAAATGGTCATAGGTAAAAATTGATCTAAGATTCCATATATGTCTCTCTTTCTTCCTTCTCCATTTTCTTAGAACTCTACTGAAATCAACATCTTTGACATATGTCACCTCATGTTCGATAAGCGGTAATGTGTTACCGTAATTAATTATGTTCCTTTTCTTTGTATCAATATTGTTCTGTGTTTCTGTCTTTAGTGGCATATAAATAGCTAGCTTTGCCAGCTTGAATTTGTTGGAAAACTGAACTTTGTGACTAGTATGCACGATTTTACAGAGCTCACATATTATCTTTTGGACACATCTAATCCAAAATCGGATTATTCACCAACACAAACTTCCTTTGATAAATCAGTAGTTTGCTTACTACCAAACAAAATTTCGTATTTGTTCAATAATGCTGTATAAATGTATTTAGTCCATTAATGCTTGTGCAGACAGAGGTATTAAAATAAATATCTTTACTTTTTAATTTCATTTATTTTTCTTTGCCCTTATTTTAGACAGTTTGTCTTGACCCAGATATGAATACATGTACATTACGCCATAGTGCTTGTAAAAATTTAGTTTCACAACCATTCATGTCGTGCTTGAAGAATCCATGGCAGATGTTAAACAATTGCTATCCCAAAATTTAAAAAATGTCGCGACAAGAACGGTTAAAATTGTATACTTCGCCAAGCAAATTTTCATATGTGGACTTTCAACGAATTTACGGGAGTTCTCGCGTTTCAATGTTCTCCAAGCGCTCTAATTTGTACAAATTTTACACGATTCGAGTAATTTGGTACTCACTGACAGCATCTTCGCGTAAACACTTGACATATCTAATGACTTTGCCGCTAAGACTGTCTTGCTCTGCCAATATTTCCTGTTTGTCAAGCAGTGAATAAGTTACATTGATTTCTAGTTTTGTGGTTATTGTTTAATCTGGGCTGTTTAACAAGCAATAATCACAAATGAGAATTCATTGCAACATATTTTACCGTGCAAAATACCAGTAGCGTAGCTTTCATATGGACCAAAGGAGGCAAGATACATCTCAAAGGATAATCTTTGCATGAAAGTGGTTATTAAATTGACGAGGAAAGTACTTCATTAAACATGGAAGTGGGGGATTACGAACCATGTTATTTTGTGTTCACTTGAAGACGGCGAATGGGTATTCTCAAATAGTCTTTTTTGATTTTACTAATTAACATGAGTGCCTGTGACTGTAAGTGATGTTTTAGATTGTTTTTATTTTATAGAATAACAAGGCACCTATTGATAATTATTCATGACCGCTGAAGACTAAATGCGTACAGTAAGTATCTTTGTATATCGATTCTCCGTCTGTTGTAATGATATGTGTGTCGTTTTCAGCAAAAGTATCGATGAATCGTTTCACCCCTACTACTTGCGGTAGGACTGTATACCGTGTCAAGTGATAAAGAGACTGACACAGTAGACATATTTCCTATTGAAGAAGCTGACTCCAGTCGTATCGGGTGACATGAGTATGTCGGAAATCTTGCTTATAGTCTCACGTAAGCTGGATGTTCTTATCTGGGTTTTCCCATGTTCTTCATTCAAATATACTGGCCGCCAAGCTATATGGTATGCTGACAAAATGGTGTTAAACCCTTTAAACCCTTTTCGGAAAATACATTTTAGTATATTTAATTTATGGATCCTTGCATATTTTATATCAATGGTTCTCCAGAATGAAGTTAAGCAATATAGAACTAAATCTAATATAAATGCATTTGCTTCAGTGAGTTCTTCCTCTCAGTACTCCAATACTGTATTGACGTTATTACTATATTTATCCAGTCTGATGCCATCATTTTATCATTTTAACAAAAACAGAGGGTACTTATCACTCAAGTTACTCATTATTTACTGGTTAATATATTCATTAAATAGTGCTAGATTTTGGTTTTGGAGAAATTACGACGTATTTGATAAATTCTCTCTCTCTCTCTCTCTCTCTCTCTCTCTCTCACACACACACACCATGATAGACAATATTAGGGACAGTGAACCATCAAGATGCAAACAAAAGATAAATACAGCTAAAAGTTATCAACAGGAATAAAATGTAATTTTGGCAAGTTCATATCTACCAATGAGAATGCCAACGTGTACAGTGACCCTTGCCATTCTTTCCGCGTCAGTGAAATAACAATAATTTGTTCTGTCGAGATGCCAATCTAAGATAGTTGGTCTAGCATATTTTCAAATCATATCGGATGTTCTTTGGGCATAAATTGGTTTGAGCAGACAATACACGAGTAACTTCTGGACTCGAATAATTCGAAGAAAAATGACGAAAGGTTGCTAGTACTAAAGGTAGTGTCAAGTTCCCGTTAAATATACTGTTGCTAAAAATCTACCATGATGTTTGTATCTGTGGCATAGCTTTGCTTTCTGAAAATTAGTAGCTCCATTATCATTTAAAACAGTCTGATACTATCAAAACAGAGCGTGAAATAATCTCTACAAAGCAAGATACAGATATTTAAACTTAAAATACTTATCCTGCAGATAAAAAAAACTGTTTACTCTTTTCTTACTTGCGATATAATTTAATCCACGAGCTGACAACATTCTTGTGTATTTAACAGTGCCATGTCTATAGTTATATTTACTTCCATAAGTACTTAACACAACAGCAGGTATAGCCTACACGGAATCCTGATTGTCAACGTTTTACGTGTAATACTAAAAAATTGTCAAGGCTTCTACATGAACAAGATTTGTTCACAATAATAAATTTATATTTTGTTCAAACAGTTGCACACGTTACCTTTGTTAATATGATTTGTCGAATTAAATGCATTAAATTGAGTTGCATTATATGGATAATATGCAGTACTAGTTAATTTTGCCAGTGTGGAATCCATTATTTAGAATTAAAAAAACTGAAATTATATTTTCTTGTATCAATAAATTGATCTTCTATTTACTGTTTTCCGACATTTATATGCAATTTTCTATTGATTTTGCACTTAAATAATCTTTCCATTTCCTCCTTTTTAATACGAGGTAATCTTATTTCTTTCACTCAATGTTGTCTTCTCTAGTATTTTCTAGTTCGTTTATCTAATTCCCCTTAAACGTTTCTGCATGCTACCGATACATCTGTAACATCTAAAACCTGTTATTCCAAAGAAACATTGTTTCCTCTAAAAATTATTTGACCATTTAATTGTGTAACTGAATTTTAATTATTACAGATGCATGTCAAAACATAATCTTTGTAATTCGTATATCCAGAGACAGGTAAAGTTGTACTAATATTTACTTCATCCAGATAGTGCAACTTTTCTTCCTGCATCGGCTGATTTGTGCTTAATTTTGAGGTATTTTATTTAGACCATGTTTTATGAATGCTTTAAAGTTCAACATGGTAAAAAAAAAAGTGTCCAGGAGAAATGCATTGTTATTCAAGTATTTATCCTAATTTGTGGTTTAAATTTTTAGTTTTTTTAAAGCAAAATATTTTAAGCAGACTAAATGTTTTATTGATTGCAAGAGCATCTACCTGATTCTATTTAACCTTGATCTTTCTCAGTATCTCATAGGTCAATTTGTAGTTTTTGACATCATATTTGTAAGTAAACTTCTGTAATGTAGTGAAAAATCATCATTCTATTTTTCAGCCTTACCTCATTCAAGTTAATCCTAGTTAAAATATTGCTTATTCTATAGTCTTCTAGTCATGTTTTTCACTTGCACCATCTTGTTTGATTGTGATATTTTAGGATGCATTTTTTATTGTTTAACCAATTTTCTACTTTTTCAAACCCAACCATATTTTGAGTTCTTATACATCATCCTAACAACATATTTGAATCCATTGCAGTTTATTGATATTTGTAGAATGTAAATGTACTTCAGGATCAGAGTAAAGATGTCTCAAACAGTTTATTTTATCTGGCTCTGAAAAGTTCACCTCAGTTATTGAAAGCAGACAAAATTTCCAGAGAATACTTTATGCTTAACAAATTATCTTTAGGCATTTTTCATAAGGCATCAGAAAATCCAGTTATAACAGATACCTTGTTTTCAGCAATTCACAATATATTCTTTGAATTGATGAGTGATTTCCGATTTATGTCAGATTGTGAAACTGTTTGACGATCCTATGTCTCCATGATCATTGTATGCAGGTTGTAAATCTGCATCTTTTTAGAAATATTGCAAAACAACCTTTTTATGATTGAAATAGAAAATGACAAAACAAGATTTCCATTCTCTAGAATGTCATTTTGTAATTCAAGTAGCTTTGATCACATATTTATCCCATCCTGACTTGTAAACAGGTATGTGATTGATGTTGATACTGAGATGATTGCTTTTATGTTGAATTCATAAAACAAACACTACAAAGTATCAGAATATTTTCGATTTATCACAATATAGCTTTGTGCCATTATTTATATTATTTAAAACATTTCCATTTGGGTTTTGTTGTCATCACTTTCCTGTCAATTCCATGATTTCCATGTGATGTTCCATACATCGTGCTAGCTCAGCTTTTTACTGAACCTTTGGTGTAAGAGTTGTTATGCCACAACATCCTCAGTACAATCAATTATTGTGTATACTCAAATATAATGTTGTTTTTAATTTCCATGAGGTTTTGCTCTGACATATCACTATGGTCTAGGGACTGAGGAATATCATATGAACAGTGTTGTGCTGATATGACATTCATCTCTACTGTTATTGATCCATAATAAGTGGCAAAGAAGCTGCATTTACTGTCTTCAGGCTGCATCAGTCAACTCTACTGATGGCCAGAAGGCAACAGTGGTCTATCCCAATCAAGCAGGATCCCAATTAGTAGCTGGATATGAATTATACCTAAAACATAGGTCACAGCACAGCAGTGCTGTTGTGCAAGACATTGTATCCAAAGATCACAAATGGTGCAAGTTTGATGTTAGTAGCTGAAATAGTATGCAAGTTATAGCCAGCAGGTGAAATCGTATGCAAGTTATTGCCCAAAAATTCATGGATATATGTGAATGCAGAGATGGACAGGTGGACAGAGCAAATTTGAGTTCTTTAAACAACTGAATCTCTAATAGGCAAAAATATTTTCAGAATTCAAAATGATTTCTTCTATTTGACTGCTGAGTGTTGAAACCAGCTGTTATTCTTTAATGAAAACCAGATTTTCAAAATAGCTGCTGTAGTGGACATTGCAATAATTCCAATTAGAACACCCATGAAGTCTTACAACAATGTTGATATAACAAACCATTTATAAGATGTAGTAATAATAAGATTATGGTACCATATTGGAAGTCAAATTTTCATTTATGGCCAGTAGACATTGCAAGAAGTCTTTCAGTGAAAACCCCATGCTATGACAATTCATTCAGGAAATGTAGTGAAAACAGAACTTCCACAGTAAGTGCCATATTGGATGTCTGAGCAGAACCATTTTAGTTTTAAAACTTTAGACATTATTTTTATATGGCCATCTACTCAGGAGGAGAAGCAAGAACAAAATTCCAAATATGGTTACTCTGACTGCCATAGCAAAACTAGGACCAACAAGAGGAATACCAATTGTCAATGATGGCCACCGTAATAATCATACAGGACATCAGACTGACTCCATTTTTTATGTAGGCCCAACTCGGCAAAATAAGGTTTTGTTAGGGGTGAAGACCCTTTGTTGATATGACATCCATTTAGGAAGAGTAGTGATAATAAGGTTTTCAAGATGACTGCCATGGTAGCCATATTGGATATTAGACTGGTACCATTTTTATTTAGGACCAACTAGAAACAACTTTTTTGTGTAAAGTCTGACCATGTGGTTATACTGGTTGATCACCATCCATATCTTTTAATGATGACTATATTATGCATGATGTTTTGCAGCTATTTTGTAGAAACTGCAACAATAATTGCATCCGCGAAATTCTATCATACACTGAATCAAGTTTTAAGTCAAAAAGGGCCACCCTTACAAACATCATGCGAGTACAAAGATTTGACAGTATTTAGATCATGGCCATCACAGCAATCCTAAAAAAACACAGAACATAACACAATCTGTGCAATGTGCTAATGAGATTGTATTAACACTGGATTAAGGTTGTACTCCTTAAGGCTGTAAGGTTAAACCAGATTTAATGGTACATACTTCTGAGACAGGTAAAAGGTAAAATTGTTTTGCATTTGCAATATGCACATGGAACTAATATTGGCATACCTTTACAATACTTATAAACATAATGGTGTAAATTTCTTTAAAAGCTGTAGTTGTGGAAATGGTGCATGACTTAAATACACAGATGATCAAAATAATGCTCCCATGTGCTTGAAAAATTAGTCTTAACTTGTCCAAAGTACAGTAACTTAAGTAGTTTTCAAAATATAGACAAATGTTTTTGCCAGAGTAGACAAAGTCAGTCTCTGAAAGTGCAATAACAAATTACAAAATATATAGAAATTAAAATAACATTATCAGCTCGTTTTTGTTTTACAAGTTACCTCTAAAGACTAGAAAGTGAAAATGACCAAGTGGAGCTAGCAGTTTTTTGAGAGTTGCACAACTGAAGCAAGGCCATGCAATATAATCTATAACACCAAATCAATCAGGGGCCCTGAGTGGCCGAGTGGTCTTAAGTGCTGTCCGTTACGGATCACTGCCATCTCACCTCTGTCTGCGTGGGTTCGAGTCTAAGATTCAGCTCATGTAATTATGTGCGAAAGCTTGCCAGTAGCTTCTTGTGGGTTGGTGGTTCTTTCCGGGGGTTTTCCAGGTTCTTCCTCTACCATTAATACTGGCCGCCATGTATTGCCTATATTGTGCTGTAAAAAGGGCGTTAAACCATAAAAAACAAAAAATAAAACAAATAAATCATTACACCAAAATAAAGAAAAATAAAAACTTTAACTATAAAAACAATATACATGGTCTTTTACAGAGTCAGGAAACCCAGAGAGGAAAACCTGAAAAATTCTTTGCCTTTAAAATCAAACCTTATGCAGAGTGCAAAACTGTTGAGTATATTACAAGGCAGTAAAGTGGTTCCTCAGGTAATGATCATAATATTTACTAAATTTCATGGCAATCCATCAAAACCCAGACTATTTGAGCTAACAAGATTGTGTAATCCTCAATAAAAAAAGTGCAATATCTCTAAAAAAGATTGCAGGAGTTCATATGATGACCATACTACAGATGTTTAATGGTAATCAATCAACATGAGACCTAAGTGGGCCTAATATTGCTCACCTCAGCATTTGTTAACTTGTAAATGCAAACACATGTATTTGAACTGCATATGGGTGAAAAGAAAGCCTGGAGTGTATAGTGTTTACATTCTCGATAATTGTTTGTGTGAATTAAAGAATGTTGTTGTAGGGTAAGAACCCTGGAAAACCCCAGGAAAAAACACCAACTCATGAGAAGTTACTGGCAAGCTCTCTCACATATCCACATTAGCTGAGAATGAGACTTGAACCCACATACAGGTGAGATGGCACTGATCCAGAAAAGTGAGTGCTTTAGACCACTTTTCTAGATAAATGAATCATCCATATTTTTATTTTACGCTGTCATGATACCATATACATATACTGTACATATACATATATTTGCTAGCTGTACATGAACTGTATATTCAATAATGGTTGAAATAAACTAATGAACACATCTATTGACTTGAGTTTATTTCACTTTATTATAGCAAAGTCATGCAGTTGTACATGTACATAATTATAAGTTTCAAACAACACATCAAACTAAATATGTACACACAATGTCAATTTCCTGAAGAAGTCTGTAACCATTGCTTGGCTGGATCAATCTGCAGTGATTATTCATACTGCTCATATATTCTCAAGTACTTCACTGCTGTGTTAAATTGTTAAAGCTACGTTAGAAATCCAAATCACATACACATACTGCTGTGTTATAAATCATTACTGGTGAATATTACCAACATCTGCTTAAAGTAAAATGCAGTCATTTTTATAAGTTTTATTTTACAACTGTTATAGTAGTTAATGACATTATTATTTTATTCTGAAATTAAGCCTATAGATACCGTACTGTCCAAAGCTTAAATCTATCAACTTTATTTGTAGAGTCGTCAGGAAGCTGTTATTGCACCATACAATTGGTAAATAACAAAGAGGGTTTAAGACAATTGAGTACTTCATGTTATGTCAGAAGAGTTGGCAATATGATCCCAGACTGTTTACTTATGAACACCCCATCAGTGAGTAGCAAGGACACTTTTTTATACAACTGCTAGTTACAATACAGTCATTACAATAAGGAAAATCAAATACAACTTGTACCCATGAAAAGTGAAAAAGTGCGAAGTATACATACCCAATATACTCATAAACTGGGTCCAACCGCAAACAACAGTCACCATGACCTACAGTTACATCACATCACTTCTAGCATCGGAAAATCAGATCTATGTTGTTTGCTCTACTAATTACTCCTAACAAATAGCATGGACCAAGATCTGCCAACTCATTATGCAATGGAAAATCTGGGTCTATGCAGTGTGCAGTTGGATCCAACTTGTATGCAAATATATACAGTATTTAACATGTACCTGTATAGAGTATTTAACATGTACTTGTATAGAGTATTTAACATGTACTTGTATAGAGTATTTAACATGTACTTGTATAGAGTATTTAACATGTACTGTACTTGTATAGAGTATTTAACTTGTACTTTTATAGAGTATTTAACATGTACTTGTATAGAGTATTGTATAGAGTATTTAACATGTACTTGTATACAGTATTTAACATGTACTGTACTTGTATACAGTATTTAACATGTACTTGTATAGAGTATTTAACATGTACTTGTATAGAGTATTTAACATGTACTTGTATAGAGCATTTAACATGTACTTGTATAGAGTATTTAACATGTACTTGTATAGAGTATTTAACATGTACTGTACTTGTATAGAGTATTTAACTTGTACTTTTATAGAGTATTTAACATGTACTTGTATAGAGTATTGTATAGAGTATTTAACATGTACTTGTATACAGTATTTAACATTTACTTGTATACAGTATTTAACATGTACTTGTATACAGTATTTAACATGTACTGTACTTGTATACAGTATTTCATATATGGTTCAGTGCACTTTATAACCATCAGGAGTGAAGGAAAATGTATGTCCACATTAGACAGATGTCCTTTATACATGTATAAAGGAATGTTCTTAGGAAACTTGTATTGGGAATTGCTAAAAGTGTATTTTATAGATATGTGTCCTTTATTTAAGAGCTTGTCTCACTGCATGTTGTATAGCAAATCATACCCACTAGTAGGTGCCTTGCATGGATGGGAAAACTTGTATCTAAAATTACTGGTAAACACAATTGACTCAGAATTGGTCAGATACCTATATTTATGACCAATTTCAAATGTGAAATTACCTCACAAGATTGGTCATTGTGACCTACTTTTGGCCACTGTGAGTATTGCTAATCAAGATCAGCACAGTCACCTAGAATTAAAAAACCCAACAAATTATATACCTTGAAGTAAGAGATATTGCTAAATACAAACATCAAGACAAATCGGAGATTGGCGGAGATGCATTATTATTATGTGCTTGGTACTTCTTTTTCAAAATATGTTTACTAACACTACTACCATCCGAATTCCCCCACCTCTCATTTAATATGGCTAGCTGCAACAGACCCTTCAAGTGTTACACAGCATGCACCATAGTTTACATACTGTTTTCAGTTCTTTTATTGTCATATTCACTTTGCTCCATTTAGAAAACATTCAGTTCCATATGGGGCCCCGAGTGGCCGAGTGGTCTAAAGCGCTTTCCGTTATGGGGTTCTGTTGGTGACAAAACACTCCAAATTTTTAACCATGCAGGAATAAATCTACCCACATTGAGAGGTAGTGCCCACTGTGTTTCCTCCCCTACCCTCCTCTCACTTCCAGCCGACACATAATGAACAAGGCTGACTACACCAATATAAACAATGCATGTATGCTCTCTACTAATGAAATAAAACGTACATCTGTACATGTCATACAAGCTTTGCTGGCAAGTGAAAGAGAGACTGTTTTTTAGTTGAATAAATTTTACATAAATAAAATATTTTTATAAATACTTATTTGAAATAGAGAATATTTATGAAAAGTAGTAGCTACATAAATAAAATAAGCATGTGAAGTCATCAAAAAAATTCAGCAGCTTTCTAAAAACAACAAAAAGGATCTTATTATAATGTTTAGAAGTTACCTGGAGATAAAAAAATTATTTACTAAAACTGTGTAGTCACACTTAACTAAACTGAACATGCATTTTGAAGTTAAAAAACCCCAGCCATGATGAGAACTTACCAGGAAATCAAAATGTTTTTAGTAGTGGTACTATGCATGCAAATCAATTTGATAATAAAGTTCAACATATGTAACATGCATTAAAAAAACATCAGCTATATATACACACACACACACAAGGAAACAGCAAAACAATATAAACTCGGCCTTATTTTGAGTTAAAGTGACCTTGACCTTTTGTGCCACAATCATAAGGCTTCTTTGTCTTGCCAAGGTCAACCCATCAGAGATGTTTGTGAAGCTCAAATTATTATTCAAAACTAAGTCACCTTGTTGGGCTGAAGGGACCTTGACTTTTGCCCTTTTCATGCCAAAAACAACAGACTTCTTCCTATCATCAATGGCAACACAGCTATACGTTTTAATGGTAGCATGTTCAACTGAACCCTCTACATTTTGCAACAATGTCCTTTACTTGATTTGACAAATGTGACCTTCACTTTTGACCTTATGACCAAGAATCACTATGCTTCCTCCTATTCAATAAGACAGGCCATCTGCAAATTTTTGAGATATGCAAAGCAAAACTAAATTATTCTGTTCTTACTGGCCAGTGACCTTGGTACTGAACTTATGATACCCACACCAGTAAGTATCTTTATATCCTAAAAGGCCATCATGCATTAAGCTGAACTCAAGCAACAACATGGAGATAAGATAGGATAGGATAGGGCATTTGACAATAACTATGTAATTAGTTTTACCCTACCCCCCCCCCATACATTTAAATAGCAGCAATACATTACCCATCACTACTGTATAGCTCAATTTGTCAGTTAGGTAGGTATGCTGATATTCTTGTGAGAAATGGAATCCACTCAATGTTGAGGGAGAGGCCCATGTTAAAGATTACTGATGTCTCTCTGTTCCACATATTACTGCCACGAAAACAGTTCATAGATAAATAATTCCTATGCTTGTTTGTAGTGCACCACTCCATAATATAATGCATCATGATGCTTCTCAGGTCAACAAGGTGAGCTGTATTCTACCTCTCTTTCTTGGGAGTGAGCACAAATTGCCCTGAACATGAAGACTGATCAACATCTCAATTCAGGGTGAGGCAATCAACTCCTAAAATGTTTGGTTCTACTTCTGAATGGGCCACACAGTCCACCAAAGATGCTAACAAGCGAAAGCAGCATTTGGAGAAAGGCAGAAGTTATGGAAGCAGTCAGAATGGTGGAAAGGCATATGCAATCTTACGATCCCACTAAAAGTTGAATGTGTTCACTAACTGCACTATGGTCCAGTACTGTCGCAACATAAAAAGGAAGTCTGTTGTTGGTTGAACCTGTTGGCCAGCAAGTCCACCAGACTTTACCCATAATGGGAAAATGGACTCCGTAATGGAGTGGTGATAAGTCTATCTGTGAAAACTGTTTGAAGGACTTGGACAGACTGTCCACTAAAATATTTCTTCCTTGAATGGTATGAACTCAAGAGGATGACTTTCTCTGACTTGGTTAATTGGAGGTTCCATATCGCCACATATGAGCATGTGTGCATTCCTGATGATTGAGAAACTCTACAACAAACTTCCTAGACACATCAACCCTTTACTTTTTGATACGTTCTAGCAACATTCAATAAACAGCTTTCATTTCTGCTTTGTTAATGTGGAGAGGCAAATCATTCCAAGTCTTCCAAGATGTGAAGAATTGTGCCCTCTGGCAATAAGTGTGCATCCAAGCCTCAATTGAATGCATCAATAAACAGACAGGAGTGAGTGTAATGTGCATGCCCCACTCAAGAATCTGTACCGTTTCATTCACCAGCATAAATAGTGATGAAAGTCTGGTCCCAGGATTCACAGCTGATAGAAAATCTGTGTGGATTCAGCCTTGCAAGAACAAGAAAATGATGATGATGTTCTAATGGAACATATAAGGACACGTAATAAAAAGAGGAGACAAAGATGTTTTTGACTGTATGAAACTCTTGGTGAACAGTCCCCGAGGATGACTTGCATTGTAATGTTGCTTGGTTGATTGCAATGAGCCAAGAGCTGTTCAGAAGGATAGATGTTGATACCCCAGCAAGGCTTGTGAAGCCAGACCCCTGGAATGGGTTTTGGCTTCAAATTGAAGGTCTTTACTTAATGGATAAGCAAGACCTTTGACAAGTCCAATATAACATTACAGTAGATATGCAGAAATTCCACCATTAATGCCATTGCAAGAGATGCACGTGTCTGGGTGTCATGGCCACAGCTTCCAGTATACGATGAAAAGTGGACTGATTCAGGAGAACTCTCAGCAAACTAGATGTAGCTGAAATGATGGCAACCTGCCAAGCTATAGTGACAAGAAACCTGGCTTTTTGTTCCATGGTTTCAATTGTTTTGATGGAAAGGTGTGGGTGTGTCCTGACTCCCATTGAAAATACCCATTTTTCTCTTTTTTTGGATAAACTAGCATCCTACTAAGGAAGTTCTGTATGCCACTTCATAGAATCTACCCTGTATAGGATCAAAGATAGGAATTGGTACTGCCATGATTTTGCTAAATAACATTTTGGTCTGTGGAAAAAATCTGAGAAATTTTTTTTATCATGGAGGAATGAGAGATAGAACATCATATCTGACTAGCAAACTCTGAACTGTGGATTGGTTGGGCAACAGAAAGGGCATCAGTGCAATTTATGCCACATCCTGTAAATCAGAATGGAAATGAGTGGGTAGAGTCCAGTAGCCCATGGACTAAGGTGCATTATGTTCCTGTACTGTTTACTCACCTTGTTTTAATGCAATATGTATCACATATGCCCTTGTGTATACAACAGGAAAACAAATAATGACTGTTGAACCTGTCTTTTTCATTTATTAAATAGAGACTATTACAGTTGTAACTTGTAACTGTAATAAACAAATGTAAATACACATCTTTTAATTACAGTTGAAAACAAGAAGCACTGACAGTAAAAACCAAATAATTTTCACCATGTCAATCTTATTTCCAACTGAGGGAGATGAATATGCTAGTTTCTCATTTCCCTTTAATGTTGGACAGATTGTTGCTGTTATTTATTATACTATTAAGAATTCCCCTATACATTAGATGCATGTTTTAGAATGATTACCTTAACCCCAAAAGGGAAGGATACACAAGGTATCTTTTATGTCCCTTAATTAATTCCAATTTTAAAAGGAGTAAAAGATACTGGCACAGAACTTTTTAAATATGGAATGGATAGTTGAAAAAGTGAGATGTTTGCCTTAAAAAGAAACTGGAGAAGGACGACTGCTAATAATGTATGTGGTGGTTTGCTGCAGGTAGATTTCTCTGGTGATTGAACATAATGTCCATGCAACATGATGTTCTTGAGAAGAAAAAAAGACAATTCTATGCATGACACAAAGTGCATTTTACTGACAATTTCTGCACTGTGTGAAGATGTAAACAGATAGTGGATTTTTGGTATGAGAAAGCATAAGCTAAACAACAGTGACAGGAAATGTGTTGCTGTTTTTAAAATGCATCACAATGACCTGATTTTGCATAAATGGTGATGTATCTTCTAGGTACATTTCAAATCATAAAACTCGGCCAGCACAAAGTGTCCATGAAAATAAGCTAAAAGCAAAATTTTACATAGATCAATAATGAAATACAGGTAACAGTAATATAAATTACCATATGCAAAAATACAAATAAAAAACTAAAAAATTATAAATTTTATACATTTTTTTTATACACAGAATTTGAAGGAGCAACAAAATATAAAAAATATAAAAAATATAATAGATTTAAACAGAAATTAAAAACCAACACCCTCTACAAATCCAAGCCAAAACTTCACACATTTCATAACGTAATAAGACTAAAAAGTCTACCTGCTTATCTTGGCATGTGTTAATATGATGTAATTTACAGAATATTTCACCAAACCTCTTCATATTCATAAGCAATTTTATTACATATTACTGGTATATATAAGCAATTTTATTACATATTACTGGTATATATAAGCAATTTTATTACATATTACTGGTATATATAAGCAATTTTATTACATATTACAGGTATAATTGATTAAAAATAACATCCCCAAACTAAACTGTAATATATTATGGAACTACATTCTATACCTGTTTTTGCCATAACAGTCATTGAAGCATTTGTTAAGATGATGAATTTAATATTACAGTGTACTCACTGTACTAGATAAAAATACTGAAACTTAACAAAGAAATAATTTATGCCAATATCTTAACACGTACTGCTGGGAAGGATACAGTCACAATGAAATTTTGAAAACAAATTGTAAAACAACATGTCTTTTACTGTTTCTGAAGGCAACAGGAAGCCTTTTAAAAATAAAATCAATTTACCAAAATTAATACATGTATACTGAACTTTAACACATCCTTATATTTATGACCACTAAACCATGGTCAGTTGAAACAACATGTATTGGGGACAATATACAATGGTCAGTGTCAAACTGAGTAGCTGACCATCATATTCATTTACAGTAACTATATTCATTTACTGGGGACAATTTAATACCTTGACCAGTGAAAACATGCTTGTTCTGCCCCCAACCTCCCTATCAGACAGGATCATCACTTGTGCATTGCTCCACTTCCCTGTTTAGAGAGAGCAACATGCATGTGTGGTGCTCTACCTCCCTGATGGGTGGGAGCAACACACTAAATATGGCATGAGGTGAGTGGTGCAATACCTCCCTTTTTGGAAGAAGCAAGATCTTGGTAGAGGAAGAGTGTTTGACATCTCCCTTTCATGGGGATCATGCCATCATTTCCTTAAACATTTAGTCTAATCTTCAGTAGAGACCTCAAATGCCACAGATTTTCGTTTTGGAAAGTTGGTCCCATAAATTATTGGGACCCTCAAGAGTGTTCTTGTGAGTGAAAAGTTATGCCTACCACTGACCATTGGAGGATCTGCAAGTGAAAGACCAGAAAATTCTGATTCTGAAAGGGAGGGAACATTTTGTTTCTTCCGCCATCCATAAATACTGCTGGAATCAATTTTATTCCAGTTTTGAGAAGTCCATAGTCTGCAATATGCATAACAATATTTTTGTGTGCACTAGGAATGACAGATACAGTCTTAGTGAGTGACTCAAGAGCCCTTCTTGCTGCCAGACTCGAAACTTAACAAACAAAAATTAACAAGACATTACAGTAAAACCTGTCTTAAAAGACCACTGCTATGTGAGACCACCTGTCTTGAGAGACCACATTCTCGTTTTACAATTTTATTGATTATATTTGATTGTGACCTGTTATGGGAGACCACCTGTTTTGACAGACCAAAATTTTTGACAAAAGAGGTCTTTCAAGAAAGGTTCTACTTTATACCCAACATCTTAAGACTCCAAATGATATAGTCACAATGAAAAATTTAAAAATGGGAAAACAATATGGCATGATTTTGAAGGAAACAGCTAGTGGTTTAAAACTTAAATCAGTTATTTAAACACAATCACTGTACAAATAAATCAATAATAGTATAAAGTACAGTCAAACTTATGTATAATAGTATGCCTGCAATGAATATCAGATGAAGGACTAAAGTTGCTGACATGGCTGATTAAACTTGGTCTTGTGTACTTGAAACCACAACAGCTGACAGCTTAAGTCAAGCCAATTCTTGCTCCCTGCATCCTTATCATTTTTGAAAACATGAATACAAAATATTACTAAAATTTCTGCCTAATATCATGCATTTAAACACAAAACTTGTATAAAAAAACTGGTAACCCAAAGAAGCTGACAGGAGAGAAAGGACCAATGAGAAAGCAAAAGCAGGACTTAGAAATCTGTATAAAAAGTAAACAGTTGATAAGTATTTTAACCCCAAAAATAGATGTATACTGAAGCCTGTGAACTGGATGCATCCTAATATATATATATGTGTGTGTGTGTGTGTGTGTGTGTTAATGCTGACTAAACAGGTTAAGCAGCTGACTGACATTAGAACAGCCAATCAACGAAGACCTCCATTGGAAAGGCTGATATGTATGATTAACAATACCATGTAAGCAATCAGTGATATTTATTTTGTTCATATATTAACTGGGGACAATATACATAGTTACCAGTGACAAACTGAGGAGCTGACCAATATATAATAATAATAATAATAATGAGGACATTGTATAGAGCCTAATCTTTCGAAGCTCTAAGCGCTTTACACCATCAATAATGATATGACTACACTACAGAAAAACAAATGACAAAAACAATGAAATTGGAAAACATAAAAACATGCTGAAAACAAATAAGATACAAAACATGATTAGGTCGCTAAGTTTGTCCCTGCAATATATACATTTAACTGGGGACAATATACATAATGACCAGTGACAAATTGAAGAGCTGACCAATATATACATTTAACTGGGGACAATATACATAGTGACCAGTGACAAATCGAGGAGCTGACCATTATATACAGAACATAACTCAAATACAAAATAATTATAGCAAAAAGAAACAACAATGAAGGGTCAACCAGACTCTAACAAGCAAATGACCATTTGTATGGAGATAACCGATATTGGTCAGTCTGTACAAGAACATTTTTTTAAACACATCTTTACAAACATTAGTTTCCAAAGAAGCCATTATATTCAGTAGCTGGGTGCATTTCCAAACTTCGAACAAATCTGTCACAATTACAGGCAAGAAGAATGTATTAGCAGACAGTCTGTCCAGATCAGACAATATAGTCATCATGAATTATCTTCACACTTTTGTAACTTAATTAACAGATATCTTGTGTCAAAACAGCTGTTCAGTCTAAAAGCCATACTTAGATCATTTCACAGTTTGGAAACTAATTCCCTCCAACTTTTTCTCCACAACAGACTAATAAAATACATACAAATAACAACTATTTCCACCATGAAGTAGCTGATTGGCATTATTGACTGACATTTGAACAGCCAATCAATGAAGACCTCCCATGGAAAGACCGATATGTCATGTATGATTAACAATCAAATACATTTTTCAGCAATCAGTGATATTTATTTTGATCATACATATGGACCATATAAATTAATTAAAAAGTCTTGTATATTTCACACATTTAAAAAACATTTGTGCTGACTTGAGAAGCCAGTCTTGTCGAGTTTCACGTGAACAATGTAAATTTTTTTCTACTGTTTAAACATAAAATGTAATCCTCTGATGCATGGACAATTAAATTCCAAACACGTGGCAGCTACTGTTTAAAAACACAATAATAATGTTATAATACAAATCTCAAGTTTAAATCACCCCTCTATAATCCTGAGATTGGATGTATGAAGAAATAGTACAATATATTACAGAGAACTCATCTGGGCCCCCACCCCCATAACCACAGTAAAAACAAATATGTACACACAAACGTACAGCCACTTCTCACTTGATATTTGTCTACTGTTTTATTCTTGTTCAAGTTATTTGGGTATTATGCACACACTGAGTAGACAGACACATTGACGTTTGCTTTGGCGCCATTTAGAGGACAGTTAAGGACCTTTTGAAAGTTTATAACACACACAGACCGTTGACCTGATCCGGACCTGCTCATACATGAGATAGCTATCAGAACTTGTGCAATATTATTTCAAATCGGTCAAGTATGAATATGATTTTCTTGTAAAATGTTTGACCTCTATAACTCATTATTATTCTTTTCACTTTTTACTGAATTTAATATCATATTTAACAAAGTATATTGTGTGAACTGAAACTGAATTAAGGAAATGTTTGCATCTGTACATTTAGATACCATAGTATTGAGAATTAAAACAAAATTAAAGATTTATTGTGCAAAAAGTACTCAAAATAGATCCATTAGTACTTTCTATAAGTTTCTGTTTCATTTTAACTAGAGATTTCTGTAACATGCAGCAATAAACTAGTCTGAAAGGTAGATACTAAACATGGTATTACTACTAATGATAGGTCTTTTGATTTGTGTAAAGTAATTACCTATGTTAGAGAAATTTAAATTTAATAGCAATCACTTTATTGATTGAGAATGATGAGGAATCAATCCCATGTCTTCCACTTGATCCGTTTTAGCTGCAATGAACCCAGGTCCACAAGTAAACAGCACCCATCTCCTTGCCTGCACACACGAGACACTATTCCCTCACAACTAAGCACACATCACCAAATACAGAAATCTGCTAAATACTATGGAAAGAAATTGGTTTGCATGTTTTATGTTTTTTTGTCTCAATAGCCAAACGCTCAAATAGTCACAAACAGGAAACTGCATTGACATAATGTCTTGTATCTATATTACAATCAGGCTACTGACCATTCATTTCCATATGAATGATTATTTTTTTTTCTATCATGATAAATATTTTTTTTAATATATACTTTAGGACACATTTGATACAACAATGCAAAATACCTCAAATTTGTTGAACATCTAAGGTTTGACAATTTTCAATATTATTATTCATTTCAACAATACAATGAGTACAGATTAATTACAAACAATTTCCAAAGTTCCGCTATTAATGATGGGACACTAATTTGATCGGTAAAGTACAATGCATCAAGTCAGATGGTTTCTTGGCATTGCATTAAAGCACCTCAGTAATCTGGCACTGCATTAAAGTGCCTCAGTAAACTTCTTGACACTGTCATAGACTGTCTACATCTATCAGTCTTCCATGTTGCATGATAAGTTTGATAATCTTGTTTCAAACCTGGCTATATCTTCAGTCTGTTCCATTTGGGTAAAACAAAATACTAGCTTCAGAGTATGTGATGCCATGGAGTTAGCATGAAAATAATTTCATCACATTGATTTCATACTTTAGCATCCTCAGCTCTATGCCTAAAAGTTCTCGCTTGCCATACAATCTTTCTTTAATTTAAAATCACCTATATTTAAGTACTAGATAAAATATGAGATTTGGGGTGGGAGAACCATTTTACCTTGAAAGCCATAAAGAACAGACACAAGTAACATTCTATAAAATTCATGTCAGTATCAAAGCAGAATGCACACAAAGAATTGAGGAAAATTAATGTGAATATGTGATTTTCTGTGAATAAGCTATGATACTGGCATATTATAAAGATATTACACTACTTCTGCATGTAATGCTACCAGATGTTACAGGACTGAAATTTATTACCTTACTGAGACTTAAACCCAAGACCTCTCTAACACAGGACAAGCATATGCTAACTAAGCTATTCAAACTATTGCGTTGTTCATGTGACATCTTAAATCTCGAATTACTGGAGACAAAACCTTGCGTGTCCATCTATAATGACCATGAAGGTTGACCCAATTCATGGTCAGACAAGTCTCCAACTCTTTCTTCTAGCCAAATGGATTATGTGAACTGATTCACACAACCTTTTCCCCTTGCTTATCAGAGATAACTTCATTTCTGAACAAAAATCATAATCATATAACTCTGTATGAAAAATGAATGTCAATCTTTTGACATTTATGAACAGAGGTTCTTATGCTACCATACACCAATGGGGGAAACACAGCTAGATTGGGTCTCTGAAGTGTAGACCTAATTAGTTCTAAATAGAAACACTACAAAGAAAGCAATTTCAGTTTAATTACTGGCTGTAAGTGTTTAACAAATCTGCAACTTTGTAAATAAAAATGGCCGTCAGTGAACTGCCCACGTTGCGTCTTGTACATTAGCAATACAA
The DNA here is from genome assembly GCA_030141615.1 of Unio pictorum. Taxonomy (NCBI): domain Eukaryota; kingdom Metazoa; phylum Mollusca; class Bivalvia; order Unionida; family Unionidae; genus Unio; species Unio pictorum. Next base: position 11,032,158 of record JARLTB010000058.1, on the reverse strand, counting down.
AACAATATCCTGATAAAACAAAAGCTGATTGTCCCATAGTTGTCTTATATGTCAGACACAAAAGCTGCCTGGCCTAAACTTGTCTTATGTGTAAGACACAAAAGGCACTGGTTCTATACTTTTCTTATGTGTTAGACAAAAGCTATTGGTTCTATACTTGTCTTCTGTGTTAGACATAAAAGCTATTGGTCCTATAATTGTCTTTTGTGTCAGACATAAAAGCTGCTTGAATCCTGCCACAGTAAGGCAGTAAGGTACTATGAATGAAACAATGCTGGTTTCAGAAAAAATGTACACAGCCTTGGACCTACATTAACGTCAGCTGACATATTACATATAACAAATTAGCCTGACTTTAATTAAAGAGTGACATTTGAGTTGTTTTAAACCACATACATATTAAAATGTTTTGGAAACAATGCTACCGTACTAGAGTGATAACAGATAAAGCCAGTCTAAGCCCAGATCACCTGATTAAATATGCAAATATTTCATTTTCAATCATGAATAAGGGCTTGTTGATATTATTCAATGATGAACATTGTTGCACAATCTGTTCCAGACTGGTAACAATGTCAAAACCCACCAACTTGACTGGTTATCAAAGTTGTCAAAGATCTTAACTTCTAACCTGCACAATAATATAGCCAGAATTGTGCTTACATGCTTTTAAGACGATCCAATGAGTTTCATTAAAAAAAATAAATAAATAAAGCCTCAAGGGTGTGAAGGAGCACCTTTCATAGATGGATGATGCAAGAGACACAATATATATATAGGGCTATTTCATGGATGGATGACGTTAAGAGACACAATAGATGTAGGGCTATTTCATGGATGGATGATGCAAGAGACACAATATATATATAGGGCTATTTCATTGATGGATGATGCAAGAGACACAATATATATAGGGCTATTTCATGGATGGATGATGCAAGAGACACAATATATATAGGGCTATTTCATAAACTAAGCAAGGGCCAGGTGAGTTAAAAATGTGTAGTACATTATATGCAAGTGTAATTCATGTTGTACTTTATCATATATTCTGGATACACTTGGTAATTGTCAAAGATAACAAATATTTCAGGATTTTTTACATCATTAACACATGAGTCGTATAAATCACTGCATGGATCTTTTGGATCCTTAAGTGGTGGTCGAGTATATGTTTTATCACCCAATGTGTAATCTCCAGCCACAATTCTAACAAGAAAAACAATACGGCAGCTTCCACACTCAGTGTAGGAATCTGCAAATTTGGCAGTCTTAGCAAAGTAACTTCCCTTGCCATATAGAGTTCCTGTGGTCCGTCCACTGAGACGGAAATCAAAACCCTGACGGCAGATGGCATCTATGTATTGTGATTGAGTCCCATGGAAAAGATATAGTTCTTTCAGGCCTGGATTCTTCCTCTGCATTTTGTCCTTTTTGCTGTAAATAAAGAGTCTCAATGACAGCATTTTCAACTAAGTCTGAGGTACCATTAAACATCAATTACCTGACTTCCTGGGGTATGTGGGTTTTGTTTTCAGAATGATTATCTAGATAAATAATAAATTATTAATCCCAATGTTCAGTTCATTAGTCTGGATGAGCCAAAATGCCATGGATAGTTGGTGTATGATAATTAACTTACAGTAATTTAGGATTTTTATTTTAAAATCAGCCATTTACATATGCATATCAACATACATAAAAACGTTTGTCTATCTTAAGTGTTTTTTATTTCACTCTTATAAAAATATGTTTTCATTAACATCAGAATCCCAAACAATAATACAAAATTGGAGAATGATATAAGAATTGCAAAAATTTACTGGAAATTACATAAAAAGCAGCAGCAGGGGCGAATCGGACAACTTTTAGAGGCGTCAATTGGGCAAACAAAGGCTTCTTTGAAATAAAAAAAAAATGCATCCATTCAGCAAACTAAGAATTCCTCGAAATCGTAAAAAAAAGATGCCATAATTGTTGTCCCCCCTCCCTGCTGCTGCTATGGGTTTAACAATCCTTGAAATCATTATTGATTTTCACGATAAAATAAAAGTTGCTACAATTTCACAAACAGACCAATTTGTAGGACCTCACCTCGTAGATCAATTAGATTATTGGACTGGTCAGTGAGTTTGAAGTCAATTCTTGTTAGTGAATTATTATGACATCGCATATAGACTGGATTAGTTGGATCCTCAATGATTAGAAACCCTGGAGGAGCGGTTGGTGCAAATGAATATAAAATATATCCTTGTTGGGCTTGATTTGATCGCTCGAGATTTATTTGATAGTTGCCTTCGATAACATCACATACTAAATTCAATGCTATCACCGAGGATATATTCACATTTTGAGGAGCGATATGTCTACCACCGCCGTCTGGTTCATTATTATGTTTGAGGATTGTTGTTTGTTGTTTCCCTTTGTTGAGTATCAGAGAAAAGTTTTCTTGAATAAGATCATTAACAGATTTTTTTAGTTCATTTGCGTTATACCCAAGAAACTTGAAATCGGGTAAATCAGCTTCTGTTATACTGTAGTCGGTTAGGAATTTTTGTTTATCTCCTTTCTTATCATTAATTATTACTTGAATTATTTGTTTGTTGATATATTCCATGTCGGATACAAGCTGATTTAATATCCTAATGTGTTTTATGATCTCATCACGTGGCCTTGTTATATAAAAGAGATGCTCTTGGAAGCTCTGTCGTAGTTGTTCTAGTTGTGTTCTATGTAATTGATTAATCTCTTTCAAATAATCAATGATGTTAGTTAACGTAAATGTAATTGTAATAAATGAATTAATTTTTTTCTCAAAACCAAAATCCCATTGCATGGTATTGTTATCAAGAAATGTAAATCTATCGGTTAATTTTGCTTTTTTTTATATCAGATAAATATTCTCGATATGATGGGTTGATTTCATGATATGATTGTATATCCGTGACATAATCAGGTTTTTTTAAGTTCGGTTATTTGATAAGATGTCCGAGGTGGGTTTTCGGGCTGACCCAGTATTGTTCTTATAGAACTCTGATAGATATCTATGACATAACTAAGTGAGTTTATCTCAATCGCGGATGATAACATCTGCTCATGAACTGTTATAGCTATCTTCGATTCTGGAGTTCCAGTAATGGATTTTATTCTACGCTGAAATTCAGCATTGATTTGTTCGATTTGGTATGACCCAGATGGTAGCGAAACAATGTTCCAGTCTGGAGTACCATCGGGTTTATTCTTATTCGCAAACACCAAGGAATTATTTGGTTGTTGACCACAATGATTTTGATCTGATATTAGGCCAACTGTGATACACTCGTAATTTTGCTAACGCTATCTCCGTAACTGGAATCGGAGTAGAGAAATTCACACTGAATTCAGGATTGGTTGATGTTATTGAGATCATGCTTGTTTTCACTGGGTTTGTGTTTTCCGCTATTTGTTGAAGTAGTTCTTGCGATGTTGCCATTGTTATTATATTCATGTTGTCGCTCTAATTTTGACATTGCGGAATCATAAACACGTACCATCGCTAAGAACTCACTATCCGATATTAATGTATCATCGAGTGACGACGATATCATCGAGGATAACTGTGAGTACGCGGTTGACACAATATGGAATTTAACTACATAGTCTTGTAGTTTGTGCTGGCTGCATGATATTTTTTTTGTTATTATTGAAATAATTCCAGCGATTGTTGTTGCCGCTGCTATACAAATTGGAACAGCTATCGGAGCATTAATCATTGTCACCGAGGAGAGTATAATACCAGCTCCGGTGATTACACCACTCACCGAGTACACGGTAACATCAATTGCGGTGATTCTTCGTTGGCATTTTTTATTTTTATTTGAAAACCCTCACTGAGTGTTTTGAGTTTAGTTTGCAATTCTCTGACTTGATCATAGCGATATTTCTGTGATGACATTTTATTTATTATAACAGATTTCAATTGAAACCATTAGTGGTTTAGTTGTTTACTTAAATCTGCTACGAATTCCACATACCATGTTACTGAAACCCTAGCCAAATTATTATCCGTGGTTGTTATCGTAAATCGTTCAGTTGTATCCTTATCGATGATTGTTGATATTATATTGTTGACCCCAGATGAACTCGTTGATGAAATATTAAATTGAGTCGGTGTCACTAGTGTTAATCGATAAATACCCTTGACGGTTGCAGTGATACTTAATATGTTGTGTGTAGGAGTCCACGCAAATGATCCATATTGAATCGTGTATACTACGTTGTTGGTTTTCTCATGAGGAATTTTTGTTTTTTGCAATGATTGCTATCATCCTCGTTGCATCATTTTTGATTGCCTCGATGAAGTTTTTCATATCTTCGATGGATTTTTTAATATCAGGGAGTTTTATGTCAATTTTATCCATCATGGTTGTAAAAAAAATTATTAATGATATTTTTACGAAATGATGTAAACTTTTCAGCATGATCTTCATATCCAGATTGAAGTGTTGCAAACTCTAACATATAAGTTTTTATCTCTGTGAGCTTCGGTGTGGTCACTGGAGGAGTACCCAAAAATTCTAACACGGGTTTATCAATATTGTCCATGATGGATTTTTGTAAATCAGTAAATTTATTAAATGTATTTATATGATCGTCATACTTATCATTGAGTGATTTCAATGAATTCGCCGAGGATATATAATTGTTATCGAGTGTTAATATTTTATCTGTGATTGTTGAAACATGTGCGCCTGGTTTGAGTTTACCCTGATTGGAAAACAACGCGATAGTATCTTCTACTGCGTTGCGTTGTTTAACTAAAATATCATCAAGAGAAACATTACTCGTTTTCAATTTACCCTGATGATCTTGAAATACAACTATTTCATTGGGATCAACACTTGATAAGTTCAACATCTCAGCTATTTCATCTTCGATTATTTTTTTTATATCACCGGTTGCAGATATTTCCCTAGTGGGTTTTTTCAACATTGATAAAGATCTCCCCCAAATATCGACCATTGTTATTGTAAAAATCTTTGATTTTCTAATTATTTTCTCTCTCTAAAATCTTCGTTGACGACTTCGTCATTGCCAGTGACTACTAGTATATTCATTTACGACTTGATGAGGTGGTTTTCTCGATGATGAAATAGCGTCAAGGACATTCAATACTTCTATGCCGCATATTGGTGGGTCATTCATTTGTTGTGTTGGTAGCGTAGAATACCAAGTTTTCATTTTATGAAAGGGGTTTAATTGTTGTATATAACACATAAATTCGAAATAAATGATTACACGTGGATCAATCACGTATGGAACCCAGTGGGTTCCAGGTCCGGTGCTGTTATCAAGATTAATGATACCAGTTTCAACGTTTTTTTATTGTACCGGCAACTGATCTTTCATAAAGACACCTCTGAAGTTTTTAATCGCTTGTCTTTTAGCAGCGTCGAGTAAATCAAAATTTGACATTGGAATCAAAGATTTCTGAACTAAAGGTTCCCGAGTTAGTAAACCGTTCCCGGTATTCTCAGGCCACTTCCTTTGTACCATGAATACGGGGTTCCTGGTAGTCTTAGACCCTTTCCCTTTTTTTGTATCCTTGTCCAGTTGCCTTCTTTAGTGCCATCCCTGCCGCGGTACCAACGGCTACTAACGCTGCCGCTTTAGCTACCGCTGGGGCTGCTGCCACAATTAGTGCTGGTAACGCAGCTAACAACGGAAATATGCCACCTGATTTTATCATGTTTTTGATCGCAGCTGCAGAGAGTGATCTGAACACCTTTTTTATCTTTGAAAGCATCATGACAGTGTTTTATTTGACGAGTTGTCAGCGACAATTTATTCTGACCACCAGACATCTGATTGTAATTCAGCGTTATTGTGGTTCCACATTTTTTAGCTGATACCGATTGCAATTTCTTTACCTGACCATTGGTCAGGGTAACATTAATATGACTATATGACATTATACAATAACAGATTGATCTAATTCTTACATTACATGTTTTTGGAAAACACTACATGTTTTCTACTGGTGCATCGATTACTCTCATTTGTCCACCAACACCTTCGAGTAGCATTGATTTGTCGCTGAGAATGACAGCAATTGCTCTGTAATTCGGGATAAGGACAACACCTGCTGCATTAGTCAGGCGGGTTACACGGGCTCTAAAGTGTATATCAACGACGGATTGTCTTATTAAATCAAGATGTTCCAGTGAAAAGTAATAAATCGGATATAGATTCCTAAAGTCAAACTGTGATATTTAAAGACCAGTATCGACATTTTGATCGCGTCCCATATATGACAACAGACGATAATATACACGTGCTATTTGGTTGGTATTGTAATCAAGTAGTATATCCTCGGATGGTTCCTGTTGTCCATTTATTCTCAATGATACTTCATTACATCCGATTTGATCAAATATCATATGGCTTCGTGTTTGATTATCAACTCGCGTAGTATTCTGTAGCGCAATAAATATATGATGTGGAGCTGAAACAACTTGTTTTGATGCCAGGTGCCATGTAAATGTACCATCAATATTATCCTGTTTAACATCCGTTGTTGTTGTTAGCCAACTCAGTAAGGATTTTCCTCCATGATCCATAAATGATAGTAATCGCTCTTCTGTTGTGATTGATGGAGTCATTACTGGCATCCACAATGATAGTTTTGTTAAAATGACTTTACCGGCATCATCATGTATATGTAATGGATCTAAATTTGCTGGAATTCTCCAAATTGCATTATTATCATCACCCTTTCGAACGAGTACTACTGTATGCTTCGCTCCATAGATAACTTTTCGGACATTTCTGCAGAAACCAAATATATGATGCATTGGAATCGCTCATGAAAATGATCTACGCTGCCCTTGTAACATTGACATACATGTTGCAGCCCCTAGGTTGAAATTATCATCAGTATTTATAATCATATCCTCGACTTCATCATTATTAACGGGATTAGCAGCACGATTCCTTGGTTGTCTTACAATAAATGGAATTTTCCAGTAGTATCCTTAGCATCCTTTGCAAACATCATAGAAGGGCCTGCCGATCTTGTATAATCGTCGGAATATCTTGCTAAAAGTATTATTGTTGTGGCAACATCTACATCACCTTCTATTGACTCAATCTCTTTTCCATCAATCATATATCTTGCACTCGCGAATAACGCCATGATACCATTATTACCAAAACCGACTTGAGCACCAACTGCGTATGGCGTATTAACTACAACACTTGCAGGCATTACTTCCGTAGATGGTAACGGCTTCTTTCGCCGTCGAACGACATTAGTTTATCCTTCGTGGCGGAAAATGCTTTCCCGGCAACATCACCAATGGTGCAAATTCCTTTATCACGAATAACATCAATAGCTTTCATTGATAATTGTTTTGCTAATGTCGCTACTTTTGGAGCCATTCTTGCAAATAACCCTGCAATGGTATTGCCGAGGCCATCACCATAGTATGCTCTATAAACAGGCAATCGTGAGTTTACTACGTAGATGCTGGTTGGTTTATCATGGTTGTAGTGTATGATCATTCTTATTCAATTACTGGTAATTCAAAATGAAATTTATCATAAAAATCCTACAGATTTTCATTGCTAATGAAGAAGTCATCAATGAAATTCAAAGAATTTCTATTTCTGGGAAATCTTTGATTTCCTTGATTAATCACTGTAATAGCCGTGAAAATCCCTTTGATGCTCAACTAACTCATCAATAAATTCTCGATATGTTTCAATATCCATAATGCCGCCTTGAAATAACTGCATACAGATATCAGCTGCTTCATTAATTATTTCCGGTGAGTTGTTTCCAGCTTGTTTTCCTCCTATGAGAACCTCTAATCGTGCTATATCACTGAGAATACTACCAGGACAACGAACAAGACCACTACCCCAAGCAGAGCTTGGAACTCTGTTTTGGGTTCCACTTGAATATCCATGTCCTGTTGTACCAGTTGCACCTTTTTTAGAATCAGCTTCTGATATTTACTGGGTGGGTGGGGATACAAAAGGCGCAACTGGTATCGGTAGGTTTTCTATTTGAAATATCAACCTTTCAAGTTTCTCTCTTTATCATTGTGTGGTAGTTGAGACTTACCGATTTTTGCCAAATATAGTTTTTTTCCCCAAGTCTCCCTATTAGTTATAGCGTCTTCATATCCTTCATTCATATATTGTTCTCTTTCACCCTTTGGAAATGTATCAACGATAAACTGAGCAAACTTTTTATCAATCTTAAAATTTTTGTTAATATCATTTATCACATCACTTTTAAATATCTTTTTAGGGTCAAGATTTCTTCGTTCTGTCTTACCCTTTTGTTCCTTCTCTTCTTTTCTTGCAATAGCACCCTCTTCTTGTTCTTCTTTTCTTGCAATAGCACATTCTTCTAGTTCTTCAATAATATCATCTAGTCGTTCAATTTCTTTTTGTTCAAGTCATTCTTATTGGTCTCGAAGTTGTGAAGCAGTTATTATATCACCAGGAAGTGTTTTAAAGATTTTTTTGTTTGTTTTGATCTTTTTGCTATTTTTTCAAGTAGAGGAAGAAGAGGAGCTTCTTTCCTTTCTCCTTCCTTGGGGATATCTCCGTATATTGCTCGCTCAGTAGCTGATATTACCCCTTTGATTGCCATGGTTATTGTTTTAAACAGGTCTTTAGTCCCTGCAGTAAAAGCGGTCTGTAAACTCTGTCTCGCTTGCAGTTTCTCTCGAACAGAATCGCAAATTGGTATAAATTTCTTAATTGCGACTAATCTTTCACACGCTAATCTAGTCGTTAGTGTTTCATTTACCATTATATAGAAAACGCTAACGTTTTTAAATGTACGATCTAAATGCAGTGAAATATGACCAAAAAATCAATGAAAAATGCAACAAAAATGACCAAAAAAAAAAACAAACTAAAAATGCATTCACGGTGAAGAGCACATGCATACCTGTTAGGTGAGTAAGAGTTCTACCTGTCCATTGTATTGTACATGTCACTGGTGACTTTGTCACCATGGTTAGAACTTATTCTGTTGAGGTAACAATGGGGGGATTTTCAGTTTGGCGGATAATATCTCTTATTGTTTTAACCTTAAAATTAATTGTGCATTTGATTGCATATTGCTGCTCCAATTCTTTTCTGATTTTTTCGACAACAGTGAATAACGGGACAAACTTATTGACGTCGTTACAGAACACAAGGGAGTCGCGAATAGCATTCTGGATTTTCTTTATAAAAGCGTACCTTTTTGGTAATACGTATTTATTATTCATAGCACTGTATTCAATACCTTGAAAATCAGAAAGAATTTGGTCACAATTTAATTTATCTGATAATTGAATTCCTTGATTTTTCAAATTTGAAATATCAGTTATGATCTCATTGATCTTTACATAATTCATTTATATATAATAATATATATTTCTAATTAGAAAAATTGATATTGATATTGATATATTAAAAAAAATTAATAGCCATGATGAGCGATTATCATTCACACTGGGTCCCTTATTTGGCCTTTGTGTCTTTCATACGGTTCTTTTTCTTTGAGATTTTCTCTCTTCTTTCTCTCTTTGACCCTATGACCGTTTCTTTTAGCCGATAATTCATTCTGAACTATCCTGTTGGGTTACCCTAGTGTGTGACGTATAGCTTTTGCACCCATGCTATTATTTATTTTGGGGGCGCCCATAGACATATCTCCAGTGAATTTTCTAAGCGAAACGAAATGTTAGAATATTCTGAAGACTGTCTATGTATTTTGTACACCTCCCCCCCATGAATTAATTTCCCGGGGGTGTATAAAAATTACACCGTCACGTATTTGACGTGACGGGAGGTGTACATGAAGTACCTTTGGGCTGGCGCTCCCAATCGTATAGATTATATCCTCGAAATCGGTACCGTCGACAATAATGCCTGCCACGAGAATCGAACTATGGGCCTCGGGACGAAACCGCAACGCGCTACGAATACGATAAATTCGATATCTACAAGTATACGCTTTTTAATACGATATATGTGTATCAATCATAGTTATTTTGTAAAGAAAACCGATTACTTGAAAAAAACATCCAAAAAAAATACAACTGTTTTTAATACTACATATTTGATTCGTTTTCTTACAGATTATATCTTCATTGAGAATCATGACAGTTTAAACAGTAAAATATGGTTAAACTGTCTTCCTTTCCGAAGCTCTATTTGTTCTAAATGGACAATTAAACAACGAGTCTTATTATAGTGAATAGAGAGACAGACAGATAGACAGATAGACAGACAGATAGATGTTTGTTTGTTTGATTAGGATTTTTAACGTAGCTTTAACAATTTTTCAGTCATAATCCATTAACTGTGGTCAAAACGTTTATATCACGGGTCAACATTAGTTTGTTACAAGCAATAATTTAATAATGTAGACGAGATCTGACGAGATCTGAAGCTACAAAATGACTACGATATATCCAAAATGTTTGATTGCTGTAACATTGCATTTATATTGATCCCCAGCTGACTAACAGACATAGTAATAACAGCTGTGGGAGTGCAAATTGATAAAGGCATGCAGTAGCTAACGTTACTCGGACATCAAAAGCCTTATGATTTGTCTTAGAACAGGCGCTCAAGGCGCGGACAGTAGACAGGGTTATTTAAAGAAAACGGAAATTGTGAAAAACACTTGCTATTGTTTGATTCGGAAACGCTAGCGTTTCTACGACAGGTTCAAAGTACTATAACACTGGAAACTGTGGACATGCATTGCATAACTTTTATTCTGTGTACTGAGACAAAGTTTGCCTGACAAAGTCAACCAATTGAATTTAATTGGAAAAACCCATTGAGGGTAACTCTTTCATAAGCCGTACAAATACCTGCACGAGTTATCTCCCTTTGGTGTTATACACATAATACAAAATATAATTCATATGTAAACGAATTGAATTCTGTTTTGATTTTTTTTTAGAAAAAGCGGATTGAGTTTTATTCTCTGCAACAAATCGTATTACAAATATCGAAATACCTACTGGCTTTATCCATTGATTGAAATGTTTTTTCTTCGTTAGTTTTTATATTAAATGATTTTATACGTTTTGCATTTTTTTTGTTTCCCAGTCTCATCTCGTTTAGTATTCTCACTCTGAGAAATAGCTTGTAGATTCAATAAAGAATTGTTCTTAGGATTGGAATCAATATGATCAATAACAAGATCATCTTTGATCAATCTGTTATACACCTCATACACGAAACGATGATTAAGATATTTCTTCTTTCCAACACCAAACATAAGTATCCCATACCACTGTCAAAACCAACTGGATTTTTCAGTCTGCGGTTTCTGACAATACCGTCATGAGACGCTTCGTAATCGCTGATCACGGGATGCAGTTGAAATATTTGGTCCATTTATATATAATACTATTTGTCTAATTGTTTGGTTTAATTAATACATTATTTGGAAATCTTTCAATATAGTCTTGAGGTGTTCTTATGATTTTGTCATTGACGCTGTCAGGGACAGAGACAGAGTCATTGCTGGAGTTTTTAACTCGTTTATCATAATAACGCTTTAGCTCTCTGTATCGCTTACCACCGCAACTCAGACACAACTGCGATTTTCCTCTCACACCTACCCCACATTGTATGCAAGGGAGTGGTCCAAAACTTCCGTTACGAACGCTTTCTAAATGATACCCACAGAATTCCTTTCTGCATGATTTGTTACATGCGGTTACTGATCCTATCATTAGCCACTTGCAATGGTTCATTATATAATAAATTCTTTATTTAAATACTTGTTTTAATTATAATATGGAGGAGTTTGAGAGATTATCTAAAATTAAGCCTTAGAAAAATGCTAAATTCAATCTTGATAGAGTCTCCGTAGATGTACCAAAGGGTCTAATAAGTGATAGAAGTACGATAGGTAAAATCCGCGATTGTTTTAATGAATTCAAACGCGATGGAGCATCTCACTGTTGGTCAACATTTTGAATTGATGGTGACGTTGATGCTACCATGAACGATGAAAGAGCAGCAGTGATAATCTCACATCTTTACTTTTTTAGAGTGAAATTCATTATCCGCACAGAAATCGGAAATTGGATTATTTGAGACAAATTTGAATTTTGAAAGAACTATCACTTTGAGTCATGATTCCAAATCAGGATTGCTGACTGGGATTGACAAACCATACTATGAAAGATCCTATCCTGTAACAGCAGTTGTTTATGGGATATATTCGTTAAATGATAAACCGAGTGTCGAAAAATTAAAACCAATGAAACTGTCACCGCCGATTTTATCATCGGGATTAAATTCTGTAGCAGAACGAATAATAGAACACTTCACAAATGCATTGCGTGGAAACAAATTGATGGATCTAAGACGCAAAAAAATAAATGAATGGGAATTAACAGTTAGGAAGAATGGAGCATCAATTCAAGATATAACCAAATTTTTCCAATAACCATAATGACGATAACAGGAGAAATATTACACAAATCAAAATATAAATCAAAAGGAGCTCCAATCAAAATTATTGACCATAATGAACACGCTTGGACACCTGTGGTAACAATATTTCCGCGGGATAGAACAATAAAATATTACACTGGAAATTTATTTGATTTTATTTCTCAGTCAAGTAAAAACGATCCTGTGTCAGTGTGGTTACTTCACAGTTTTAAAGACGAAGAGGGTAAATTCGATCAATTTGTAAGACCAAACGGAGAATTATACCGTACTGAAGCCCTCCACAACGAGATGAAAAAACTAGCTAATGGTTTTTCAACAGAAGACAACAAACAATTATTAACAAACTGTTTTACAATTCCTTCGGGTGCAGCTCATCTTGCGAGAAAGAAAAACACGTGGAAACCAACAAGAGGTGAATTTCTATCAGATATCAAATCAAGCTGTATCGAATATAACCATGGTGGATTATGGAATACAAAATACACCTCTAAAAGTATTATTTCAGTTGATATGGTTGCGTGTTATCCAGGGAGTTTTCTCGGGTATGGAGAATGTGCTGAGAATTTTAAACGATTTGGACATCCCACACATGAGATGACCCGTGTTGTGATTAATGGACCACTGCCCGATTATGATTTAACCGCATTCGCTCGTGTGGTATCATTTGAATTGGCTCAAGGACTTCATCCTTATATTTGGATTGGTAGACACATCTCTGAAAAACACTGGATGCCAATAGTGTTATTACGGTATATGATTGATTCTAAAATGCTAATATCGCTGACTTTCAGTGAAGCAATTATATCATATCGAGCACAGACTGAAGTCTGGTTACCACAACCTGATAGTCTAGATAGTATAATCAGCGACTATAGAAAACAATTTCCTGATCTAGACGAAGAATATATCTTGAAATGGTCGAAGCAGATCTTTGAAGTTAGAAATAAACACGCAAAAGAACTCGGTAGAAGAATAATCGGTAAATTCACTCAGGGTGGAAAAAAATATGACAATAACAGATATTCTTCACGGTTGATTATAGATGATGCTGAATACGATTTTATAATCGCGGATGTAACATCTAAAGATATATATGTAAATCGTATAGACGCTTTCTTGTCCAATGGAACCAAATTGAGTACAATTATTACAACGATGGAAAAAATCTTCAGTATGCACATTTACGGGTGTCTATGCTAGCTTATGCTTCTATTAATTTATTTTCAATGATAAATAGATTTCCTGACACTGCTGTTAGAGTTGCCACCGATTCATTTTATATAAACGTAAAACATAGCGAAGCAGTGGCTGAATTCACTAATTCAGACGAGAGTTGTGGATCATGGAGAATTAAAAAAGAAATGCTGCGTGACTATTCCAAATCAGCAGATGTTACGATTGAAGATAAATATTTGAAAAATAATCAGATATCAGAACTATCTAATGCAACGTCGATATCTGATCCAATATGTAGATATAAAACAGTTTATTTAAACGGATGTGGTGGTCAAGAAAGACGACTCATGCGATTGAATTATTTCGTAAGAAAACTCTTACGGATTTTCACGCATCAAACATAATTGTGCTAACACCAACCCATAGACTTGCAAGAGAGATGAAACAACGAGAAATTAATGCTTGCACTTATCAGTTTCTTTCGATGGAAAGGCGACGAATGGACTCCTGATCGAATGGGTGAAAAATATATTGCTGAAGTCATTATTTGGGATGAAATATGCACAGTGTCGTTAGATGTATTACAAAGATTTCTTGATTGGCTATTGCTAGCAAATACAAAAGTAATATTGTGTGGCGATTATGGTCAACCACCACCATTTGTCGGTTTGTCTCCAAATGATTGGTTGAAAAATTTTGTAGACTATTGTGATGAAATTAATACTGATCATAGAGCACTTGATGAACAATTACGCGAGTTCAAAAAACTAATTAGATTACAGCCGGATAGAATCGAATGTGAAATAGCACTTGAAATAATTTTGGAAACCCCATTAAATGATTTCTGGGAAGTGTGGAGACCAAACAATTTCATAGTAGTAAGTAGAAAAATAGTCAGAGACACACTTCAGATGAAGTTATTTGAATTGCATAAAGAAAAATTTGCAACACTTCCATCGCCGCTGTGTTATAGACCCAAGGATACACAAAAACAGAATATTGAAGTTGATATTCCAGGACAAAGTGAAAAGCAAATTCTCGTATTAAATGATATTGTGCTGGTTGATATCAATGTCGTCAAGGATGCATTACGCGCTGATAAATCCCCATGGACACTAGGATACGCAGCGACGATACAGTCTTCACAGGGATTCACTATATCCGATACAATTGTTTGGATTAAAGATAATCACATCGAGTGGTCGAAATTAGTTTATCTTGCAGTATCCAGAGTACAAAGAATAAATCAACTTCGAAGAGTTGTTTTAGATGCTAATGACACAACAATAAGTGATATTGTCAGCGATGATATAATCAGAAAAAAACTCTTTGGTTATAAACAACAGGATAAAAAAAATAACAGAAAATTTGACATTGATGCCGAATTAATAATTACACTGAAACAACAACAAAATAATCACTACGCGAGTTGTATAATGAATTGGTGTTGGTCGGATAAGGATTCTCGACAATTTACCGTGGATAGGAAGAATAGCAGTATTGGTCATACCAGAGATAATGTGATGCTGACTTGTCTTGAGTGCAACAGACGCAGAGGTGCTAGTTAAGACCACGTGGCGGTAATTGAATATCCTCGGGTATCACTTGTAGTTGTTCACGAGTAAGCCCTAGCTGAGAAGCAGTTGAATCCAATCTATAGATTGCTGGTCTACCCGTAGATTGTATTATGCTAGATATTTTATGTGCGGTAACACTCCAAATAGGATCAGTAGCTCTTTTTTTACCACCTTCGAGCTCTCCTGGTTCATATAAATATCTAACAGTGACATTACCGAGAATTGGTTGTTTTGAAAAATCATTTTGTGGTTTTACAGGTATATACTTCTTTTTAATAGCGTTATTAGGTTTCATGTTGATTGTTCGAGTAATCTCATTATTTATTGCGGTAATTACGCCTGGTAATCTCTTAACCCATTCACGAGATCGTTTATCCTGAATAAATTCCTTCGCGTATTGATATTCAAATAACCGCTCAGCAAGTGTCCGATTAAATCGTTCAACAATTGCCTGATCGCGGTGTAATGCAATATGTCCTCATCTGATAGTGACATTATGATGCTTCATTGTTGATAACACTACACCCTAAAATTTCTTGCCAGGATCAACTTGTAATAGATTTGGCCAATGCAGAGGACCCCTTCGATAAATCCTTTCAAATGCAGAAGCCACTTCAGTTGATGATTTTGTCCTTAGCGGTTCTGCTTGTTTGTATCGACTTGCAACATCAACTACGGTTAGCGCGTACTTGTAAAAACCATCATGCGGCAAAAATAATATATCAGCTTAATGAACTTCATTAGGAGCGCTGACATCAAAATGCGAGTACGGTAGTTAATTTGTTTAGGTGGTGGTAGATAAATTTGCCATATCGCCTGTTTAGATAACCAATCCACTGCAGTGGTATTTTTCACCTTTGCGGCGCTAGCGAGTTTACTAATTGCTGCTATGCCCCTCCAGTATCCTCTTGGAGAATAATAAATAGATTCCATGTTGTTATTAATTACCAGCACCCAACATTAATTTACCCTTCACCGATTTTATCAAAAATGAAGCCAATTTTTCTTTGAAGGATTTATCATTGATAGAATTCAACGCATGAATTAATTTCACATCTGCGATATGTCTATGTTGCAGATTGCTGCTTTTATAAGCAACATCATGAGCATGACAAGCATTATCAATAGCGTTTATTGGGTTTTCACCGGGTCGGGGTTGGTTTTGATCATCGAGTCTGATATCGAGTCTGGTCCCGGGTCCACAATAATTATACGAAGGAATGTGTTTTTTTCCGGGATATTTTGCCCATGGTGTTCTCGGAAGTTTAGTTAGCTTGGCTGCAATATCACCTAATCGTTTTTTTTTAAATCATCAGAAATGCTAGCATTTCCTGCAGATTTCATAGAAACAAATCTAAATTTTTTAGTACTACATTGTACACACTTACCAGAAAGTGTTGATCTGTTATTTTTAGTTGTAATCATCGTCAAGTCGTTTGTGCCAGTACGCTTCTTACATTTCACACAATATAGATCCATAATATATTTATAATAACATGAATGTAATTGATTATTCAGCTACCCGACGACGGGAACCTATAAAACACCATGCGATGCTGCCGAATTCAATTAGAATGATTATAATCGGACCATCTGGAAGCGGCAAGACACAACTGCTACTTAATTTGATAATGTGATGGATGAAATGGGAGAAGTTGTATTTAATAGCCCTGAGTGTAGATGATCAGCGATGCTACGAAGTGTTAAAGGATTACAACGAAAAGGCAGCAGAAATCACCGGAGAGGGTATTATTGAATTTATAACCGATATTGACGAAGCGCCAGCAATAGAAGACTTAGATGGAAGCATTAAAAATTTGGTCGTATATGATGATGTAATGTTAGACAATCAAAAGAATCCTGCAAGAATATTTTCCAGAGGTTGGCATATATACACTGAAGTGATATATGTCACTCAACGATACACTCAAATACCAAAAGTGATCAGAGATAACTGTAATATTCTTGCTGTATTCAATGGAGTTGATACACATACGCTACAAAATATTTGGCAAACTTGGTGCGGCGGTGATATGGATTATAATCTCTTTAGAAATTTCTTAAGTCATGCTCAGTCAATCCCGCATGGATTTGTAATGATAAATTTGCATGATCCTAGATCAAGATATCGTATTGGACTTGATCAAGTATTCGGTTGAAATCGTAGCAACTTTTATCGTGAAAATCGTTTACGATTTCAAGGATTGTTAAACCCATAGCAGCAGCGGGGGGGGGGGGGGGGGGGGAGGGGACAACAATTGTGGCGTCCTTGTTTTTACGATTTCGAGGAAGTCTTAGTTTGCTAAATGGATGCTATTTTCGATTTTGAAGAAGCCTTTGTTTGCCGAATCGACGCCTCTAAAAGTTGTCTGATTCGCCCCTGCTGCTGCTTAAGGTCATTTACATGAAAAATATAAATATGCCTAGGAAATGTTTACTTATCTAATTAAAATGCATCATTATAATAATACCACTGCTGTCAAAATGTTCCAGAGTCAAGAAAGTTATAAATGTATAAAAGACTGACAGATTACTTTAAAAGCATTACAAAATAATCAGGTCATCAACCTACAGTAGAATGTAGAACATTTAACGGTTCTAATTTCAATAATTTTTGTGCTATTCTGCAAGCGAAATTCAGGATAAATCTAATGAAATACAGAAAAAGAGATCAATGGCAGGAAAATATTATGCCCCCCCCCAGTATCCTATCAAAGCCAAAGACAATATCAGGGTTTAAACAATCGCGGCAAATGGTCTTTGATTTTTGTTGGAAACCAAAGACCATATTATCAACTACCAGTATAATCAAAGAGAGAAACCGAAATGAGATTCTTTACTAAGGTGGCAAGCTCATCTTCACTGCCTGCCAGCCCATCAATGTCATCTGTAAAGCGGAGGTTGGTGATGTTACACCCTCCAATGCTGACTGTCCCACAGTGGTTGTCTAGGGCTTCACTCATGATGCGCTCTAAGTAGATGCTGAAAAGCGTGGGTGACAGGAGACAGCCTTGACATACTCCAACTGTTGTCTTTAAAACCAGTCACCACAGAACCTTGAGCAATTACTGCACTGGTAGCCTTCAAGTTGGCATATAGATGCTTGATGGTAGTGGTCAACTTTTAACCCATGTTGTACTTCTTCATTGTGGCCCAAAATGCCTCATGCCTCACTCTATCAAAAGCCTTTTTGAAATCTATGAACACATGATAAATGTCTTGTTGATGTTGCAAGTACTTTTCACATAGAACCCTGAGATTAAATATTTGTTCTGTTGTTCTTCTTCCATTCTGGATCCGTGCCTGTTCTTCAGCAATTATTTCTTCTGCTTGCGGATTCAGTCTGTTCAAGATGATCTGCAGCAGCACCTTACTGGCATGGATGATCAAACTGATAGTTCTGTAATTTTGGCACCATTGGAGATTGCCTTTTTGGGGGAGTGTTATAATCAGTAACTGGGTCCACTGTGTTAGCCATTCACCTGTCTGCCAGATCTTGTTACCGATTTTTGTTAGTAGCTCTCTCATTGATTTCCCCCCTCCCATTCTTGATAAGTTCAGCTGGGATGTTGTCTACTCCAGCTGCCTTCCCATTCTTCAGTGCTCTTATTGTTGACTCCACCTCTTCATTGAGAATGGGGAAATCATCATCATTTGTGGAGTTTGAAACTTCAAGCACCTCTAGGTCTCCTGTGGACGGATGGTTGTAGAGTCCATCTTTCTCCAGTGTCACTCGCTTCTGTGAGGCATTTTCAATTTTCGTCTTGAATGGTCATTACTCTTGGTTGCTTCTGTCTGGTGAGGTTTTTCACAATTTGGAATACCTTTATGCTGTCATTCTTTATCAGACTGTTCTCTATTACTATTCACTTTGTTCGATCTAATCTTCTTTTGCTTGCTTCAAGCTTTTTCTGATATTCTTGTTTATTTCTCAGTACTCCATTGCCCCTGTTGTGTGTCTGATGTTTTTGAGGTCTCTTCTGGCATCACACAGATTCAGAATCTCTTCTGTAACCCAGGCTTTTTTCTTTGGGCAATAGAGACCAATCATGTCCTTGGCAGCTGTTGTTATGACTGTGTTGAAAGTATCTATCATCACTTTAATATCAACATCCATCACATGGAGTGGAGCAAATTTTCCTCCAATTTTGGCTTGGAATGACTTGCAGATGTTAGGGTCCTTCAGCTGTTCAAGGTTGAATTTGAGCCTGATTTTATTTGGCTTGTTAATTTTCTTTAGATTCTCTCAGAAGTTCATAATCACGAGGTCGTGATCACTCCCAACTTCAGTACCTGGGAACGTTCTTGTTTTTGCTCTATTGATGCCAGATCGGTAACGGTTTTGAAACAGTATGTAGTCAATCTGGTTATGATGGGTTTCATTTGGTGCATGCCATGTCCAACATCGTTAAGATTTATGTTGGCCCAGGATGTTGGCTAGTACTGAGTCATTGTAGCTTGCGAACTCAAGCAGCTGTCTTCCTCTTTCATTGGTAAGCTTTTTGCAAGATGGTCCACAATGATCATCCCAGTCTTCTAGAGCATCTTTGCCAACTTTGGCATTCCAGTCTCCTAGGATGATGAGGATGTCTTTATTAGTTACCATGTTTAGAATACCCTGGAGTTTGTTTTAAAACTCCTCTATGTCTTCATCATCATGATGATGTAGTTGGAGCATAGACTTGGATAATTGTGATGCTAAAGGGAGATGCTTTTTTTCAGATGAATGGAAATGATTCTGCTAGATATTGGGTAACATTCAAGCACAGATCCCTTGAAGGCTTTGTTTACAAGGAAGCCTACTCCATTAATGGACATGTCCAATGCTCCACTATAGTAGAACATATGCCCATCTTCAGTTTTTGTGTTCTCCTAGATCTTTCCATCTGACTTCACAGAGTTCCAGAACGTGCCATATGTAGTGTTCCATCTCGACATGTGTCAACTCTTGGAGTCTTCCAATTTGTGCCAGAGTTCTAATGTTCCAGGTGGCGATGGCAATGCTGTCTCTCGGTCTGATGTTATGTAAAGTACCAGTAGCAAACTTGTCTAATCTGTCCTGGTGGACAATGGCAGGTGACCGATCCAGTATGGTAACTTCAGATTTGTCCAGCAGTATCAGTCTGTCTTGGGCAAAAGTAATCTAGTGGAGCCCACCTCTGCCCAGACCAAGGAGTTGCCAGAAGGGGATGTAGTACATTGTCCAACTGCCTTAGGGTCTCCACTCCGGATCTTCTTTTAGGGTTTACTTCCTTAGCCTTTGGCTAACCAAAACCAACCTGCAAGGGTATGTATGGGCAGGTGTGTACATTTCCAGAGCAGATTTTCATTTAGGACCAAGTAAACTTCACTGGAAATCTTTTACTGGAAACCCCCCATGTGATATGACTGTCTATTCATGAGAAGTACTGATAACAAGATTTTTCTGATGGTTGCTGCAGCAGCCATATTGGATGTCTGAGCAGCATATTGTTATTTAACCAACTAGATTTTGGAATGAATATGTGCGTAAAGTTTTAAAGCAAACCTCAATTGTAGTTTATAAGTATTAGCCATCATAAACTTGCATAATGGATCTGTGAATGGTGGATGGCCGATGACAGACAAAAAACAATAGGCCAATCCATAAGTTATTCTGGCCTATGACTATTAGAACTAAAAATAGTTGTGGGTTCATTAATATGATAATATGAACAAAAACTAGGGTAGACGGTCACACAAAAACAGATGTAAAATGCCCTGTATTACTGTAATGGAAAACAGATCTCATTAAATGGACCCATCTATTTATTTAATACAGGGTAATTTTTAAGTTAGTGAGTCCTGAAATCAAACTTTCAAACTCCTTTTACTTTCTGAAAGAGACTTTATAATGATTATTGCAAACTAAATAATGACAAAACTTAAATTTAAATTCATATTAGTTTATAACAATTTACTGACATAGTAATGTAACAAAATTTGTACTTGTATATGAACTGTTTTCAATTATAGAGCAATTTTAATATCATACTGGGTACTTTAATAAGACATAATAGACAAAATCCATAAGTTGGTTTGGAGTATAAGACCAGACTTTCAAGTAAAAAAGTATCGACTTAAAGGCCAAAAAATATGGTACATAACTGCTTACAACTCGGGTCAAACCGCAAACAATACTGATTCTGATCTGCCATCAAATATCATGCCAGCAGTTCAGGATCTATGTTGTTTGTTCTACTGATTACTCCTAACAAACCACATTGACACATACACAGACCTGTTGGCACATTATGCAACAGAAAATCTGGGTACATGCAGTTTGAAGCAGGATCCAACTTGGATGTAGGTATATGGTACATGAAATCATAATACCCTGGAACATGAAAACCCGACTGCAACATACATACTCCTTCTTATAAGGTGACAATAGGGGCCCCTAGTGGAAGAGTGGTCTAAAGCGCTCTCCGTTACAGATCACTGCCATCTCACTTCTGTCTGCGTGGGTTTGAGTCTCAGATTCACCTAAATGTAGTTATGTGAGAAAGCTTGCCAGTAGCTTCTCATAGGTCAGTGGTTCTTTCCAGAGATTTTCCCGAGTTCTTTCTCCACCAAAAATACTGACTGCCATGTATAGCCTATCATGTGCTGAAAATGGCGTTAAACCCTACAACAACATCATAAGGTGACTTTACTTTAGAGTGCACACAGTTGTAATGCTTCCATGAACATATCTATAATGTGAGAGCACTGTAGTTAATAGTATATCCCCATGCAATACTTACTTATGGTAGTTAGACCAAAGTTCACCATTCTCGATTCTTTCTACACTGATTATGGATGTTGTGCTTGGCATACTCTCCAAAAACAAGGTTTCCACTTTCTGATACTCCTCTCGATTGAACTTCTTCTTCACCTAAAAGAAGGAGACTTAACTAAATATGTAATAATTACAGGTATTAGCTAAATATGTAATAATTACAGGTATTAGCTAAATATGTAATAATTACAGGTATTAGCTAAATATGTAATAATTGCAGCTATTAGCTAAATATGTAATAATTGCAGCTATTAGCTAAATATTTCATAGCTGCTGCTATTAGCTATGGCGGCATCAATGGCCCTGCTCATTACATTACAATTTGTTCAGTAGAAACTTCCACAGATGATCTTGTGTCAAGAAACAAAAGTTAGGAGAATAGGAAATCAAGGAACATAACTCCTCCAAATGTTGTTAGAAATCCAACTCATTCAATGTTTTAAAAATATAAAGGTGCATGATATGTTTTAAATTACTTGAAATCAACCCGGATGGGAATTTAGTAGGTATAACTTCTATGAATGACTTTGTAAAATGCTGGAAATCAAATACATTAACACATTAATCCCTGGAGGTTTTTGTTGTTTTCACATGAAATGCAAGTAGGAAAGTTTACACATTTTGGGGGCTATTTTAGAAAACATCCTAATACATCAACTTCCAAGTGATTTTCCATTAGCCAAATGCCTAGTTGTGTTAGAGACATTGTTTTCCATTGGTTATTTTGCTTCAAGCATGAGAAGAAAAGGAAAAGTTGGGAGTTCTTTTTGTGTGTGCTCATTTTTGTATCAAGACCCCTCTTTATTCCAAATGCCCACCTTATTCTATTCAGACCAGTCTGCCTTAGATCTGAGGCCAAAAAGTCTCAAATCTGGACATAAAATCTAATTCCGACCATGGACAAATTTTGGGTGAGAAAAAAAAAAAACGGGTTAAAAAAAATAGGTTTTTCTCTCTGTACTTTGCAGTGCAACTAAATCTTCCAGATTATTTTGTATCATTGTCGAGCTAAATCAGTCCACCTTTCTATACTACCACCAACGTTAGAGTATTATACATGACCTTGATGCTACAGAGCTTGGAAGTGAGCTACTACCTCCTACCCCATACATGCAGCATCAGGGGTTAATGTGTTAAGTGTCTCATCAATATAGAGACTCTATACAAATTTAGTCAAACCTAAAAACCATCCTGGTAAATTTTAGTTAACAAGTATTCAAGGGCCTAAATCTTGTAAATTATGTTGCAGAATGCTAGGAATTAAGTTCACACCAATATAAAGCCTTTTATTAAATTTCTTTAAAATCTAAAGAGAGCTTGGTAAAGTAATTCTGCTGTGGAAACAAAAGTAGAGAGAAGGGCAGATAAAGGATACAACTTCTGTAAATGATGAATAGGAAAGCTGGTATTTGATTTTTTTTAAAGATGCTATTATAAAAAGCTGCATTTGACCTATTTCCAACAATTCTTGCGGAAAAAAAGCTGTGGAAATGAAAATGGGGGTGGGGAAGAATAAACAAGGGCAACAACTCCACCAAATGATAACAGTGATGGTTGGAAATCAAATACGTCAGAGGATTTATCAATATAAAGTTGCATACTAGATTTGGTTAAACTTCAATACAAGTAAGTCCCAGTAAAGTTATCCAACAAAAAACAAATTATTCACAGACAAACTGAACACATCTTTTAAACAACCATCTGATCACAAAATCTGATGCTATATCATATTTTTGATGACAAAAAATTCATGAAGGAGCAATTGTTTTCAGAGATGATTTCTGGGTTTCTATGCTTGGTATCTTTGGACAGTTTTCACTGAATATAACATATCTTCATCTACAAACAGCACATACACATATCTGCCACACATCTACAAACAGCACATACACATATCTGCCACACATTCCTATATCTGTCACACATCTACAAACAGCACATTCACATATCTGCCACACATCTACAAACAGCACATACACATATCTGCCAAACATTCCTATATCTGTTACACATCTACAAACAGCACATTCAAATATCTGTCACACATCTACAAACAGCACATACACATATCTGTCACATATCTACAAACAGCACATACACATATCTGTCACATATCTACAAACAGCACATACACATATCTGTCACATATCTACAAACAGCACATTGACATATCTGCCACACATCTACAAACAGCACATACACATATCTGCCACACATTCCTATATGTCACACATCTACAAACAGCACATTCACATATCTGCCACACATCTACAAACAGCACATACACATATCTGTCACACGTCTACAAACAGCACAAACACATATCTGCCACACATTCCTATATCTGTCACACATCTACAAACAGCACATTCACATATCTGCCACACATCTACAAACAGCACATACACATATCTGCCACACATTCCTATATCTGTCACACATCTACAAACAGCACATTCACATATCTGCCACACATCTACAAACAGCACATACACATATCTGCCACACATTCCTATATCTGTTACACATCTACATACAGCACATTCACATATCTGTCACACATCTACAAACAGCACATACACATATCTGTCACATATCTACAAACAGCACATACACATATCTGTCACATATCTACAAACAGCACATTGACATATCTGCCACACATCTACAAACAGCACATACACATATCTGCCACACATTCCTATATCTGTTACACATCTACATACAGCACATTCACATATCTGTCACACAACTACAAACAGCACATACACATATCTGTCACATATCTACAAACAGCACATACACATATCTGTCACATATCTACAAACAGCACATTGACATATCTGCCACACATCTACAAACAGCACATACACATATCTGCCACACATTCCTATATGTCACACATCTACAAACAGCACATTCACATATCTGCCACACATCTACAAACAGCACATACACATATCTGCCACACATTCCTATATCTGTCACACATCTACAAACAGCACATTCACATATCTGCCACACATCTACGAACAGCACATACACATATCTGCCATACATTCCTATATCTGTCACACATCTACAAGCAGCACATTCACATATCTGTCACACATCTACAAACAGCACATACACATATCTGTCACACATCTACAAACAGCACATACACATATGTCACACATCTACAAACAGCACATACACATATCTGCCACACATTCCTATATCTGTCACACATCTACAAACAGCACATTCACATATCTGCCACACATCTACAAACAGCACATACACATATCTGTCACATATCTACAAACAGCACATACACATATCTGTCACATATCTACAAACAGCATATTGACATATCTGCCACACATCTACAAACAGCACATTGACATATGTCATACATCAACAAACAGCACATACACATATCTGTCACATATGTACAAACAGCACATACATATATCTAGCACACATCTACAAACAGCACATACACATATCTGCCACACATCTACAAACAGCACATACACATATCTGCCACACATCTACAAACAGCACATACACATATCTGTCACACATCTATAAACAGCACATTAACATATCTGTCACACATCTACAAACAGCACATTGACATATCTGCGACACATCTACAAACAGCACATACACATATCTGTCACACATCTACAAACAGCACATACACATATCTGTCACACATCTATAAACAGCACATTCACATATCTGTCACACATCTACAAACAGCACATTAACATATCTGCCACACATCTACAAACAGCACATACACATATCTGTCACACATCTACAAACAGCACATTGACATATCTGCGACACATCTACAAACAGCACATACACATATCTGTCACACATCTACAAACAGCACATACTCATATCTGTCACACATCTATAAACAGCACATTCCTATATCTGTCACACATCTACAAACAGCACATACACATATCTGCCACACATCTACAAACACATTCACTAATATGGTTCGATGAAATAACAGACACAATTTGCAAGTGCATGATGAAGGTCAGGATATCTGTATTAATGATGTTTGCTTTTGTAAAACAAATATTTAAGATCTATAAGTGATATGGTCATTATATTACAATACCATCAATATAATGTGACTTGCTACCTTAAAGTTGACCATGTGACCAAATATCAAGGTAATGCTTTCAACTCTGGGAGTTATTGCACATAAAATAATGGTGTTGCAGCTTTGTCTCTCATTAAATAATGAAATTCTTTTTTTAATAATTACAATAACTGTCCTGTCAAAAAAGTGATAAAGTCATTTGAAAATAACAGACCTATGAAATTTATAAAAGACTTACAACAAGTAGTCTTTTTGTTGCAGAAACCAATGTGATCTCAATGACTGTCATACTAAAAATAAATCCACACACATTTACCAACAATCACTTTCCAACACAAACATTTTTTGATATGTATTTGATATGAGAAATCTATGATCATGAACCTTTAAAGACTGGTTTTATGGACGATTAGTGTCAGTGTACTTTTTCCATACTTTTTGATATAATGACCTTATTGTAGGATGGATTTTCAACTAAAGGTAGCAAAAGAAAATGCACATGATCAGAAAATGTTTGGAGTGTTATTGGACTGCATCATCAGACCCTTAAATACTCTAATATTTCCCCTGTGATCAGCCTTAAGTGCACATTATAAATGGGTGTTTGGTTTTGAAAGGCAAAAATCAAAATACATAATTGGCGATATAATGTCATGAGCTGTGAGCTAAATGCATTTTGCAAGTACACAGGGAGACAACTCTAAATGGCCTAAGCAGATGAATGTATGACTTTTGCATCACAAATCCAATGCTACACCGGCCAACTGAGCTATCATGACTATGTGCACAGAAGTAAATATGATGGTAAATAAGAAAAGGAATTTATATTTGGTGTTTTCTAGCACTGTGTCAAAAAAAGTCTAGCACAAACAATGAACTCAAGCAAAATATTTTTTGAATTCAGGGGAACACAAGCAGTTTGGGTTGGAAGCCACACACAATGAGCAAGAAAGTAGGAAGTTATATTTAGAAAACACAGGAAGTGATATTCATCATGTGCATATACATGTATAAATTGGTTACACAGCAACAGAATTTATGTACATAAATACATAGGGGTGAGTATTGCCTGGAAAAAACGTATTGCAATATATTGCAATATGGCATGTCTGTATTGCGATACGTATCAATACGTATTGGTCATTATTAGCATATATGACTTGAATGTTGATTTTGCATATTTTGTACTGAAATAATGAGCAATGTCCTTGCATTTAATAAAATATGAAGAAGAAAATGAAACCATCTTGTTTTTAATTCCACCAAAACACCCAGTAACTTTAATAATAACATCAGTTGTTCAGAAAACAATATATATATCAACATGTGAAAACTTTTACAAGCAAGAAACAAAAATACTGGAAAAGAGTTATATAGTTATTTTGCCTGATTAGAAAATCTTCAAATCAAATGATCTAAGATTCATTTCTTGCAGTACAATCATGACAAGGGATAAACACAAGAAAAACTACACATAATCACAAATTATCACATTGATAAATATCCTACTTTGATTTAAAAAATGAATGATATTATAAATTATAATAAATTAATAATATCAGTGATTCCAAACCTTCTTGGTTTGAACCTGAGAGACTAACTGCTTAACAGGCAGCAGAAATAAAATCACAGAAGAACCTAATTTGGCTGACTAGAAACATTATTTTTGTGACTATCAGAATTAAACTATTAATATAATTTGATCGCTGATGTAAACCCTTTGTTTTCATCTATAACTTGGCAACACTGTCAAAGTATACATTTCTCCAATAAAAGAAAGAACACAAAATATTTAATGTGACTAGATAAAACAAAGTCTTTTACAACTGGACAAAACTGGAAGATGTCAGCTGATTTAGCTGTGTTTGAAACAAAGGATTAACAAATTAACATTTTCTAGAGAAACTTGTTTATGTGTCCTAGCCGTCTTAAGTGAATCCATCAAAGTCCAGAGTTCATTGTGTTTACAAAGGAGACATTAAGGTATAGTCATGTTCTTCTTCAGAAATAGTAGCATGTCAACATTCTCTGCACTGATTGCTGCCCTTTGGCTTGAAACAATATCTCCAGCAGTGCTGAAAACTCTTTCTGAAGGGACAGATGTTGCTGGTATGCAGAGCACCTCTCTTGCATAACTGGATAACATAGGAAACTGATGTTGATGATCTCGCCACCATTATAATGGGTTCTGTGCAAGAGGAATGAACTCTTGATCCTTGTACCTCTCGATTTCTTCAGTTACTTTTTCAAGAACAGTCCTAGTATTTGTCCCCACTTTCACAACATATTCATCTCCAAAAAATGGAAGCAAGACCAGCGTTAGTTATCTTTGGAGAAAATGAACCTGCATCTGTTACAGCAATGCAAGCGTCAGCAGATGTAGATAAGACAGAAACAGAGTCAACTTTAGCTAATGTGGAGGAGTCAGAAGCGCCTTCATCTGTCTTTATTCTTTTCATTTGGTGAGATGTAGTGTCGATATCCTCAGCTAACAAGGCTGGTAATGCAGGAAGAGGTGGAACATCAGTAGCTGAATCCTGTTGGCATATCTGTTTAACTTTCTTTGGCTGATTCTGTTCGTAAGAAGTGGATGCAGCCAGAACCAAGTGGTTGAAGAATACAAATCGACTGTTGTTAGTCAGAAAAGGGAGGTTTTTGAACCTGGGGTCTAGAGCAGTTGCTATCTGGAGGAAATCCTTGTTTCCTTCATATCTGGTCGAAAGATCATTCACAATAGTTGCTTTCATGTATTTCACCAATGTTGAATCATGATCTGAGGGTGCCATAAGTGTAGTCAACAGTTGATTTTGCAGTGGAAGAATAATGGATATGGTGGGTGATTCTTCTGTGCACAACACTGTTGTGACTGTCCGTAGTGGTTTCAAACATGCCAATACTTCTTCAGCATTGCTAATATCAGTTTCCGACAAGGTACTTACATCTTTGTTCACACTGCGCACCTCTTTGCTGGTTAGGGCAGCATATACTGCTAGTTGTAGTTCCAGAAACCTTTCAATCAAGTCAGCTGCTGACTTCCATCGGGTACAAACATCTTGAATTAGTTTGTGTTTTGGTAAATTTAGGAGCTCAATTTTGTCTCTGAGTATTTCTGCAGCAACTGCACTGCGGTGAAAAAAGCTGACAATTCTTCTGATCCTGCCAAGAAGTCTGCTAACATCATTGATTTTCAGGCCTTTCTGGGCAGCTAAATTTAAAGTATGTGCATAGCAACCAATATGTGGGTTACATCCTGCTTCTGATGCTGCGACAGCCATGTTTGAAGCATTGTCAGTTACCAGTGGAGGATTGGATGGAATTCCCCATTCATTAACAGCTGACAACAGAACTGCAGCAATATTTGCACCTGTGTGACTCTCATGTAGAGCCCGTGTTTGTAGCACATAGCTCTGAAGTTTCCAATCAAGAGAAATAAAACATGCAGTTACTGTAACATATGACTCCGTTGCTCTGGAAGTCCAACTGTCAGTTGTTAATGCAACTTTAGATGCTAAGCGCAAGCATGCTTTTACGTCTTCCTTGACTTGTAAATACATATCTGGGATAATTTTCTCAGAGAAGACCTGTCTAGATGGCACAACATATAGTGGATCAAGCACCGATGCCATGTTTAGAAATCCTTTGTTTGATACGACACTGTACAGCCGCAAATCGTGAATGATGAAACTAGCAATGGCACGAGTGATAGCTGTGGACCTTGGGGATGAAGATTTGTATTTATTCTGTGCACCTAGCATATCCGCAATCTTTGGTTGTCGATCTGAAACAATATGTACACTTTTAATGGAACCTTCGGCTGTTGCGTTACAGGTTGTGTCACTCTGTTGCACAGTACTTATGGAAAGTACTGATGGATGGTGACGTTGTAAATGAGTCGAGAGGTTTGTCGTACCGCCTGCATGCTTGATTTCAGTTTTGCACATATTAGACACAGCGACAGTTTTGTCAACTGTATTAGTGCTAAACTCCCTTTTTAGTGAAAAATTATTCCAAACAGAACTCTTTGCTCTTGTGTTTTTCAGTAGCTCATACAAAGAAGCCGCCATTTTGGTAACTACATTAAGCCTAATACAAGACATTGGTGTGCTCAAAGCTAGTTCCCGTCCTCCGGACGGGCTAATGTTGGTGAAGAAAAAAAAAAAACGGTATACCGGTATTACTATATTCGTATCGCGATACACCGTATCGGGCATTTTGTATCGCAATATACCGGTAAATCGGTATATCATTACACCCTTATAAATACATCCATACAAGTTTCATTCCTTCATGAGATCAAGGGTAACAAATTACCAAGCAGAAAGGAAAGTGCAAAAAAAAAATTCACCACCGTGGAACTCCTCCATAATCTAGATGACATGAAGCTGATTCAGACGTTTATCAAGTCTGGATTGTAAATATGGCTCTTTCAGTAACCTCGTTATTAGCCCTTTTTTTCTGAACTCATTACTGTATGGAGAAGTATTTCTGGTAGGTATTGTGGATGGTTGACAGTCCTACATACTTAAAATCTAGTGACCCTGGTCATACGTCGGGTGAACTGACTTTAGATGATCAATCAAACACTATTAAAAATGTTATTATGTATGTAATATAATTAAACTACCTTAAATTAACTGACTCATTCATAACTGTGCTAAAAAGTCAGCAAAGCAACAAAGCAAAGCAAATACTTCGTCAAATAAAGAGCTTGGTTTCACAGATTTGGACCATCATGGACAAATGAGTTTCAGAGAGTTCCTGAACAGTCACTTAAGAGTTATCTTAAAGAATGATAAGAAGTTTCAGTATTATATCTAATCAAATCATGACATCAATACTGTACTAACTGAACGGTAACAAAACTGGCCTTCAATGTCATGATAGTCTCATGAAATAAATGTTGCAAGTATTTTTTATAAAAAAGGAATCTTGCTGGTTGATGTCTCTAATTAGTCTTGTTACCTGCTTCATTGACTTCCTACTTGGCACTATTCTATTAAATACCACTCCATGAACCAGACTAATCACAGAATGCTCCCAGTCCACTCTGTTCCAAATTGGTGAAACGACCATTTCATATCCAGTTGGGGTGGGATCACCTGGGCTATTCTTTCCAAACAGGACTCTTTTCTTCTTTTATCTCAATAATTTGTTTGCTTTATTTCAGTAAGGAAGATGCAAATCACAGGAATAGCTCATTTCAATGAGAAGTCAAACTGGGTGGGAGCAGGCTGATAAAGGTTTAAAAGTGGACGGAAGAATTAAAATATTGTTAACAAAACAGTTAAATAATCTATTGATTCAAAAATAGTATGACTCTACAATGTACTATGAAACAGACTGAACTTGAATTTACCTACCTCAACTCTGTTGAAAATATCAATTAAATCCTGTCCATGTTGAACTTTCCATGTACTGGGCACAATGCATGATTCCACCCCTATCCCTGCCCCAGGAACTCTTTGTGAGGCCAACGCTCCAGATTCAACTGGCCTGAAAATGTATCCAATATGAGTAAACTTTACAAGGTGCAACACTAATTGTGTTCAAATTCATAATCTAATGGAACTCTCTGGCATAAATCAGTATATAAAATGTATTTTTGGTATAATGTAGATAATGCCAATACATAAATTAGTGTTTTGTATGTAAGCTATAGAAATGTTTTTGCTTAATTGAGAGTCAACACAGTGAGGTACATGATGCATCTTTAGTTACGAACTAAACAGTTTTCTTCATGTTAGAGATTTAATAAGAGATTTACCATGTGCTCACTAGTATGGTTAATTTATTTTACCATTAAGTCTAATATGGAATTTTAGTTTATAAATAGCAGGGATATGTAATTGCAGGTTATAAATAACGGAATAAGAAATTTTATGTCATGAATACCAGGGGATATGGAATTTTAGGTCATAAATACCAGGGAATATGGAATTGTCGGTTATAAATAACAGGGGATAGGAAATTTTATGTCATAAATACCAGGGGATATGGAATTTTAGGTCATAAATACCAGGGAATATGGAATTGTCGGTTATAAATAACAGGGGATAGGAAATTTTATGTCATAAATACCAGGGGATATGTCATTTTAGGTCATAAATACCAGGGAATATGGAATTGTAGGTTATAAATAACGGGATATGACACTTTGTCATAAATTATGCATGTAGCTCAATGTAAAGTATATAACGTTCTCCAATATTGTTGTTGTTGTCCATGTGTATTCCTCAACTTATGGAGAAGCACACAGTCAACATAATGCAAAATGCCACTCTGTACTCACAAAACCAATGATGTGATTGTTTCTCTTTGACCCTGCTTGTTTCATATGCCATTATTTACTCCATGTAAGCATTGTACACATTCTTTCACATTATACCATATTAAACCATGTTAAGCAAGCATACTGTTTTCTATTATACCATATTTACCAATATAAAGCAAGCATCCTGTTTCATATTATACCATATTTACTCATGTAAAGCAAGCATCCTGTTTCATATTATATCATATTTACCCATGTAAAGCAAGCACCCTGTTTCATATCACGCCATATTTACAAATGTCAAGTATGCACCCTGTTTCATAACATACCATATCTACTCATATAAAGCAAGCATTCTGTTTCTTATCATACCATATTTACCCATGAAAAGCAATCATCCTATCTCATATAAAACCATATTTACCCATGTAAAGTATATACCCTGTTTCATAACATACCATATTTACTCATATAAAGCAAGCATTCTGATTCATATCACACCATATTTACCCATGTAATGCAAGTATCCTCTTTCATATTATTATGCTGTATTTACCCATGTAAAGCAAACATCCTGATTCAAATCATACCATATTTAACCATGCAAGGCAAGCATCCTGTTTCATATCATCCCATATTTATGCATGGAAAGCATGCATCCGATCTCATATCATACCATAAAGCAAGCATCCTGTTTCATATCATACCATATTTACCCATGTAAGGCAAGCATCCAATCTCATATCATACCATATTTACCCATGTAAAGCATACATCCTGTTACATCACATACCATATTTACTCATATAAAGCAAACATTCTGTTTCATATTATACCATATTTACTCATTTAAAGCAAGCATCTTGTTTCATATCATACCATATTTACCCATGTAAAGCAAGCACCCTGTTTCATATCATACCATATTTACCCATGTTAAGCAAGCATCCTGTTTCATATCATACCATATTTACCCATGTAAAGCAAGCATCCTGTTTCTTATCATACCATATTTACCCATGTAAAGCAAGCAAACCATCTCATATCAAATCATATTTACCCATGTAAAGCATGCATCCTGTTTCATAACATACCATATTTACTCATATAAAGCAAACATTCTGTTTCATATCATACCATATTTACCCATGTAAAGCAAGTATCCTGTTTCATATTACAGTCCTACCCGTTTATATCGATATTGCTTATATCGACAAGCTGCCTATGTCGACAAAAAAAGCAAAGTCCCAGTCTCTTGGTCCACTATTACTATCAAATTGTTATGCTTATGTCGACGTTGAGATAAAAGATCAACATACATGTTGACAGAAGCCCTTGATCCCAGCATTAACAAATCCTTTGTTTTCTAATCATTTATGTCGACAAGCTGCCAGTTCCGACCCATACTTTGTTCAACAATTAGTTGATCTTAACGCCAGGCTTTTGATGTTGCGGTCGGATAAAAAAAACATAGCAGCACATTTTCTCACCACTTGGCGCTAGTTAAGTCTTTGATCTTGCCGCCTAGCTAGTAAGTCATGTTCTTCAGATGTACTCTTACAATGACAACATGTACATCTGTGGGTCTTTCAGCCACTGAATTTTCTGATTGTAAATATCAGCACTGCTAAAAGGATCAATTGATGAACACAATTTCCCAATCAACAGGTGGTCAAAGGAGGACTAGCAAGCCCTTAAATTTGCCATCCAGGAAATTGATGCGTACAGAGGATTTCTGTATACGTGATTTTCTGAATCCCATATATAAAAATTACGCATTTCTGAGACCTTTGAATGTGATTGGTGATTAAAACAAGTTTTTTTTGCTGTGAAAGTTTCGTTTTTAACTTTATTTACATTTACGATGGCTACCAACAGCAGGGTAAAATGAAAATTAAATTTACTGTCTCTGGAAACTAAATACAGTGGGAACCCGCTATAACCCGCCCCGTTATAACACGAATTCAGATATAACCCGGTCGTGGCATGGCTCCCGAAATTTCGGGTAATTTATTACAGGTATTTTTCTCAAATACCCCCCAAAAAAATAAAAAATTTAAGTATGAAAAAAAAAACGTCAAGAGTTTAGTTATCATTCTCATATTCGTCTAAACAGTGCGAAAAAGAACGTGTAGAAAATGTATTATCAAATCTCTTCTAGTTTTGTGCCAAAATAAATGTCGGAAATACGAACCAATTGCTGGGCCTACTGAGAACTTTGATCTTTGTTTGTTGTTGAAAAATTACAACTCATAAGTGTCAATATTATAATTACTGATTCCTGAGTAATGAAGCCATCATGTCTACTTTGTGTTTGTCTTGAGTGCATTCCGAATACAATCGTTGCTCTAATAATCTCCGATATATGTTCTCTTAATTTCATTAACAACTAAGCAACTGCCAATGCGGCGGTTGATAAAAGATTCTCACACCCACCCACCCACCCCCCAATTAAATCCAAAAATGTGTTGGTATTGTACATGGTTGCTTATAACACGGTTCGGTTCATAACACGGTCGGATTCTATGGCTCCCAACTACCGTGTTATAGTGGGGTCCCACTGTATCTGGCTGTTAAGGAAGTTAAGGGATGAACATCTCGCAAAGAGGTCTGTGAAATTTTTTCACTTAAAAATAACACCTGTTCAGGAAGGATGAAAGCTGCAGAGTCTATAAAGAAAGACTAAGTTGAAGGTAACTGTGCTCCCCAAAGGAGGAAGCAAGACTGCTAGATTTTAAGATGTGGAGGAAGCATCAAAATGGTTCAATGAAGCATTATCGAAAAAGCTTAGTGTGGAGAACTTCGCTGCAACAAGTGGTTGGTTCAGTCGCTTTAATGTTCGTCATAACATCGGATACAAAAGTATTTGTGGAGAATACATGTACTGTTGACAGTTTTTCACTTCCCTGTGAATAGCCCCATTCCCTTGGTATAGCCTCAATAAGATGGGAACAGGCGAACCAAAATCAAGGCCAATTTAAGTACATGTACATGAAGCATGTAAGTGACGACTATTCAACCATGTGCTAATGCCGACGTGGAATATTGTAATGTTTTTCGTATCAGGATGTGATCAAAGCAATATTTTAATTTGGATTTTACTAAACGAAGGTAACCAAAATGTAATTTGTCAATATGCAAATGTATTTCACACGGATTCTGTCTTCATGTACTCAAAATTTCCATTGTTTTCTCAGAGTGTAAATGCTATTCACTGACGATGGGTCACCCTTTGCTGACGAATTGTAACTTTTATCTTTTTTCAGCCCCCCCACAACCCAACACTTATCTCGACATCCGCCTATGTCGACAATATTTCCTCGGGCCTGAGGATGTTGACATAAATGGGTAGGACTGTATACCCAATTTACCCATGTAAAGACCCTTAATAGGCCAATGGGATTTCTGCATGCAATATTCATTGAGACCCTTAATAGACCAATAGGATTTTTGCTTGCACTATTCACGGAGACTCTTAATAGGGCAATGGGATTTCTGCATGCACTGTTCACTGAAACTTGTAATAGGGCAATGGGATTTCTGCAAGCACAATTCACCTAGACTCTTAATAAGGCAAATTGGGACTTTTGCATGCACTATTCACTATAAAGACTCCTAATAGGGCAATGGAATTTCTTCATGCATTATTTTCACCTGGACTCTTAATAAGGCAATGGGATTTCTTCATGCATTATTCACCTGGACTCTTAATAAGGCAATGGGATTTCTTCATGCATTATTCACCTGGACTCTTAATAAGGCAATGGGATTTCTTCATGCATTATTCACCTGGACTCTTAATAAGGCAATGGGATTTCATCATGCATTATTCACCTAGACTCTTAATCGGGCAATGGGATTTCATCATGCATTATTCACCTAGACTCTTAAAAGGATCATGTCATTTCTATATGCAATATTTGCT
Organism: Unio pictorum; assembly: GCA_030141615.1. NCBI lineage: Eukaryota > Metazoa > Mollusca > Bivalvia > Unionida > Unionidae > Unio > Unio pictorum. The sequence goes on along the minus strand of JARLTB010000058.1, from coordinate 10,995,822 downwards.
GATACTCTTAATATAACAATGCATATTTCTTTAAACTAGAAAACATGTTTACATCCCCCATAACATTTTATCATGAGAACCTGGATTTAAACCTGGTTTTTACTGGGGTATTGGGAATTATCTCATGCTGGAGACAGGGCTAGAGATACATGAGATGTTACTAAATTTAGATTCTATCCTGCTTATACCTAGTGTCCTCCGGCTGTTTCTGCATTTGTTGGGTAGAAATGTGTAAGTATTAATCGTTCTTTTTCTAAACGGAATGTTAGTTTATAACAACTCAATAGAATGGTTTCAGGATAACATTTAGGTCATAATTCAACAGAATGGTTTCTGGCTAACATTTAGGTCATAACTCAACAATGGTTTCAGGATAACATTTAGGTCATAACTCAACAGAATGGTTTCAAGCTAACATTTAGGTCATAACTCAACAGAATGGTTTCAAGCTAACATTTAGGTCATAACTCAAAAGAATGGTTTCAGACTAACTTTTAGGTCATAACTCAACAATGGTTTCAGGGTAACATTTAGGTCATAACTCAACATAATAGTTTCAAGCTAACATTTAGGTCACAACTCAAAAGAATGGTTTCAGACTAACTTTTAGGTCATAACTCAACAATGGTTTCAGGCTAACTTTTAGGTCATAACTCAACAATGGTTTCAGGCTAACTTTATGGTCATAACTCAACAGAATGGTTTCAGGCTAACATTTAGGTCATAACTCAACAATGGTTTCAGACTAACTTTTAGGTCATAACTCAACAGAATGGTTTCAAGCTAACATTTAGGTCATAACTCAAAAGAATGGTTTCAGACTAACTTTTAGGTCATAACTCAACAATGGTTTCAGGCTAACTTTATGGTCATAACTCAACAGAATGGTTTCAGGCTAACATTAAGGTCATAACTCAACAGAATGGTTTCAGACTAACTTTTAGGTCATAACTCAACAATGGTTTCAGGCTAACATTTAGGTCATAACTCAACAATGGTTTCAGGCTAACATTTAGGTCATAACTCATCAGAATGGTTTCAGGCTAACTTTATGGTCATAATTCAACAGAATGGTTTCAGGCTAACATTTAGGTCATAACTCATAATTTCTTCAGAAATGAATTTTTTTTTAATCAATTTAGGTTTCCACATCAAGGTGAGGAAACTCGAGAGCAATCTCTTTAGCTGACCATCCATTCAAATTCTTAACTAATATTGCTTTGCAATCCTTTCAATCATTGTTATTTGATACAAAGATGTGCCTTATAAAGGTGTCTTCTTTTTTAACAACAAAATGGCTACTTTCTATCAAATTTAAATTCTCCACTATGATAGCAGATCTTTGTACACAGTACAGTTCATGGTCCATTATACATAGTAATAATACAAAGCACCAATAATACTGGCCGCCATCTATAGCCTACTGTGTGCTGGAAAATGATGTTAAACCCTAAAATCAAAAACAAACAAAACATCTTCCTTTTAATGGTTTGTTTTGTCAACTAAATTTGGGATAGAATAACTGTCCTGGTCAATTATCTTTTATCTGTATGGACAAAGGACAGTTTGACAAAACAGTTGGATTCATCATGTTAATATTTTGCTAGCATCAAAGAATTTAAGATAAGTTATTAAAAATGTGATGGATTATATAAAAGGCTTACTGTAGCTTCCTTTTTTTAGCTTCCTGTGGTGAAACATGTTCTGGGCGGCGCTTTACTCTGCGGTTTGTTTTAGTTTCCATATTTTGTTGAGTCATCATGGGAAACTGACATTGACCTTTGGGATTTGCCAGATACCTCTGTTCAATCACATCACTGACAACATTTGTCTGGTAACCAGTCACGTTCTGAAATCAACAAGGTTGTTTGAAATGACAGATAACAGTTCTACAGCAAACAAAATGCTATTAAATACTAAAACAAAATGAACATGTGAAAATACAACTGTATTACAATTTATCACTGGCTGTAGAATCTGTAAGTAATAAACCCACAAGTATACACTAAGGACATCAGAAGACAATACAAAATAAATTTACGAGGATATCACAGACATAAAAGGACAGTATACTGTTATGTCTAGTGGCTTAAACTTAATTAACAAGACTAGGTAAACCCAACAAGCATTCAATTTTCCAAATTATAAATTTATTTTAAAAAAATATAAAATCAAACAACGTGAACAAATGAAAATATCTTACAGCCGAACAGAGTAACTTCTAGAATTATTCTAAATTGTACTATCAATTTCTCACCGAGTCTGGAAACTGTCCAACAGAATTCAGAAGGTTCTAATGTGTTTTATAAACTACCATGCTAACAACACTGAAGAACAGTTCTAATAATAATAATAATAATAATGCTTTATTTATAGAGGGTGACTCATCTAAGTCAAGGACTATTCTCCCTTGATGCTCTTTTGATGAGAGTATAACAAATGCACATTGTATGAAGAAAGCAATAATTAGTGCTTATTTTAGCATGTTTAGTATTAAGATACTAAATTCCATTATCTATTAGAAACACATGCATGCTCATAATATCTCTTCTTAAATACTCTAATATTTTCAGCTGATTTTACATGTAGTGGAAGCTTATTCCACAGAACTGTACCAGAGTATTGAAAACTCTTTTAGAATTGCTCTGTTCTTGGTTTTGGTACTAGAAGGTCTAAATGCAAACACTTTTACTTAAAGGTAATCTTGTAAACATAGAATATCAATTAAGACCTTGAATGATTTCTGATACTCCTCTCGAATGAACTTCTTCCACACCTAAAAGAAAGAGACCTAACTAAATATGTAATAATTAGAGGTATTAGCTAAATATGTAATAATTGCAGCTATTAGCTAAATATGTAATAATTACAGGTATTAGCTAAATAATATAATTGCAGCTATTAGCTAAATATGTAATAATTGCAGCTATTAGCTAATATTTCATAGCTGCTGCTATAAGCTATGGCAGCATCAATGGTCCTGCTCATTACAATTTGTTCATCAGAAACTTCCACAAATGATCTTGTGTCAAGAAACAAAAGTTAGGAGAATAGGAAATCAGGGAACATAACTCTTCCAAATGATGATATGTATCTGTTAGAAATCCAACTCATTCAATGTCTAAAACATATAAAGATGCATGATATGTTTTAAATTACTTGAAATCAACCGGATGGGAATTTAGTAGGTACAACTTCTATGAATGACTTTGTAAAATGCTGGAAATCAAATACATTAACACATTAATCCCTGGAGGTTTTTGTTGTTTTCGCATGAAATGCAAGTAGGAAAGTTTACACATTTTGGGGGCTATTTTAGAAAACATCCTAATACATCAACTTCCAAGTGATTTTCCATTAGCCAAATGCCTAGTTGTGTTAGAGACATTGTTTTCCATTGGTTATTTTGCTTCAAGCATGAGAAAAGTGGAAAAGTTGGGAGTTCTTTTTTGTGCGTGCTTATTTTTGTATAGAGACCCCTCTTTATTCCAAATGCCCACCTTATTCTATTCAGACCAGTCTGCCTTAGATCTGAGGCCAAAAAGTCTCAAATCTGGACATAAAATCCAATTCCGACCATGGACAAATTTTGGGTGAGAAAAAAAAAAAACTGGTTAAAAAGAATAGGTTTTTCTCTCTGTACTTTGCAGTGCAACTGAATCTTCCAGATTATTTTGTATCATTGTTGATCTAAATCAGTCTACCTTTCTATGCTACCACCAACTTTAGTGTATCATTCATGACCTTGATGCTACAGAGCTTGGAAGTGAGCTACTACCTCCTACCCCGTAAATGCTGCACCAGGGGTTAATGTGTTAAGTGTCTCATCAATATAGAGACTCTATACAAATTTAGTCAAACCAAAAACCCAACCTGGTAAATTTTAGCTAACAAGTAATTAGGGGCCTAAATCTTGTAAATTATGTTGCAGAATGCTAGGAATTAAGTTCTCACCAATATAAAGCCTTTTATTAAATTTGGTTAAAATCTAAGAGAGCTTGGTAAAGTTCTGCTGTGGAAACAAAAGTAGAGAGAAGGGCAGATAAAGGATATAACTTCTGTAAATGATGAATAGGAAAGCTGGTATTTGATTTTTTTTAAAGATGCTATTATAAAAATCTGCACTTGACCTATTTCCAAAAATTCTTGCGGAAAAAAAACTGTGGAAATGAAAATGGCGGTGGGGAAGAATAAACAATGGCAACAACTCCACCAAATGATAACGGTTATGGTTGGAAATCAGATACGTCAGAGGATTTATCAATATAAAGTTGCATACTAGATTTGGTTAAACTTCAATACATGTAAGTCCCAGTAAAGTTATCCAACAAAAATCAAATTATTCACGGACAAACTGAACACATCTTTTAAACAACCATCTGATCACAAAATCTGATTCTATATCATATTTTTGATGACAAAAAATTCATGAAGGAGTTATTGTTTTCAGAGATGATTTCTGGGTTTCTATGCTTGGTATCTTTGGACAGTTTTCACTCTATATCTTCATCTACAAACATCCCATTCACATATCTGTTACACATCTACAAACAGCACATACACATATCTGCCACACATCTACAAACAGCACATACACATATCTGTCACACATCTATAAACAGCACATTCACATATCTGTCACACATCTACAAACAGCACATTGACATATCTGTCACACATCTACAAACAGCACATACACATATCTGTCACACATCTACAAACAGCACATACACATATCTGTCACACATCTACAAACAGCACATACACATATCTGTAACACATCTACAAACAGCACATACACATATCTGTCACACATCTACAAACAGCACATTGACATATCTGTCACATATCTACAAACAGCACATCCACATATCTGTCACACATCTACAAACAGCACATACACATATCTGTCACACATCTACAAACAGCACATTGACATATCTGCCACACATCTACAAACAGCACATTGACATATCTGTCACACATCTACAAACAGCACATACCCATATCTGTCAAACATCTACAAACAGCACATACACATATCTGTCACACATATACAAACAGCACATTCACATTATCTGTCACACATCTACAAACAGCAGATACACATATCTGTCACACATCTACAAACAGCACATTGACATATCTGCCACACATCTACAAACAGCACATACACATATCTGCCACACATCTACAAACAGCACATACACATATCTGTCACACATATACAAACAGCACATTCCTATATCTGTCACACATCTACAAACAGCACATACACATATCTGTCACACATCTACAAACAGCACATACACATATCTGTCACACATCTACAAACAGCACATACACATATCTGTCACACATCTACAAACAGCACATTGACATATCTGTCACACATCTACAAACAGCACATCCACATATCTGTCACACATCTACAAACAGCACATACACATATCTGTCACACATCTACAAACAGCACATTGACATATCTGCCACACATCTACAAACAGCACATTGACATATCTGTCACACATCTACAAACAGCACATACACATATCTGTCAAACATCTACAAACAGCACATACACATATCTGTCACACATATACAAACATCACATTCAAATTATCTGTCACACATCTACAAACAGCAGATACACATATCTGTCACACATCTACAAACAGCACATTGACATATCTGCCACACATCTACAAACAGCACATACACATATCTGCCACACATCTACAAACAGCACATACACATATCTGTCACACATATACAAACAGCACATTCAATTATCTGTCACACATCTACAAACAGCACATACACATATCTGTCACACATCTACAAACAGCACATACACATATCTGCCACACATCTACAAACAGCACATACACATATCTGCCACACATCTACAAACAGCACATACACATATCTGTCACATATCTATAAACAGCACATTCACATATCTGTCACACATCTACAAACAGCACATTCACATATCTGTCACACATCTACAAACAGCACATTCCTATATCTGTCACACATCTACAAACAGCACATACACATATCTGTCACACATCTACAAACAGCACATACACATATCTGTCACACATCTACAAACAGCACATTGACATATCTGTCACACATCAACAAACAGCACATCCACATATCTGTCACACATCTACAAACAGCACATACACATATCTGTCACACATCTACAAACAGCACATACACATATCTGTAACACATCTACAAACAGCACATACACATATCTGTCACACATCTACAAACAGCACATTGACATATCTGTCACATATCTACAAACAGCACATCCACATATCTGTCACACATCTACAAACAGCACATACACATATCTGTCACACATCTACAAACAGCACATTGACATATCTGCCACACATCTACAAACAGCACATTGACATATCTGTCACACATCTACAAACAGCACATACACATATCTGTCACACATATACAAACAGCACATTCACATTATCTGTCACACATCTACAAACAGCAGATACACATATCTGTCACACATCTACAAACAGCACATTGACATATCTGCCACACATCTACAAACAGCACATACACATATCTGCCACACATCTACAAACAGCACATACACATATCTGTCACACATATACAAACAGCACATTCCTATATCTATCACACATCTACAAACAGCACATACACATATCTGTCACACATCTACAAACAGCACATACACATATCTGTCACACATCTACAAACAGCACATACACATATCTGTCACACATCTACAAACAGCACATTGACATATCTGTCACACATCTACAAACAGCACATCCACATATCTGTCACACATCTACAAACAGCACATACACATATCTGTCACACATCTACAAACAGCACATTGACATATCTGCCACACATCTACAAACAGCACATTGACATATCTGTCACACATCTACAAACAGCACATACACATATCTGTCAAACATCTACAAACAGCACATACACATATCTGTCACACATATACAAACAGCACATTCACATTATCTGTCACACATCTACAAACAGCAGATACACATATCTGTCACACATCTACAAACAGCACATTGACATATCTGCCACACATCTACAAACAGCACATACACATATCTGCCACACATCTACAAACAGCACATACACATATCTGCCACACATCTACAAACAGCACATACACATATCTGTCACATATCTATAAACAGCACATTCACATATCTGTCACACATCTACAAACAGCACATTCACATATCTGTCACACATCTACAAACAGCACATTCCTATATCTGTCACACATCTACAAACAGCACATACACATATCTGTCACACATCTACAAACAGCACATACACATATCTGTCACACATCTACAAACAGCACATTGACATATCTGTCACACATCAACAAACAGCACATCCACATATCTGTCACACATCTACAAACAGCACATACACATATCTGTTACACATCTACAAACACCACATACACATATCTGCCACACATCTACAAACAGCACATTGACATATCTGCCACACATCTACAAACAGCACATACACATATCTGTCAAACATCTACAAACAGCACGTACACATATCTGTCACACATCTACAAACAGCACATTCCTCTATCTGTCACACATATACAAACAGCACATTCACATTATCTGTCACATCCACAAACAGCACATACACATGTCACACATCTGCAAACAGCACATTGACATATCTGCCACACATCTACAAACAGCACATACACATGTCACACATCTACAAACAGCACATACACATATCTGTCACACATCTATAAACAGCACATTCACATCTGTCACACATCTACAAACAGCACATTGACATATCTGTCACACATCTACAAACAGCACATTCCTATATGTCACACATCTACAAACAGCACATACACATATCTGTCACACATCTACAAACAGCACATACACATATCTGTCACACATCTACAAACAGCACATTGACATATCTGTCACACATCTACAAACAGCACATCCACATATCTGTCACACATCTACAAACAGCACATACACATCTGTCACACATCTTCAAACAGCACATACACATATCTGTCACACATCTACAAACAGCACATACACATATCTGTCACACATCTACAAACAGCACATTGACATATCTGTCACACATCTACAAACAGCACATCCACATATCTGTCACACATCTACAAACAGCACATACACATATCTGTCACAATCTACAAACAGCACATTGACATATCTGCCACAAATCTACAAACAGCACATTGACATATCTGCCACACATCTACAAACAGCACATACACATATCTGTCAAACATCTACAAACAGCACATACACATATCTGTCAAACATCTACAAACAGCACATACACATATCTGTCACACATCTACAAACGACACATTCCTCTATCTGTCACACATATACAAACATCACATTCACATTATCTGTCACACATCTACAAACATTAGATACACATATCTGTCACACATCTACAAACAGCACATACACATATCTGTCACACATCTACAAACAGCACATACACATATCTGCCACACATCTACAAACAGCACATACACATATCTGTCACACATCTACAAACAGCACATTCACATATCTGTCACACATCTACAAACAGCACATTCACATATCTGTCACACATCTACAAACAGCACATTCCTATATCTGTCACACATCTACAAACAGCACATACACATATCTGTCACACATCTACAAACAGCACATACACATATCTGTCACACATCTAAAAACAGCACATTGACATATCTGTCACACATCTACAAACAGCACATCCACATATCTGTCACACATCTACAAACAGCACATACACATATCTGTCACACATCTACAAACAGCACATACACATATCTGTCACACATCTACAAACAGCACATACACATATCTGTTACACATCTACAAACAGCACATTGACATATCTGTCACACATCTACAAACAGCACATTCCTCTATCTGTCATACATATACAAACAGCACATTCACATTATGTCACACATCTACAAACTGCACATACGCATATCTGTCACACATCTACAAACAGCACATTGACATATCTGCCACACATCTACAAACAGCACATACACATATGTCACACATCTACAAACAGCACATTCACATATCTGCTACATATATAGAAACAGCACATACACATATCTGTCACACATCTACAAACAGCACATTGACATATCTGTCACACATCAACAAACAGCACATCCACATATCTGTCACACATCTACAAACAGCACATACACATATCTGTCACACATCTACAAACAGCACATACACATATCTGTAACACATCTACAAACAGCACATACACATATCTGTCACACATCTACAAACAGCACATTGACATATCTGTCACATATCTACAAACAGCACATCCACATATCTGTCACACATCTACAAACAGCACATACACATATCTGTCACACATCTACAAACAGCACATTGACATATCTGCCACACATCTACAAACAGCACATTGACATATCTGTCACACATCTACAAACAGCACATACCCATATCTGTCAAACATCTACAAACAGCACATACACATATCTGTCACACATATACAAACAGCACATTCACATTATCTGTCACACATCTACAAACAGCAGATACACATATCTGTCACACATCTACAAACAGCACATTGACATATCTGCCACACATCTACAAACAGCACATACACATATCTGCCACACATCTACAAACAGCACATACACATATCTGTCACACATATACAAACAGCACATTCCTATATCTGTCACACATCTACAAACAGCACATACACATATCTGTCACACATCTACAAACAGCACATACACATATCTGTCACACATCTACAAACAGCACATACACATATCTGTCACACATCTACAAACAGCACATTGACATATCTGTCACACATCTACAAACAGCACATCCACATATCTGTCACACATCTACAAACAGCACATACACATATCTGTCACACATCTACAAACAGCACATTGACATATCTGCCACACATCTACAAACAGCACATTGACATATCTGTCACACATCTACAAACAGCACATACACATATCTGTCAAACATCTACAAACAGCACATACACATATCTGTCACACATATACAAACAGCACATTCACATTATCTGTCACACATCTACAAACAGCAGATACACATATCTGTCACACATCTACAAACAGCACATTGACATATCTGCCACACATCTACAAACAGCACATACACATATCTGCCACACATCTACAAACAGCACATACACATATCTGTCACACATATACAAACAGCACATTCAATTATCTGTCACACATCTACAAACAGCACATACACATATCTGTCACACATCTACAAACAGCACATACACATATCTGCCACACATCTACAAACAGCACATACACATATCTGCCACACATCTATAAACAGCACATACACATATCTGTCACATATCTATAAACAGCACATTCACATATCTGTCACACATCTACAAACAGCACATTCACATATCTGTCACACATCTACAAACAGCACATTCCTATATCTGTCACACATCTACAAACAGCACATACACATATCTGTCACACATCTACAAACAGCACATACACATATCTGTCACACATCTACAAACAGCACATTGACATATCTGTCACACATCAACAAACAGCACATCCACATATCTGTCACACATCTACAAACAGCACATACACATATCTGTTACACATCTACAAACACCACATACACATATCTGCCACACATCTACAAACAGCACATTGACATATCTGCCACACATCTACAAACAGCACATACACATATCTGTCAAACATCTACAAACAGCACGTACACATATCTGTCACACATCTACAAACAGCACATTCCTCTATCTGTCACACATATACAAACAGCACATTCACATTATCTGTCACATCCACAAACAGCACATACACATGTCACACATCTGCAAACAGCACATTGACATATCTGCCACACATCTACAAACAGCACATACACATGTCACACATCTACAAACAGCACATACACATATCTGTCACACATCTATAAACAGCACATTCACATCTGTCACACATCTACAAACAGCACATTGACATATCTGTCACACATCTACAAACAGCACATTCCTATATGTCACACATCTACAAACAGCACATACACATATCTGTCACACATCTACAAACAGCACATACACATATCTGTCACACATCTACAAACAGCACATTGACATATCTGTCACACATCTACAAACAGCACATCCACATATCTGTCACACATCTACAAACAGCACATACACATCTGTCACACATCTTCAAACAGCACATACACATATCTGTCACACATCTACAAACAGCACATACACATATCTGTCACACATCTACAAACAGCACATTGACATATCTGTCACACATCTACAAACAGCACATCCACATATCTGTCACACATCTACAAACAGCACATACACATATCTGTCACAATCTACAAACAGCACATTGACATATCTGCCACAGATCTACAAACAGCACATTGACATATCTGCCACACATCTACAAACAGCACATACACATATCTGTCAAACATCTACAAACAGCACATACACATATCTGTCAAACATCTACAAACAGCACATACACATATCTGTCACACATCTACAAACGACACATTCCTCTATCTGTCACACATATACAAACAGCACATTCACATTATCTGTCACACATCTACAAACATTAGATACACATATCTGTCACACATCTACAAACAGCACATACACATATCTGTCACACATCTACAAACAGCACATACACATATCTGCCACACATCTACAAACAGCACATACACATATCTGTCACACATCTACAAACAGCACATTCACATATCTGTCACACATCTACAAACAGCACATTAACATATGTCACACATCTACAAACAGCACATTCCTATATCTGTCACACATCTACAAACAGCACATACACATATCTGTCACACATCTACAAACAGCACATACACATATCTGTCACACATCTAAAAACAGCACATTGACATATCTGTCACACATCTACAAACAGCACATCCACATATCTGTCACACATCTACAAACAGCACATACACATATCTGTCACACATCTACAAACAGCACATACACATATCTGTCACACATCTACAAACAGCACATACACATATCTGTTACACATCTACAAACAGCACATTGACATATCTGTCACACATCTACAAACAGCACATTCCTCTATCTGTCATACATATACAAACAGCACATTCACATTATGTCACACATCTACAAACTGCACATACGCATATCTGTCACACATCTACAAACAGCACATTGACATATCTGCCACACATCTACAAACAGCACATACACATATGTCACACATCTACAAACAGCACATTCACATATCTGCTACATATATAGAAACAGCACATACACATGTCTGTCACACATCTACAAACAGCACATACACATATCTGTCACACATCTACAAACAGCACATACACATATCTGTCACACATCTACAAACAGCACATACATATATCTGCCACACATCTATAAACAGCACATACACATATCTGTCACACATCTACAAACAGCATATTGACATATCTGCCACACATCTACAAACAGCACATACACATATCTGTCACACATCTACAAACAGCACATACACATATCTGCCACACATCTACAAACAGCACATTGACATATCTGCCACACATCTTCAAACAGCACATACACATATCTGTCACACATCTACAAACAGCAGATTGACATATCTGCCACACATCTACAAACAGCTCATACACATATCTGCCACACATCTACAAACAGCACATACACATATCTGCCATACATCATTATATTACAATACCATCAATATCATGTGACTTGCTACCTTAAAGTTGACCATGTGACCAAATATCAAGGTAATGCTTTCAACTCTGGGAGTTATTGCACATAAAATAATAGTGTTGCAGCTTCGTCTCTCATTAAATAATGAAATTCTTTTTTTAATAATTACAATAACTGTCCTGTCAAAAAAGTGATAAAGTCATTTGAAAATAACAGACCTATGAAATTTATAAAAGACTTACAACAAGTAGTCTTTTTGTTGCAGAAACCAATGTGATCTCAATGACTGTGTCATACTAAAAATAAATCCACACACATTTACCAACAATCACTTTCCAACACAAACATTTTTTGATATATATTTGATATGAGAAATCTATGATCATGAACCTTTAAAGACTGGTTTTATGGATGATTAGTGTCAGTGTACTTTTTCCATACTTTTTGATATAATGACCTTATTGTAGGATGGATTTTCAACTAAAGGTAGCAAAAGAAAATGCACATGATCAGAAAATGTTTGGAGTGTTATTGGACTGCATCATCAGACCCTTAAATACTCTAATATTTCCCCTGTGATCAGCCTTAAGTGCACATTATAAATGGGTGTTTGGTTTTGAAAGGCACTAATCAAAATACATAATTGGCGATATAATGTCATGAGCTGTGAGATAAATGCATTTTGCAAGTACACAGGGAGACAACTCTAAATGGCCTAAGCAGATGAATGTATGACTTTTGCATCACAAATCCAATGCTATACCGGCCAACTGAGCTATCATGACTATGTGCACAGAAGTAAATATGATGGTAAATAAGAAAAGGAATTTATATTTGGTGTTTTCTAGCACTGTGTCAAAAAAAGTCTTGCACAAACAATGAACTCAGGCAAAATATTTTTTGAATTCAGGGGAACACAAGCAGTTTGGGTTGGAAGCCACACACAATGAGCAAGAAAGTACGAAGTTATATTTAGAAAACATACAGGAAGTGATATTCATCATGTGCATATACATGTATAATTTGGTTACACAGCAACAGAATTTATGTACATAAATACATCCATACAAGTTTCATTCCTTCATGAGATCAAGCGTAACAAATTACCAAGCAGAAAGGAAAGTGCAAACAAAAAATTCACCACAGTGGAACTCCTCCATAATCTAGATGACAAGAAGCCGATTCAGACGTTTATCAAGTCTGGATCGTAAATATGGCTCTTTCAGTAACATGTTTATTAGCCCTTTTTTTCTGAACTCTTTACTGTATGGAGAAGTATTTCTGGTAGGTATTGAAGAAGGTTGATAGTCCTACATACTTAAAATCTAGTGACCCTGGTCATACGTCGGGTGAACTGACTTTAGATGATCAATCAAACACTATTAAAAATGTTATTATGTATGTAATATAATTAAACTACCTTAAATTAACTGACTCATTTATAACTGTGCTAAAAAGTCAGCAAAGCAACAAAGCAAAGCAAATACTTTGTCAAATAAAGAGCTTGGTTTCACAGATTTGGACCATCATGGACAAACGAGTTTCAGAGAGTTCCTGAACTGTCACTTAACAGTTATCTTAAAAATGATAAGAAGTTTCACTATTACTTCTAATCAAATCATGACATCAATACTGTACTAACTGAACGGTAACAAAATTGACCTTCAATGTCATGATAGTCTCATGAAATAAATGTTGCAAGTTTTCTTTATAAAAAAGGAATCCTGTTGGTTGGTGTCTCTAGTTAGTCTTGTTCCCTGCTTCATTGACTTCCTACTTGGCACTGTACTATTAAATACCACTCCATGAACCAGACTAATCACAGAATGCTCCCAGTCCACTCTGTTCCAAATTGGTGAAACGACCATTTCATATCCAGTTGGGGTGGGATGACTTGGTATATTCTTTGAAAACAGGACTCTTTTCTTCTTTTATCTCAAGAATTTGTTGGTTTTATTTCAGTAAGGAAGATGCAAATCACAGGAATAGCTCATTTCAATGAAACTGGGTGAGAGCAGGCTGATAAAGGTTTAAAAGTGGACTTATCATTGAAGAATTAAAATGATTGTTAACAAAACAGTTAAATAATCTACTGATTCAAAAATAGTATACTCTACAATGTGCTATGAAACAGACTGAACTTGAATTTACCTACCTCAACTCTGCTGAAAATATCAATTAAATCCTGTCCATGTTGAACATTCCATGTACTGGGCACAATGCATGGTTTCACCCCTATCCCTGCCCCAGGAACTCTTTGTGAGGCCAACGCCCCAGATTGAACTGGCCTGAAAATGTATCCAATATGAGTAAACTTTACAAGGTGCAATACTAATTGTGTTCAAATTCATAATCTAATGGAACTCTCTGGCATAAATCTGTATATAAAATGTAGTTTTGGTATAATGTAGATAATGCCAATACATAAATTAGTGTTTTGTATGTAAGCTATAGAAATGATTTTGCTTAATTGAGATTCAACGCAGCAAGGTACATGATGCATCTTTAGTTACGAACTAAACAGTTTTCTTCATGTTAGAGATTTGATAAGAGATTTACCATGTGCTCACTAGTATGGTTAATTTATTTTACCATTAAGTCTAATATGGAATTTTAGTTTATAAATAGCAGGGATATGTAATTGCAGGTTATACATAACAGGGGATAAGAAATTTTATGTCATAAATACCAGGGGAATGGAATTTTAGGTCATAAATACCAGGGGATATGGAATTTTAGGTCATAAATACCAGGGGAATGGAATTTTAGGTCATAAATACCAGGGGATATGGAATTTTAGGTCATAAATACCAGGGGATATGGAATTTTAGGTCATAAATACCAGGGGATATGGAATTTTAGGTCATAAATACCAGGGGATATGGAATTTTAGGTCATAAATACAAGGGAATATGGAATTTTAGGTCATAAATACCAGGGGATATGGAATTTTAGGTCATAAATACCAGGGGATATGGAATTTTAGGTCATAAATACCAGGGGATATGGAATTTTAGGTCATAAATACCAGGGAATATGGAATTGTCGGTTATAAATAACAGGGGATAGGAAATTTTATGTCATAAATACCAGGGGAATGGAATTTTAGGTCATAAATACAAGGGAATATGGAATTTTAGGTCATAAATACCAGGGGATATGGAATTTTAGGTCATAAATACCAGGGGATATGGAATTTTAGGTCATAAATACCAGGGGATATGGAATTTTAGGTCATAAATACCAGGGGATATGGAATTTTAGGTCATAAATACCAGGGAATATGGAATTGTCGGTTATAAATAACAGGGGATAGGAAATTTTATGTCATAAATACCAGGGGATATGGAATTTTAGGTCATAAATACCAGGGAATATGGAATTGTAGGACAGTGGTTATAATGGGATATAACACTCTATGTCATAAATTATGCATGGAACTCAATGTAAAGTATATAATGTTCTCCAATATTGTTGTTGATGTCCATGTGTATTCCTCAACTTATGGAGAAGCACACAGTCAACATATGCAAAATGCCAAACTGTACTCACAAAACCAATGATGTGATTGTTTCTCCTTGACCCTGCTTGTTTCATATGCCATTATTTACTCCATGTAAGCATTGCACACATTCTTTCACATTATACCATATTAAACCATGTTAAGCAAGCATACTGTTCTCTATTATACCATATTTACCAATATAAAGCAAGGATCCTGTTTCATAGTAATCTGTTTACCCATGTAAAGCAAGCATTCTCTTTCATATTATACCATATTTACCCATGTAAAGCAAGAATCCTGTTTCATATCACGTCATATTTACTCATGTAAAGCAAGCATCCTGTTTCATATTATACCATATTTACCCATGTAAAGCAAGCATCCTGTTTCTTATCATACCATATTTACCCATGTAAAGCAAGCATCCGATCTCATATCAAACCATATTTACCCATGTAAAGTATGCACCCTATTTCATAACATACCATATTTACTCATATAAAGCAAGCATTCTCTTTATATCACACTATATTTACCCATGTAATGCAAGTATCCTCTTTCATATTATTATACCATAGTTACCGATGTAAAGCATGCATCCTGTTTCATAACATACCATATTTACTCATATAAAAGCAAACATTCTGTTTCATATCATACCATATTTACCCGTGTAAAGCAAGTATCCTGTTTCATATTACAGTCCTACCCGTTTATATCGATATGGCTTATATCGACAAGCCGCCTATGTCGACAAAAAAGCAAAGTCCCAGTCCCTTGGTCTACTATTACTATCAAATTGTTATGCTTATGTCAACGTTGAGATAAAAGATCAACATACATGTTGATAGAAGGCCTTGGTCCCAGCGTTAACAAATCCTTTGTTTTCTAATCATTTATGTCGACAAACTGCCAGTTCAACAATTAGTTGATCTTGCCGCCAGGCTTTTGATGTCGCGGTCAGATAAAAAAAACATAGCAGCACATTTTCTCACCACTCTGCAGCTAGTTAAGTCTTTGATCTTGCCGCCTAGCTTGTGAGTCATGTTCTTCAGATGTACTCTAACAATGACAACATGCATATATCTGTGGGTCTTTCAGCCGCTGAATTTTCTGATTGTAAATATCAGCACTGCTAAAAGGATCAAAAGATGAACACAATTTCCCAATCAACAGATGGTCGAAGCAGGACTAGCAAGCCCTTAAATTTGCCATCCAGGAAATTGATGCATACAGAGGATTTCTGTATACGTGATTTTCTGAATCCCATATATAAAAATTGTGTGAAAATACAGATTACGCGTTTCCAAGACCTTTGAACATGATCGGTGATTAAAACAAGTTTTTTTGCTGTGAAAGTTTCATTTTTAACTTTTACGATGGCTATCAACAGCAGGGTAAAATGCAAATTAAATTTACAGTCTCTGGAAACTAAATACATTTTAAACTGCTACATTTTAAGATGTGGAGGAAGCATCAAAATGGTTCAATGAAGCATTATCGAAAAAGCTTAGTGTGGAGAACTTCGCTGCAACAAGTGGTTGGTTCAGTCACTTTAATGTTCGTCATAACATCGGATACAAAAGTATTTGTGGAGAATACATGTACTGTTGACAGTTTTTAACTTCCCTGTGAATAGCACCATCCCCTTGGTAGCCTCAATAAGATGGTAACAGACTGACCAAAATTGAGGCCAATTTAAGTACATGGACATGAAGCATGTAAGTGACAACTATTTAACCATGTGCTAATGCCGACGTTGATTATCGAAACGTTTTTCGTATCAGGATGTGATCAATGCAATATTTTAATTTGGATTTTACTACACAAATGTAACCAAAATGTAATTCGTCAATATGCAAATGTATTTCACACGGATTCTGTGTTCATGTACTCTAACTTTCCATTGTTTTCTCAGAGTGTAAATGCTATTCACTGACGATGGGTCACCCTTTGCTGACGAATTGTAACTTTTATCTTTTTTCAGCCCCCTCACCACTTATCGCGACATCTGCCTATGTCGACAATATTTCCTCGGGCCTGAGGATGTCGACATAAACAGGTAGGACTGTATACCCAAATTACCCATGTAAAGACTCTTAATAGGCCAATGGGATTTCTGCATGCAATATTCATTGAGACCCTTAATAGACACATAGGATTTTTGCATGCACTATTCACCGAGACTCTTAATAGGGCAATGGGATTTCTGCATGCACTGTTCACTGAGGCCCTTAATAGACCAATAGGATTTTTGCTTGCACTATTCACCGAGACTCTTAATAGGGCAATGGGATTTCTGCATGCACTGTTCACCGAAACTTGTAACAGAACTCTAAATAAAGCAATGGGACTGTTGCATGCACTATTCACTAAGACTCCTAATAGGGAAATGGGATTTCTTCTTGCATTATTCACCTGGACTCTTAATAGGGCAAAGGGATTTCATCATGCATTATTCACCTAGACTCTTAAAAGGATCATGTCATTTCTATATGTAATATTTGCTGATACTCTTAATATAACAATGCATATTTTTTAAAACTAGAAAACATGTTTACATCCCCCATAACATTTTATCATGAGAACCTGGATTTAAACCTGGTTTTTACTGGGGTATTGGGAATTATCTCATGCTGGAGACAGGGCTAGAGATACATGAGATGTTACTAAATTTTGATTCTCTCCTGCTTATACCTAATGTCCTCCGGCTGTTTCTGCATTTGTTGGGTAGAAATGTGTAAGTATTAATCGTTCTTTTTCTCAACAGAATGTTAGTTCATAACAACTCAATAGAAAAGTTTCAGGATAACATTTAGGTTATAACTCAACTGAATGGTTTCAGGCTAACATTTAGGTCATAACTCAACAGAATGGTTTTAAGCTAACATTTAGGTCATAACTCAACAGAATAGTTTCAGGCTAACTTTTAGGTCATAACTCAACAATGGTTTCAGGCTAACATTTAGGTCATAACTCAACAATGGTTTCAGGCTAACATTTAGGTCATAACTCAACAGAATGGTTTCAGGCTAACTTTTAGGTCATAACTCAACAGAATGGTTTCAGGCTAACATTTAGGTCATAACTTAACAGAATGGTTTCAGGCTAACATTTAGGTCATAACTCAACAGAATGGTTTCAGGATAACTTTTAGGTCATAACTCAACAGAATGGTTTCAGGATAACTTTTAGGTCATAACTCAACAGAATGGTTTCTGGCTAACATTAAGGTCATAACTCAACAGAATGGTTTCAGGCTAACTTTTAGGTGATAACTTAACAGAATGGTTTCAGGCTAACATTTAGGTCATAACTTAACAGAATGGTTTCAGGCTAACATTTAGGTCATAACTCAACAGAATGGTTTGAGGCTAACTTTTCGGTCATAACTCAACAGAATGGTTTCAGGATAACATTTATTTAGGTCATAACTCAACAGAATGGTTTCAGGCTAACATTTAGGTCATAACTTAACAGAATGGTTTCAGGCTAGCATTTAGGTCATAACTCAACAGAATGGTTTCAGGATAACTTGTAGGTCATAACTCAACAGAATGGTGTCAGGATAACTTTTATGTCATAACTAAACAGAATGGTTTCAAGCTAACTTTTTGGTCATAACTAAACAGAATGGTTTCAGGCTAACATTTAGGTCATAACTCAATAGAATGGTTTCAGGCTAACTTTTAGGTCATAACTCAATAGAATGGTTTCAGGATAACTTTTAGGTCATAACTAAATAAAATGGTTTCAGGATAACTTTTAGGTCATAACTCAACAGAATGGTTTCAGGCTAACTTTTAGGTCATAACTCAATAGAACTGTTTCAGGATAACTTTTAGGTCATAACTCAATAGAATGGTTTCAGGCTAACTTTTAATTCATAACTCAATAGAATGGTTTCAGGATAACTTTTAATTCATAACTCAATAGAATGGTTTCAGGATAACTTTTATGGCACATGAAGAAGCCCATGTAGGCTTTAAATTGCTGACCTTGCTCTGACCAGTTATCAAGTAAAAAAACATGAACTGGACATATAATTTCTTCAGAAATGATTTTTTTTTTACCAGTTTAGGTTTGCACATCAAGGTGAGGAAACTTGAGACCAATCTCTTAAGCTGACCATCTATTCAAATTCTTACCTAATATTGCTTTGCAATCCTTTCAATCATCGTTATTTGATACAGCAGCAGAGGGGGTGAACCCTACAAATTTTGGAGGCGTCGATTTGGCAAACTGAGGCTTCCTCAAAATCATTAAAAAAAAAGCGTTCATTTGGCTAACCAACGCTTCCTCAAAGACGCCAACGTCGTTGTCACTCACCCCCTCTGCTGCTATGGGTTAACAATGAAAATCATTTAGGATTTCACAAACAGACTAATTTGTAAGACCTCGCCTCATAAATCAATTTGATTATTGGATTGGTCAGTGAGTCTGAAATTAATTCTCGTTAATGAATTATTATGACATCTCATATAGACTGGATTAGTTGGATCCTCAATAATTAGAAATCCTGGAGGAGCTGTTGGTGCAAATGAATATAGAATATATCCCTGCTGAGCTTGATTTGATCGCTTTAGATTTATTTGATAGCTTCCTTCGATAACATCACATACTAAATTCAATGCAATCACCGAGGATATATTTACGTTGAGCGGCACGATATGTCTACCACCGCCGTCTGGGTCATTATTATTTGTCAAGATAGTTGTTTGTTGTGGTGCTGTTTTTTTCCATGTGTTGTGGATTTTTTTGAAACCATCATCGATTGAATCATTGAGAGCTTTTTGTAGTTCTAAGATATTATATCTGTGTAGTTTGAGCGTGGGAATATCATCTATGCGTATATTATACACTACTGCAAACTCCGTTCTTGTTTTAGGATTACTGTCACCTAATACCTCTTGAATAATTTGCGAATGAAATGTTTCCATGTCATTGATGATTTTGTTACATGTTTGTACGACGCTGATAAATTCATCTCGGGTGAGAGTACCGGATTTAAGAGATATTAACAATAGTGAAATATCATTATTCATCGCTGTGAAATTTTCAGTGATTTTATCCTGTCGAGTTGCGTAATATCTTCGTCTATCATTCCAGTGAAAAAATTCAACTTGGTGTATTCATTATAGCTTTTTACTGGATTATCGGGTTTTATCCTGTCGGTAATATAATCTAATTTTTGTGGTTCAGGATTAACTAATTCCTGTCGAGGTGGGATTTCCGGCCACCCCAGTATTGTTTTTAGAGAACTCTGATAGATATCTACGATATAACTGGGCAAGTTTATCTTGATCGCAGATGATAGTGTTGGTTCATGAACCATTATAGCGATTTTTTATTCTTTTCCAGTAATAGATTTTATTCTGCGTTGTAATTCGGCACTGATTTGTTCAATTTGGTATGACCAGATGGTAGCAAAACAACGTTCCCGTCTGGAGTTCCATCGGGTTTATTCTTACTCACAAACACTAAGGAATTATTCAGTTGTTGACTGCCAAATACTACCAACCTAATATTAGGCCAACTGTGATACACTCGTAGTTTTGCTAGCGCTATCTCCTTCACAGGAATTGGAGTAGGGAAATTCACACTGAATTCAGGATTGGTTGATGTTATTGATATCATGCTGGTCTTCACCGGCGTGGTATTTTCCGTTATTTGTTGAATTGGTTCGGTATTTTTTACTATTCGTTGAAGTAGTTCCTGCGGTGTTGTCATTGCTATTATATTCATGTTGTATTTCAAATTTTGACATCGCGGAATCATAAATACTTACCATCGCTGAGAACTCACTATCTGATATAAATGTATCATCAAGCGATGACGATATCAATGATGACAATTGGGAGTACGCGGTTGATACAACATGAAATTTAATTGAGTAATCTTGCAGTTTACACTGGCTGCATGATGATATTTTTTTTGTTATTATCAAAATTATTCCCGCAATTGTTGTCGCCGCGGATATGCAAATTGGAACAGCTATCGGGGCAATCATTGTCACCGAGGAGAGTATTATACCGGCTCTGGTGATTACACCACTAACCGAGTACACGGTAACATCAACTGCGGCGATTCTTCGTCGATATTTCTTTTTTTTTGTTTGGTACTCCTCAGTGAGTGTTTTGAGTTTAGTTTGAAATTCTCTTACTTGAGATACTGAAGGTATTGAGATACTGAAGGTATCGTTGATGATGAAATCATCATTGACGTCATTTTATTTTCAAATTGTTTACGATTTCAATTTAAACCGCTAGCGGTTTAATTGTTTACTTAAATCCACTACGAATTCCATATACCATGATACTGAAACCCTAGCCAAATTATTATCAGTGGATGCTATCGTGAACTGTTCAGTTGTATCCTTATCGATGATCGTTGATAATGTATTGTTGACCCCAGATGAACTCGACGATGATATATTAAATTGAGTCGGTGTCACTAGTGTTAATCGATAAATACCTTTGACGGTTGCATTGATACTTAGTATATTGTCTGTAGGAGTCCACGCAAATGATCCGTGTTGGATCATGTATACTATGTTGTTGGTTTTCTCATGAGGAATTTTTGTTTTTTCAATGATTGTTATCATCCTTGAAAAATCATTTTTGATTACCTCGATAAAGTTTTTCATCTCATCGATGGATTTTTTAATATCCGGGAGTTTTATGTCAATTTTATCCAACATGGTTGCAAAAAATTTCTCAATGATATTTTTACGAAATGATGTAAACTTTTCAACATGATCTTCATATCTAGATTGAAGTGTTGTAAGCTCTAACATAGAAGTTCTTATCTCTGTGAGCTTCGGTGTGGTCACTGGAGGATTACCAAAAAATTCTAACACGGGTTTATCAATATTGTCCATGATGGATTTTTGTAATTTACTAAATGTATTTATATGATCATCATACTTATCATCAAGTGATTTCAATGAATTCGCCGAGGATATATAATTGTTATCGAGTGTTAATATTTTATCTGTGATTGTTGACATGAGGACACCTGGTTTGAGTTTACCCTGATTGGAAAACAACGCGATAGTATCTTCTACTACATTGCGTTGTTTAACTAAAATATCATCTAGGGAAACATTACTCGTTTTCAATTTACCCTGATGATCTTGAAATACAACTATTTCATTGGGATCAACATTTGCTAAGTTCAGCATCTCAGCTATTTCATCTTCGATTATTTTTTTTATATCACCGGTTGCAACGCCATCAGGTTCGGGTTTCTTCAGCGCTGATAAAGATCTCCCCCAAATATCAATCATGTTATTCTATATAATTCCTTTCTAAATCCTCGATGAAATCTTTGATTTCCAGCGATTACTAGTATATTCATTTACGACCCAATGAGGTGGTTTTCCAGATGTTGAAATAGCATCAAGGACATTTAATACTTCGTTGCGGCATATTGGTGGGTCATTCATTTGTTGTGTTGGTAGCGTAGAATACCAACGAGGAGTTTTTAAGCGGTTTATATAACGCATGAATTCTTTAGGCGGCGCTAACCCATATGAATCGAAATAAACGATTAAACGTGGATCAATCGCGTATGCAACCCAGTGGGTTCCTGGTCCGGTGCTGTTATCGAGATTAATAATACCTGTTTCAGCGTTGTTTTGGTTGTGCCGGCAACTGATCTTTCATAAAGACGCCTCTGAAGTTTTTAATCACAAGTTTTTTAGCAGCATCGAGTAAATCAAAATTTGACATGGGAATCGAAGATTCCACAACCGAAGGTTCTCGAACTAGTAAATGGTTCCCAGTATTCTCAGGCCACTTCCTTTGTACCAAGTGTGCGGAGTTCCCAGTAGTCTTAAACCCTTTCCCTTTTTTTATACCCCCGCCTGGTAGCTTTCTTTAGTGCCATTCCTGCTGCAGTACCAATGGCTCCTAACGCTGCTGCTTTAGCCACCGCTGGGGCCGCTGCCGCAATCAACGCTGGAATCGCAGCTAACAACGGGAATATACCGCTGGTTTTTTCATGTCGCTGATCGCGGCTGCAGAGAGAGTGATCTGAACACCTTTTTTATCTTCAAGAGCATCAATGAAGTGTTTCATCTGACGATTTGTCAGCAATAATTTATTCGCCCCGCCAGACATCTGATTGTCTTTCAGCGTAATTGTGGTTCCACATTTTTTAGCCGATTCTGATTGCAATTTCTTGAGTTGACCGGGAGTCAATGTAACACTAATATGACTGTATTTCATTATACAATAACAGATTGATCTAATTGTTACAATTATAGATTTTCCAATGGTGCATCTATCACTCTAATTCTTCCACCAACACCTTCGAGTAGCAAGAGAATGACAGCAACCGCTCTGTAATTCGGGATAGTGATAACGCCTGCATCATTAGTTGGAAGAGATAAACGAGCTCGAAAGTGTATATCAACGACGGATCGTCTTGTCAAGTCAAGATGTTCCAGCAAAAAGTAATAAATCGGATATAAGTTTTTGAAATCCGACTGTGATATTTGGAGACCGGTATCAACATTTTGATCGCGTCCCATATACGACAACAGACGATGATACATGCGTGCTATTTGGTTGGTGTTGTAATCAAGTAGTATATCCTCAGATGGTTCCTGTTGGCAGTTGATTCTCAGCGTAACTTCAGAAACACCAAGTTGATCAAATATCATATGGCTGTGTAATTGTGAACAAACCCGAGTTTTATCCTGTAACGCAATAAATATATGCTGCGGAGCAGCAACTCCTTGTTTTGATGCCAGGTGCCATGTAAATATACCATTAACTGAAGAATCAAAAGTGTCTGTTGTTGTTGTTAGCCAACTCAGCAATGATTTTCCTCCATGATCCATAAATGATAGTAATCGTTCTTCTGTGCCGAGTGCTGGAGTCATTACTGGCATCCATAATGATAGTTTTGTTATATTTACAACACCAGCAGTGACTGGAGCTATAGGAGGATGTGCGGTAAGCCACGCCAGATTGCATCATTATTTTCTAACGTTTCTGCAGAATGCAAATATTCGATGTAGTGGAATCGCACATGAAAACAGTCAACGTGGTCTCTTCAACATTGATACGTGTGTTGCAAACCCTAGGTTGTAATTAGGATTAACGCTTTTTATAACATCAAAGGCAGCACCTGGTATTACCTCGTGTTCAAAGGAACCAACTATTTGTGGATCAGATGCAGTGTTTTGTGGTGTCCGTATTTTAATATATTGAATATGATCAGCGTTATCAGTGATATCCTTAGAGAACATCATAGATGGACCTGCTGATCTTGTATAATCGTCAGAATATCTCGCCAGCCCTATTATTGTTGTGGCAACATCAACATCATGTTCTATGGATTCAATTTCTCTTCCATCAATCATATATCTAGCGCTACTGAATAACGCCATGATACCATTATTGACAAAACCAACTCGGACATTTGGGTCATTTGCATATGGTACTGGTACACCATGAGCATCAGTAGCAGTTGTTACAATTTCTCCTTCTATTTCGATAAACGCTTCACATGGTAGAAAGTATTTACTGGTATCATAAACTTGAAGTTCGATTCTTGATCGACTATCTGGTTGTACTGCGTTATAAGAATAAAATTGATAATCGCGTACAAAATCATTCTTGAGCACTGGGTCGTCCATATCAAACACTGGATCAGGTGACTTTTTGAACATTTTATTATATATCCTTCGATCTAAATCATGATTTATTGTGGTTTTCGTTGTAGTTTTAAGCCACTTCCCGCTATCATATTTGCAGTTATATTATCCTGGTCACTTGCGGTCAACGATGGAGTTGTCAACGAAGTCGCCAGCGACGCTAGTTTTTGATCTACTGCGTTATTGATTATTTTACTAACACTTGCAGGCATATCTGCTGTAGACGGTAGTGGTTCCAAACGCGCTGGTGGTTTCCTTTGCCGTCGAATTAATGCTGTTAGTTTATCCTTCACGGCTGAAAATGCTTTCCCCCCAACATCTCCAATAGCACTAATACCCTTATCACGAATAACATCAATGGCTTTCATTGATAATTCTTTTACTAGCGGCGCTACTTTTGGAGCCATTCTTGCAAATAATCCTGCAATTGTATCACCGAGACCATCACCATAATACGCTCTATAATCAGGCAATCGTGAGTTTACTACGTAGACCCTGGTTGGTTTATCATGGTTGTAGTGTATGATCATCTTATTTAAATGATATTTATCTAATGCGGTGATGAAAAATCCTACGGATTTTCAGTCACTGTGATAACCATGATGCTCAACTAACTCGCCAATGAAATCTCGATATGTTTTGATATCCATGATGCCACCTTGAAATAACCGCATGCAGATATCAGCTGCTTCATTAATTACTTCCGGTGAGTTATTTCCAGCTTGTTTCCCTGATATGAGAACCTCTAATCGTGCTATATCACTGAGAATATTACCAGGACAACTAACTAAACCACTACCCCAAGCAGAGCTTGGAATGGAGTTTCTAACTCCACTGGAAAATCCACTAGCGAATTTTTCAGTTGTACAAGTTGCACCCAGTTCATCATCATCATCATCCAATTGAGGGTCTTCTTGTCTTTTTTGTCTTCATGTTGGTGTTATTTGGAGTTTCCTTTCTTCTCTTTTATAATCATCAATTTCTACTTTGAAGGTTTTATACTCCCTCCTCCTCCTATCTAACCCCCTCATGTTTATTTCATACAAATCATCAGCCCAATCATGGAGTGATATTGGCTTGTCTTTATACTCGTCTGTTAAAAACTCCTTTCTTGAATTATAGTTGTCAATAACAAAATTACTTAACTCGTATAGATTTTGTTGTTGTATTCGTTTTATAGCCTCCTCGGTAAATTTACTTATTAAAGGAGTAATCGTTTTTTTTAACTAGGAGGGATTTTTGTTAACAACGCTGATGTCTTTTCAGTTTCCGTTGCTATTTGTTCAAGTACAGGAAGAAGAGGCTCTTTTCTTTTCCCCTCCTTGGGGATATCTCCGTATATAGCTTGCTCAGTGGCTGATATTACCCCCTCTGCTGCTCCCTTCGTTGCCGTGGTAATTGGTCTAAACAACTGTTCAGATCCTACAGAAAAATCGGTCTGAAGATTTTGTCTAGCTTGAAGTTTTTCCCGTACAGAATTGCGTACTGGAATATACTTTCTAATTGACGCTAATCTTTCCCTCGCTAATTTAGTTGTTAAAGCTTCGTTTATCGTTATTAAAACAGTAAAGCAATTTCCAATTAATATATGATGTAGTGATTTTGTCATCACTAATGAGAAATCGACCATTGAGCCGACTCGGGTAGGTAGAAATTAATAAAAAAATAGATAAACATTTATGAAAAATCACCTAAAACATAACACAAAAAAAAAACACAACAACAACAATTTTCAGTTTCACTATAGGCAATTTACTTCCTTCTAGCAACGAAACACCAGTAATAGAATTTCACAGCTGGTATTGATTAAACCACATTTACAGTTGAGCGCATATACCTTGCAACATCTGTCTATGCATTTAAGTATTTATAGCGAGGATTTTACTAACGCTCTATACATGTTATATAACTGAGGCATCCGAAAGGGAATTTTGGTTTTGTTGAATTAACATCTTTATATTTCTAATTTTTGAATTAAGTGTACGTTTCAATTCATATTCCCGGCCCAGTTCCTGTCTTAGTTTTTCCATGATGGTAAATAACAGGACAAACACACTAACATCATTACAGAATACAAGAGAGTCGCGAATAGAATTCTGGATTCTTTTTATCAATGCATACTTTTTTGGCAGGACATATTTATTATTCAAAGAACCAAATTCAATGTCTTGGAAGTCTGAAATAATTTGATCACAGTTTAAACCATCTAACAATTGTATTTTTTGAGATTTCAATTTTGAAATTTCAGCTATAATTTCGTTGATATTTTCAGGATTCATATTATATGATAATTATATATTTCTAATATAAAAATAAAAAATAATTGGGGTCAATTTTGACCCGTTTTAAAAAAAAAATAAAATAATACAACTTAAATAAGGACAACACAATGCCGTTACCACGGTTTTAGGGTGGTTTCTAGGCATACAATACAACATATAACAATGGATTATATATGATGAACCCCATTTGGGCACCTCAGGTGTGATTCATCGGAGACGCCCAGAGGTTACATATATAAGACAACACATCTCATAGGGTCCGATTAGGTGTCTTCATATCCAACCGGGCCCAGAGTATCACGAAGCATATTCCCCTGCGAGTTGGCCTAATTCGTCAAATAACGGGTTAGACCAACAATAGGATATGTTTGGTGAATTGACAGCACATTTACATATATATATACAATGAATGATAAATGGACTATATACAATGAATGATAAATGGACTACATACAATGAATGATAAATGGACTATATACAATGAATGATAAATGGACTATATACAATGAATGATGTCAATGAATGATAAATGGACTATATAAAATGAATGATAATAACACTTTACATTCAAATTGCAACCCGCCATACCCTCCACAAAACTACCCCGGGTTGAATGAAAAAATCATTCACACCGTGGTGCGGTGTGGTTGGTATGGCGGAGTTGCAATTTGAATTTCGGGTGTTTTCACCCACCCCCCAATTAAAACCATCTATCAGTACCATTGACAATAATGCCTGTTACGGGTTTTGAACCATGTGCTCCAGTATGGCATCGCAACGCGTTACGATTGAGCTAACTGTTCTTATATACAGGCATACGTTTTTGAATATAACATATATGTAAAGTAATACAGTCAATAGCGAACAGGTGTGTACAATGAATGACGTCAGCGGCGTGGTATTTATACACAATGAATGAATATGGATTATACAGGATAGCACAACAATGGATTATAGAATGATATGACAATGAATGAATCCACATACTTTTTGTGTATTTATTGACAACCGAATACTTGAAAAAAACATGCAAAAAAAGAATACAGCCATTTGTAAACACTGCGTATTTGATTCGTTTCCTCATAAAATAGATTATTCTGTTGAGAATCGTGGTAGTTAAAAACCAACTAATCAGAATACAGCCGTTTCTCAGATGACACAATCTATTGAGATCCATAACTCTTTCATAAGCCATTACACATACCCGCACGAGTTATCTCCCTTGGTGTTATATAAAATATGTACAAAATGAAATCTGGTAGATATATGAAAACTGAATCCTATTTTTAAAACGATTTGAAAAAGCGGAATTTTGCATTCCTTCTGCAACAAAATATATTGAGGATGCGCAAATACCAAAATACCTACCGGCATTATTCATACATTGAAATACTATTTCTTCATTAGTTGCTGTATTAAATGATTTTACAGGTCTCTTCCCAACTGTTTTACAAGTGCCAGTTCTTCCTCGTTTGGTATTCTCACTCTGTGAAATAGCTTGCAGATTATCCAAAGAATTATCAGTCTTAATACCGTTTAAGTGATCAATAACAAAACCATCCTTGATCAATCCATTATATACTTCATACACAAAACGATGATAATGTTTCTTTCCAACAGTCACAGCACCAACTGATTTCTTCAACTTACAGTGTCTGACAATACCGTCACGAGACGCTTCATAGTTGACAATCACTGGATGCGGTTGAAATTCTTGGTTCATTTATATACTATAATATTGTTTGTCTAATTCATTGTTTGGTTGAATTATTACATTACTTGAAAATCTTTGAATATAGTCTTGGGCAGTTCTTATAATTTTGTCGTTGACAGTCAGAGTTAGAGTCATTGATGGAGTTTTTGATTCTCTTATTATAATAACGCTTCAACTCTCTATATCTCTTACCACCACAACCGAGACACAATTGTGATATTTCTCTAACCCCTACCCCACAGCGTAAGCAGGGTAAAGGCCCATAACTCCCGTTACGAACACTTTGCATATGATACCCACAGAATTCCTTTCTGCATGATTTGTTACATGGGGTTACTGATCCAATCATGAGCCATTTGCAATGATTCATTATATAAAAAACTCTCTAAATACTTTTTTTAATTATAGTATGAAGGAGTTCGAGAGATTATTGAAAATTAAGCCCTGGAAAAATGCTAAATTCAATCTCGATAGAGACTCCGTAGCACCAAAAAGTCTAATAAGTGATAGAACTATGTTAGTTAAAATCCGTGATTGTTTTAATGAATTCAAGCGTGATGGAGCATCTCACTGTTGGTCAACATTTTGAATTGATGGTAGCGTTGATGCTACCATGAACGACGAAAACACAGCAGTCACTGTGATAA
The DNA here is from genome assembly GCA_030141615.1 of Unio pictorum. Lineage (NCBI taxonomy): Eukaryota > Metazoa > Mollusca > Bivalvia > Unionida > Unionidae > Unio > Unio pictorum. The sequence continues at coordinate 10,965,032 of JARLTB010000058.1, read as the reverse complement.
TCTCACATCTTGGGCGAAAAAAGTATTATTTTAGAGTGAAATTCATTATCCGTTCAGATAAGGGAGATTGGATTATCAGAGATAAATTTGACCCAGTCTTGAAGGATAAAAGAACCGTCGTTGTGAGTCAAGATTCCAAACCAGGAATTCTGACTGGAATTGACAAACCATACTATGAGAGATCTTATCCTGTAACAGCAGTTGTTTATGGGATATATCCGTTAAATGATAAACCGAATATTGAAAAACTAAAACCCATGAAACTATCATCGCTGAATTGTGTAGCAGAACAAATAATAGAACACTTCACAAATGCGCTGCGTGGAAATAAATTGACCGATCTAAGACGCAAAAAAATAAATGAATGGGGACTAACAGCAAAGGAGCGGGTGGCAACAATTCAGGATATAGCCAAATTAGAAACATCATTAAGATTCCGAATAACCGTAGTGACGATAACCGATGAAATATTATATGAACCGAAATATAAATCAAATGGAGCTCCAATAAAAATTATTGATCATAACAAACACGCATGGACATCTGCAATAACAATATTTCTGCAGAATAGAACAATCAAATATATACCCACGGAGTTCTCGGGAGAAAAATTATTTGATTTTATTTACCAGTTGAGTAAAAACGATCCTATGTCAGTGTGGTTACTTCACAGTTTTGAGCACGAAGTAGATAAATTCAATCAATTTGTAAAACCAAATGGGGAATTATACCGCACTGAAGCCCTCCATGACGTGATGAAAAAACTAGCTAGTAGTTTTTCAATGAATTACGACGAACAATTACTAACAAACTGTTTTACAATTCCGTCAGTTGCAGCTTATTTTGCGAGAAAGAGAAATATATGGAATTCAACAAGAGCTGAATTTCTCATAGACATCAAATCAAGTTGCGTTGAGTATGGTCATAGTGGATTATGGAATACAAAATACAACCCCAAAACTATTATTTCGGTTGATATAGTCGCGTGTTATCCCGGGAGTTTTCTCGCGTACGGAGAATGCGCTGAATACTTCAAGCGATTTGGACATCCCACACACTAGATGACCCGTGTTGCTATTAATGGAACACTGCCCGATTTTGATTTAACCGGATTCGCTCGTGTAGTATCATTTGAATTAGCTACAGGACTTCATCCGTGTTGTTATGTTTGGATTGGTAGACATATATCTGAAAAACACTGGATGCCAATAGTGTTATTACGATATATGATTGATTCTAAAATGTTGATATCGTTGATTGTCGGTGATGCGATTATATCATATCACGCGCAGACTGAGGTTTGGTTACCACAACCCAATTTAGATAGTATAATCAGCGAAAATAGAAAACAATTTCCCGATCTTGATGAAGAATATATTGTAAAATGGTCCAAACAGCTATTTGAAATTAGAAAACAAGACGCAAAAGATCTCGGTAGAAGAATAATTGGTAAATTCACAGAGGGTGGAAAATACGACAATACAAGATACTCTTCACGGTTGATTATAGATAACGTTGAATATGATTTTATAATCGTGGATGTAACATCTAAGGGTATATATGTAAATCGTAAAGATGCTTTCTTGTCCGATGGAACCAAATTGTGTACAATTGTTACTTACATCGATGGATACAGTCTTCAGTGTACACATTTGAGGGCGTCTATGCTGGCACATATTTCTATTAATTTATTTTCTATGATAAATAGATTTATTGACACCGCAGTTAGAGTTGCCACTGATTCATTTTACATAGACATGAAACACAGCAATGCAGTGGCCAAATTCAATAATTCTGACGAGAGTTGGGGATCATGGAGAATTAAGCGGGAAATACCATGTGATTATTCCAAATCAGCAGATGTTATGATTGAAGATAAATATTTGAAAAATAATCAGATATCAGAACTATCTAACGCACCGCAGATATCTAATCCAATATGTAGATAAAAACCGTTTACTTAAACAGCTGTGGCGGGTCAGGAAAGACGACTCGTGCAATTGAGTTATTTCGTGGGGAAAAATCCTACAGATTTTCACGCTAGCGTTTCCAAATCAAACATGATCGTGCTAACACCGACCCACAGACTTGCCAGAGAGATGAAACAACGAGGAATTAATGCAAGCACTTATCACAGTTTCTTTCAATGGAAAGGTGATGAATGGACTCCTGATTGAATGAGTGAGAAATATATCCCTGAAGTCGTAATTTGGGATGAGATATGCACGGTGTTGTTAGATGTATTACAAAAGTTTCTCGAGTGGTTATTGCTATCGAATACAAAAGTTGTCATGTGCGGCGATCGTGGCCAACCACCACCATTTGTCGGTTTATCCCCACATGATTGGCTGAAGAATTTTGTAGACTACTACGAAGAAATTAGTACTGATCATAGAGCACTTGATGAACAATTACGCGAGTTCAAGAAACTAATCAGATTACAACCGGATAGAATCCAATGTGAAATAGCGCGTGAAATAATTTCAGAAACACCCTTAAATGACTTCTGGGAAGCGTGGAGACCAAACGATTTGATAGTAGCGAGTAGAAAAATAGAGATACACTTCAGATGAAATTATTTGAATTGCATAAAGAAAAATTTGCAACACTTCCAGTGCCGCTCTGTTATAGACCCAAGGATACACGAAAGCAGAATATCGAAGTTGATATTCCATGACAGCGTGAAAAGCAGAATTTAGTGTTAAATGATATTGTGTTAGTTGATATCAATGTCGTCGAAGATGCATTACGCGCTGATAAATCCCCATGGACACTAGGATAAGCAGCAACAATACATTCTTCACATGGGTTAACTATATCAGATACAATTGTTTGGATCATAGATAATCACATCGAGTGGTCGAATTTAGTTTATCTCGCAGTATCCAGAGTACGAAGAATAAATCAGCTTCGAAGAGTTGTTTTAGATGATAATGACACTACAATCAATGATATTGTCAACGATGACATAATCAGAAAAAACTCTCTGGTTATAAACAAGAGGATAAAAAAAAATAATAGAGAATTTGATATTGATGCTGAATTAATAACTACGTTGAAACAACAACAGAATAATCACTGCGCGAGTTGCAATTGTATAATGAGTTGGCGTTGGTCGGATAAAGATCCTCGACAATTTACCGTAGACAGAAAGAATAGCAGCGTAGGTCATACTAGAAATAATGTGATGCTGACCTGTCTTGAGTGCAACAGACGCAGAGGTGCTAGTTAAAACCACACGGTGGTAATTGAGTATCCTCGGGTATCACTTGTAGTTGTTCACAAGTAAATCCTCGCTGAGGAGCAGTTGAATCCAATCTATAAATTGCTGGTCTACCCGTGGATCGTGTTATACTAGATATTTTATGTGCGGTGACACTCCAAATAGGATCAGTAGCTCTTTTTTTACCACCTTCGAGCTCTCCTGGTTCATATAAATACCTAACAGTGACATTACCAAGAATTGGTTGTTTTGAAAAATCTTTTTGCGGTTGTACAGGTATATACTTCTTTTTAATCGCGTTGTTAGGTTTTATGTTAATTGTTCGAGTAATTTCGTTATTCAGCGCAGTAATTACACCTGGTAATCTCTTGACCCATTCACGAGATAGTTTATCCTGAATAAATTCCTTCGCGTATTGATATCCAAATAATTGCTCAGCAAGTTTCTGATTAAATCGTTCAACAATTGCCTGATCGCGATGTAGTGCAGTATGCCCTCGTCTGATAGTGACATTATCATTCTTCATCTTTGATAGAACTGCACCCTGAAATTCCTTGCCAGGATCAACTTGTAATAGATTTGGCCAGCGCAGAGGACCCCTTCGATAAATCCTTTCAAACGCAGAAGCCACTTCAGTTAATGATTTTGTTTTTAGCGGCTCTACTTGTTTGTATCGACTCACAACATCAACTACAGTTAACGCATATTTGTAACCACCATCATGTGGTAGAAATAATATATCAGCTTGATGAACTTCATTAGGAACGGTCACATCAAAACGCAAGTAGTTAATTTGTTTAGGCGGCGGTAGATAAATCTGCCATATCGCCTGTTTGGATAACCAATTAGCTGCGGTGGTATTTTTCACCTTTGCAGCGCTAGTGAGTTTACTGATTGCTGCCTTACATCTCCAGTATCCTTTTGGAGAATAATAAATAAATTCCATGATGTTATTAATTACCAGCACCTAACATCAATTTACCTTTCATAGCCGATTTTACTAATCATGAAGCCAACTTTTCGTTGAAGGATTTATCAGTGATGGAATCCAACGCATGAATTAATTTCACATCTGCGAGATGTCTGTGTTGCAGATTACTGCTTTTATAAGCAACATCATGAGCATGACACGCCTTATCAATAGCGTTTATTGGATATTCACCCGGTCGGGGTTGGTTTTGATCATCGAGTCTGATATCAAGTCTAGTTCCGGGTCCACAATAACTATATCCTGGAAGATGCTTTTCTCCCGGATACTTCGCCCATGGTGTTCCTGGTAGTTTTACTAACTTGGCTGCAATATCACCCCCTCATTTTGTTTTTTTAAATCCTTAGAAATAAATCTAAATTTCTTTGTACTACATTGTACACATTTACCAGAAAGTGCTGATCTGTTATTTTTAGTTGTAATTGTCGTCATGTCGTTTGTGCCAGTACGCTTCTTACATTTCACACAATATAGATCCATAATATATTTATAATAACATGAATGTAATTGATTATTCAGCCACCTGACGACGGGAACCTATTAAACACCATGCGATGTTACCGATTTCTATTCGCGCGATTATAATCGGACCATCTGGAAGCGGCAAGACACAACTGCTACTTAATTTGATAACGAGATGGATGAAATGGAAGAAGTTGTATTTGGTCGCCCCGAGTGTAGATGATCAGAGATGTTACAACGTGTTAAAGGATGCTAACGAGAGAACAATAGAAATCAACGGCGAAGGTATTATTGAATTTATAACCGATATCGAAGAAGCACTGAGCATTGATGATATCGATGGAAGTATTAATAACTTAGTCATATATGATGATGTGATGTTAGACAATCAAAAGAATCCTGCTAGGATATTTTCCAGAGGCAGACACAAAAACACGGACGTGATATATGTCACTCAACGGTACACTCAAATACCAAAAGTGATCAGAGATAACTGCAATTTGTTATGTGTGTTTAACGGAGTTGATACTCATACACTACGAAATATTTGGCAAACTTGGTGCGGTGGTGATATGGATCATAATCGATTTAGAAATTTCTTTAGTCACGCTCAGTCAATCCTACACGGATTTGTGACGATAAATTTATCAAATCCACAGACGCGATATCGTGTCGGACTTGATAAAATATTCGGTTAACCCATAGCAGCAGAGGGGGTGAGTGACAACGATGTTGGCGTATTTGAGGAAGCGTTGGTTAGCCAAATGAACGTTTTTTTTTTACGATTTCGAGGAAGCCTCAGTTTGCCAAATCGACGCCTCCAAAATTTGTAGGGTTCACCCCCTCTGCTGCTGATACAAAGATGTGCCTTTTAAAGGTGTCTTCTTTTTTAACAGCAAAATGGATACTTTCTTTAACATTTAAATCTCCACTATGATAGCAGACCTTTGTACACAGTACAGTTCATGGTCCATTATACATAGTAATAATACAAAGCACCAATAATACTGGCCGCCATCTATAGCCTATTGTGTGCTGGAAAATGGATTTAAACCCTAAAATCAAAAACAAACAAAACATCTTCCTTTTAATGGTTTGTTTTGTCAACTAAGTTTGGGATAGAATAACTGTCCTGGTCAATTACCTTTTATCTGTATACAGGGTGTTGCAAGGTATAGTTAAAGAACTATTCAGTATATTCTATAAGGTGTTCTTCATAACTGCCACAATGTATATGAGAAAATATAAAAATTAACATTTTTTTTAAAACTGCTTGTTGTAAAAGTGAAACCAATTCCAAAAGAAGCCACTAAAAATGCAATTTCCTAGAAAGTTAAAACCGATACATTGACACAGATATGTTATTCACCTGTTGCTAAGAAAGACAGTTACAAATGAACTTAACAAAATGTTTTTAGTTTGTAGCACTTTTTCAAAGGCCTCTCAAAAGTGTATTCAAAATTAAATTAGTCTATAGCTTTGCAGGAGATGCCAAATATACATTTTCCATTTTACTGCTATGGAGCAAACAGTTGTTAAGGAAACTAGTTGAAACGCACATCTGGAAGAAAATATCTTGACAAATGTTCCCACCAAACTTGATCAAAGTAAGCCTGGAAGTTTTGGAGGAGATTCCAAAAACACTTTTTCACATGGCTGCTGAAGAAACCAAATTATATCAAGAAACATTCTTACAATGTTTTGTCCAAAACGGTCCATTAGTTTTGTAGATGCCAAACAAAACCCATTTTCTAAATGGTTGTGATAGAAGTCACACAGTTGCTAAGGAAGTTGCCAAGAAGACAGCTATGACCCACAATATACACATATCAAGTCTAATCATAATTAGCTCTGAAGATATGAAGATGTCAAATATTGATGGATTTTATGGCAGGTAAGACATGTAGGATGCCAAGTCATAAAATAGTTCTATTAGATCCAATTTTTCCAGAAATGTGATGCATGGACAATGGAGTTTGACAAAACAGTTGGATTCATCATGTTAATATTTTGCTAGCATCAAAGAATTTAAGATGAGTTATTAAAAATGTGATGGATTATATAAAAGGCTTACTGTAGCTTCCTTTTTTTAGCTTCCTGTGGTGAAACATGTTCTGGGCGGCGCTTTACTCTGCGGTTTGTTTTAGTTTCCATATTTTGTTGAGTCATCATACTGAAGTCCATTATATATTTATGGCCCAGCGTGGCAAACTGACACTGACCTTTGGGATTTGCCAGATACCTCTGTTCAATCACATCTCGGACATTTTTCTGGTAACCAGTCACGTTCTGAAATCAACAAGGTTGTTTGAAATGACAGATAACAGTTCTACAGAAAACACAATGCTATATTCATATTAAATACTAAAAATTCTAAACAAAATGAACATGTGAAAATACAACTGTATTACAATTTATCACTGGCTGTAGAATCTGTAAGTAATAAACCCACAAGTATACACTAAGGACATCAGAAGACAATACAAAATAAATTTACGAGGATATCACAGACATAAATTTACGAGGATATCACAGACATAAAAAGCCATTATCTATTAGAAACACATGCATGCTCATAATATCTCTTCTTAAATACTCTAATATTTTCAGCCGATTTTACATGTAGTGGAAGCTTATTCCACAGAACTGTACCAGAGTACTGAAAACTCTTTTTTGAATTGCTCTGTTCTTAGTTTTGGTACTAGAAGGTCTAAATGCAAACACTTTTACTATACATAGAATATCAATTAATACCTTGAACGATTACATAATCCAACGGAATTAATTAAATATTCAAGTCCTTGAATGAATTTGCATCATTCTGACTATTTATCGATTTTTCCACACCACTAAATCCAACATACAAAAATAAATAAATCATTATTTCTTCTCAATGACTCTTACAATACTGACAAATTGAATTTCATTTTTGTGGTGTATGTATTGTCATTATATAGACTATATATACATGCATCAAATCAATGAAATCTGATTCACTAAAATATTATTGAACAATTTAATCATAATTTCAAAAAACTAAACCAGTCATTTTCTGACCTTCTCAAACTATGGAACCATTCAACAATTGTGGAGAACATGACACCTCTAACAGATCAAATGTACTCCCAGTATCACCTGGCGTTTCGTGGCCTACACTCAAATAAATGCAAGGCATACTTGACCAACACAGCTGTTGATTTAACCAAATGTAAATTGGCCTATGTATGAATGATAATTATATATGTACTATACATGTAATTTTACTGTAAAACAAGTAAGCCACTCAAATTAATTAATATTTAAAATATAACTGTCATAACCCAAATTATTTCTATTATTTTATTAGCATCTAATGGGGTTTATTTTGAATGAGAGCCAAAGGGTACAAGGGTAGGGTGATTATACACATGTATATTGCAGCAGATGACAAGTGTTTGTAAATAATATATACTGTAACTTTTGAAATAAGCTTATTGTGAAAATTTATATATATATATATATATATATATATATATATATATATATATATATATATATATATATATACTATGTTATCATGGGTCTTCAAGTCAGTGATAAGTGAATACGTAAATACTTCAAGATATTCTATATGTCTATTTGTTGTAGGGTTTTATTGCTCTATATTAAAATGAATTTTATTTCCAGTTTTAATCAAATGACTGAGAAATGATTGATAAACACCAAGTAGATTCTTGGTCATGCAAGGGGAGGTACTCTGATATTATGGTAATACTGAATAAATATTTTTTTAACATAGCTTTAAAAAAATTTCAGTCATATTGCTACGATGGCTGCAGTGCGGCATGTTATAGTGATGTCTAGCACTGGGGCATCATGCCACAGACAGGTAGCATGATGTCCCACACAGTCACATTATCCTGACACCAGGTCTGCCAGTCATAACACTGACCTCTTAGTGCTGAGCGCCAAGTGAGGCAGCTATTAGTACCATTTTTATAAGTCTTTGGTATGACTACCGGTATGCTGGGGATCGAACATACAACCTCCCACTTCTGTGGCAGTTGTTATCTTGTAGAGTACACATATGACTGATAGGTAATTGTAATCAATTTGGTCTGGAAGGTATGTTGCTGGGTCTGATGTAAGTTGTATGAGAGCTCACAAGATTAGGGGAAGCTACTCTGTCATAAGGATGCCTATGATGCTTGAAGTATACATGCCATCCTTTGTCCTCTGTTTGAACAAATCCTGATTGCATTATGTGAAAAAAATCAATGAAATGTATTTGATCACCAAGATTGAACTAGAGATAGTTAACAACCAAATATCTGTTACAGAAAAAGACCATGAACAAATAAAGGATGCAATTACAACATACATTAAAAGTTAAGCACAAGTATGAATTAGTGAACGACTCGCAAAAGATTCATTTGTTGATCTCTCAAATAAGACCTGCCTCCTTAATGCATACTCCCTCCTTGTAGCTAATGAGTTTTACTCTGTGAGCACTTGATTTGACTAGTAGTAATAGTTCTCCTCAAGTATTATGATTGGGTGTGGGTGATTATTAATCAAAGAAACATTATATTACAACTGAATGGTTATTAATGGGTAAAACAGCATCTCTGTAGCCACTAGGTAACATCAATTCTATTTTAATTATAACAGAAGACATAATTTTTAGAGTGTAGAAATTTATACATTTAACCAATTGCCATTATATCACCAATGTTGAACCTCATGCAATCTTTGAAATGGAATTTTTTATACAGATAATATATGGAATATATTTTGTTAAAACTGTGTTAAGATTTAAATGTTACAAAATATCATCATATAGAAGCAAAATTTTACACAATTATTAATATGTACATTTGAGCTTGAAACAAAAAACCTTATGTCTGTGTTTACTGTTATATTTAAAGCTTCATTCACTTGTCTTATATGATGTCAGATTTAAAAATAAATGGATTACCAGGATATATACTTGATAATATGCTTTTAATTACTCTATCTGACCTAATTAACATAATCCAATATGTGCTTCCTATCCCTTTTAATGAAATATTCAAATAAAGACATAGTACCAATTACAAGCGTTTAATTTATTCATTTACATTCTTATTGCATAGACAATTTGATGGTTGAAGAGATTATATATTTTAGCTGAACTTTATTTTTGTGCTGAAAATGTTTATGGTTCACTGAATGTCAAAGCCAATTAAGTTATTCCTTACAAAGATTTATATATACAGGAAACACATTGGCCAAAGCATACTGAATTTTAAAGTTCCACAAGTAATTTAATGACATCATTTTAAGGCAAAACTTGACCAAGCACAGATTGATATAATACATTTCAGAAAGTTCTAAATTTACATTTATAATAAGATTTTCAAAATGCCATGTGATATAATCATTACAAATTTGGGTATTTAAAAGCACTGTGGTACAGTAGAACATGTTTTCAAAGACCACCCCTTCTGCCAAAAGAAATGGTCTCTCAAAACAGGTCATAATACTACATAATCAATAAGTCTGTGTATGGAAATTATGGTCTCTCATAACAGTGGTATCAAGACAGGTTTTACTGTATTATTATTTTGATTCTCTATTTATTTCCTCAGGATTACAGCTCAGTAAAGGTGTATTTACTAGACTATTCTGATTACACATTTATCAACAGTAGGGTTGGCACACATTAGAATGGAATGGTGGTGGATGGAGGTAAAATAGATAATTTACCTCATGAATTTATATAAAAATACTAACCTTATAAGAATCACTGGGATGGTTTGGTAGTCTCCCATTCATTAAATTTGAATGTTACACTCTACGTTCTATGCTCAATTATGTACATTTTCAAATTACATGTAACATTAGTAGCCCAACAGATGACCTTATATGCTGGATCAGTGCAATGTGCAAGGATTTAAGATATAGGCATGAAACAATATAATGAGAGAGGAAATGTGAGAGGATGACAGCAGATAGAGAGAAAGAGCAGAAATAATAGTTGGTCGAGTACATATAAGAAGATGGATATTTAGAAGGATTGATAACATATAAGGAAAACAAAGTACATTGCAAGATTGCAATTAATTGAACCATATACATGTAATTATAGACAGTTGTTGAAATCAGTTAGGCAGTTGAGATTGCAAATATTTTGTATTAAGTGTGGCTGATTAGTCCCATGATGGGGAAAGAAACATGCTTAGATAATCACTTGCACAGTACACAAGGATCCATGGGAGAAAACCAGTGGTCATTGATCAGGTGGTCAACATCTGCAGGCAAACTTGATAGAAACTAGAGCAAGGAAAGGATGGAGTTTTGAAGTAGATGGCCACTAAACTAGGTTTTGAGTGCTACTTCATTTGCAATTAAAAGGGTGCCATACAGCATGAGTCTACTGTATAAACACTTGTTCTGAAAGAAGGAAAAATTATTTTTCTATTTTCCAAGCTTTTATTTTAAATTTCCCAAATGCTGGCTGATCATCCATTTGCAAAACATATTTCTCCAAAACTTTGGTTTTTGCCTAGAGGTCATAAATGTACATTATGGTATGAGACATTGAGGTGAATATCCAAATGTTGCTAATTATACAGCTTTTACGCTTTTTGATTCTAACAGCCATACATGCAGCTTGTACTAAATGCTGTTGCTCACACTAGCCAAATTTTGGCTAAGGATACATTTATTCAAAATTTGGTCTTTGCCTAAAAGTCATACAGTACATTATGGAAAGGGACAATATTGTAGTTAGCCAAATTTTGGTTAATCAGTTTCCTAGATTTTGCAACCATACATGGGGGTTATACTAAAAGACACTAGCCAAATTTTGGCTAAGCATTCATTTAGCCAAGATTTGGTTTCAGCCTAAGAGTGTGAAGAACAGCTTTGTAGGAATTAGCCAAATTGGGCTAAAAGGAATTAGTTGTGTACCAGCCAGGAATCCTTAGCCAAATTTGGCTAATTTAAAACCTGCCTAGCTCCTTCCACAGACAGTAACACCATTCAACCTAAGAGTGTGAAGAACAGCTTTGTAGGAATTAGCCAAATTGGGCTAAAAGGACATTAGTTGTGTACCAGCCTCACTGAGTATGGCAACAGGAATCCTTAGCCAAATTTGGCAAATTTAAAACCTGCCTAGCTCCTTCCACAGACAGTAAAGCCATTGAATAGTTATATACTATATATTGATCAAAAGCTCTTCAAAGATTCTCATTATGTGCCTTTTCTACTTTGGGTTAAGAGATTTTAGCCCATAGCAGAGGCCTGATTTGAGTAAATGGAAAAGCTCAAGTGAAATCGGAAGCTGTTATGCATAAATGTGCACAAAGCAAAAAACTGCTTTAACAAGAGACTGACCACTGAATGTGAAAAGAATTATGCTAGAATTGGTCAATGTGGACTTTTGAAAACAAACCTTTGAACCATATTCCACCCATTTCCCTCTCTGATCTTGCCAAAACCAGCACCATCTGGTTGCTAGTGGTTGGTTTTCTGCATCCTCTGATGAAACTGTTGAAAGACGTCTGACTTCCAGATTTTTCTTATCAATTGCTTTTGCCTTCATCTTTTCAAAGAAGATACGTATATTATACCCATCTCTGAAGGAGAAAATAAGCATAAAATATAATCACTAAAAAATCATGACATGAAAATAAAGCAACTAAAATAACATCTTCAACAACAAAAACAGTAAAGACAACAACAGATGCAATAATAATAATAATAATAATAATAATAATAATAATAATAATAATAATAAAAATAATGATAATAATTAATAACAACAACAGCAGTAATAATAATAATAATAATAATAATAATAATAATAATAATGACTAGAATCCCTCAAAAGGTCTGACAGTCTACTAGCCTTTGAAATAACCTAGACTTTAATAAAAGACTAATATGTCCATTTAACCGAGTGTTGAAATTATTTCTGATATTCTTCAGCAATATTAAGATTTTCAAATTAGCTGATGTATATGGGTGTCAAATTAGTACAATATTGGTGCTCAGCATTTAGAGGTTAGTGTTAGGACTGGTCAGTCTGGTGTCAGGATAATGTGATTGGGTGGGACATCATGCTACGTGTTTGCAGCATGATGCCCAAGTGCTAGACATCACTATAAACTGCATCACTGCAGACATTGTAGCGATATGAGTGAAAAATTGTTAAAGCTATGCTAAAAATCCTAATAAAAAAACAAGACATTATAAGAAGTCATTCACTGAAAACTTCATGCTGATATGACCATCCATTAAGAAGGAGAAAAGACAAAAAGATTTTCAAGATGGCCACTGTGGCATCCATATTTGACATCAGATCAGCACCATTTTAAGTCTGGACCAACTAGATATCATAGTCATAGCCAGATGGGACATTTTTGTCGCCAATAAGGGAAAAAAATCGCAATTTGCGACAATGGCGAAACCCAGGACGATCCCTGGTCTCTTAAGTTTAAAGATTTGTATCCCAGGATCCATGCTACAAGTCACAAGGAAAACAAACAACATCAAGATCTGATGGTGCATTTTATGTGGTGGTAAATCTGGGTCAATATTGTTTTTTAGTTATGGAATACATTTTACACAGAGATACAGAAAAATAACATCACCAATATCTATACTATTTTATTTTTGACTAACACCCCAATCAAATCCTAAACCACTTCAACTTTGATGCATTTAAAACGAAAAAAGGGGCCCCAAGTGGCCGAGTGGTCTAAAGCGCTGTCTGTTACGGATCACTGCCATCTCACCTGTCTGCTTGGGTTTGAGTCTAAGATTCAGCTAATGTAGTTATCTGAGAAAGCTTGCCAGTAGCTTCTCGTGGGTTGGTGGTTCTTTTTGGGGGTTTTCCCGGGTTCTTCCACCACCAATAATACTGGCCGGCATGTATAGCCTATCGTGTGCTGAAAAATGGCGTTAAACCCTAAAAACAAACAAACAAACAAAACTGAAAAATTCTTGTCTTCTATTGATTCTTATTAATATTATCATCCTCCACTAATCAATGTAGATCATGTTCAGGTTACCTTATAGAGTTGCAACGACCAGTAAAAAAGGGACATTTGATCTTCCCTCTCCCTGCGGTCTACATCAAAGCTTTTTTGTTGCCATTTGTATATCATAATATCAAATATGATCAACCTCTCTAAACTGGTGTAGACATCAGTTCAGGTAAAAAAAAATAATACATTGATGGGTAAACAAATGCAAGGTCACACAGGTGGGCTGGTAATTACCTGTCTTTACAAGAGCAGTAATCACATTCTGGGTTGCAGTAGTTGAACTCCACATTCAAATTATCCTGTTCACGAACGTCTTTCCATACACCATCAGACTGGTATCGTATTTGCCATTGGTATGGCATATTCTTGTGTACATTTCTGCATGAATCTTTGAAACTACACCGTCCTCTCAAATTGTACAGGCAAATATGTGTTTCTTGGGTAGAGTCAACTGACAGCTGCCTGTCCGGTGTGTTCTTTTTCTTTGACCGACTTCGATGCTTTCCTGACCTTGATGACTTTATTCTTGCACCACCTGGGATTCCATCACTGTCAACTGATGAACCCTCATCAGAATCAGTGACTGTCACAGAAGAACCCTGCTTTGGAGAAAGAGACGCCTTCTGCATGGCAAGGTTTGGAGTAGACTTGCATCTGCAAAAGAATTGTCATCATCATCACAAAAATTACATGTGTGATAATTTCATTGCCAATCCCAATGCTTTGTAATTAATCTGCACCCCATACCCCTTCCAGGATCATACCACCAATCCCTCAAGGGATGGTGATACAAGGGTTACAACACCAGATCTCTTACGTGTGTGTGTGCATCTGTTTCTTCCTGCTGTGGATGCAGGTGTAAAGTTAAGTATAACTATTTAAAAATTGAAATTTAACTGGCATTTTGCTACATTCAACCTCTCACCCAGACAGACAAAAGCTTTTAGAAAAATTTAATGGAGAGTCATTTTCATATTACCGACCATTTTGGTGTCCTAGTGGATTCAAACCCTGGCTAAGTCATTCCAAAAACGTATAAACAGTACTAACATCTACCTCATTTGGTGCTCTTAGAAGTTAGTGTTAGGACGTGTCAGCCTGGTTTAAGGATAATGTGACTAGGTACAACATGATGCTACATGTCTGCGGCATGATGCTCCAGTGCTAGACATCACTATAAACTGTTACACTACAGTCTTGTAGCAATATGAGTGAAAAATTGTTTAAGCGACATTAAGAATCCAATTCAGACACACACACGCACATATTGCCAATGCTGCCATCTCTGTTGCCAAAGCAGAAGTCGTAAACATCTATGATACCCCAAGTCTCCATTGGCAAATTAACAAAAACATGTCTTCCACATCATGCTCTTACAGGTCAAAAACAAAGTTAATGTAGAAACATTAGATTAATAAGACTAATAAATAAATACTAAATTAATAAATAAAAACAGACAATTAATATAAATGTTTATTTGTCACTGATAATTTAAAAAGAAATATCATTCAGAACATTTATCACTAAAATTATTAATTTGGTGTTGTTAAAGGGTGTAATCCATTCCCCTACTCATATGTGTCTTTCTCATGAATGGGTGTCCTATCCAAACACTCGTATACAATCAACTCTCATTTACCAGATAAAAGTTGATGAATCTAAATTTGCTAGCCTAAGCCAACTTTTGGATAGGCATATATTACCTTCAGACCTATTATTATATAATCATTAGACCTATTATTATATAATCAGAGGTCTCACTAGGATTTCACAACCAGGACTCCTACTTTGGTAAAAACAGGACTCCCACAAGCAAAACTGCAGTCCCCTCCCACAAGGATATTGGGCATACTTAAAGTGGTTAAATGTCCTGATGAGAAGAACCAGTCATTGTCATTGAGCTAACTTTTTCAAATTCTTTTCACCACTGACATATAGATTTTGCTTGTCTGTTAGAATTGGACTGAACTTGTTGCCCAGATATTGCGTATTGTTCTTTTAATGTACTCTTATAATGACAACATGTACATTTAGAGGACTTTCAGACACTGAATTTTGTTATTGTAAATATCAGCAGAGCTAAATGATCAATTATTCAACACATTTTCTCACTCCGCAGGTGGCTGAAGCTGAACTGTCAACCCATGTGTTTGCCACAAGCAAGTTTAAGGAGGAATCCTGCTTATTCATTTTTCTGCATCCAAGATACACATGATTAAGCTTTGATAATGATGTTCATATTTACATAAGCTCTAATTATACATAATTTGTGTTTTTATATAACAGGTGAAAACCTTGCTATCCATTATGTTTTCTGTGACCTTGTCTGAAAACAGGTTACATTATAAGCTATACTACATACAACACACACACACACAGATACACAAAGTGATCACTCCAGTGGCCTAAGTGGTTAGAGCAAACGCCTTGGATATGGAAGGTCACAGGTTCAAACCCAAGCTGAGTCATACCAGAGACTTATAAAAATGGTACTAACAGCTGCCTCTAGGGTGGGACATGATGCTACATGTCTGCAGCATGATGCCCTATTGCTAGACATCACTATAAACTGTCCCACTACAGACATCGTAGTAATATGACTTAAAAATTGTTAATGCTGTATTAAAAATCCAAATCAGAAACACAAACACACATATACACATATATATACACACACACACAAAGTGTACCTTTTTGAAACCAAGCTTGAGGCAGTTTTAAACCTCTGGTCAAGAACTTCACAGGTTTCACTTTTACTGTCTTCATCTTTTGATAAGGCCTCTTGTAATTCTGCAATGATTTCTTTGGGAGTTCTGCTGATATTTATTTTGTAGCGAGTCAAAATTTCTTTCACATCATGGACAAAAATGTCATGATTTCTCTTACAGCGAGGTCCAAAGTTACATTTGTCCATGATGTAATGCCTACATATATGCAAATGTGGGCATGATTTTCCCTGTTGCTGATAACGGCATCCTCCTTCATTATTGTAAAATTTACATATTCTTGGAACTGTTGTTTCAGACCGATTTTCTGCTAGATTTAGCAAATATTTTAGCTCTTTTATTCTTAAATGATCCAAAAGATAGTCTCGTCGTATTTGCATATTATGATGTGTCATAAGATCATGTCCAAATTTACAGTTTTCAATTTTACAACTATCAAGAATATAAAATTTACAAATATGTAATCCATTACAAGCTACATTGGGACGCCCTGGACAGTATCCATTCTTGGAACAGTGAGTTTTGCAGAGTTCAATCCTGGTTTGTGGTTTTACTGCAGTTTGATGTGGAGAAATTCTAACTAGAGCAAAATGATCAGGGTAACCATTCAGGATACCGTTTAATTGGAAAATGCTAAGTGTAGAAATAAACTGACTATCTATAAACCAACCAGCACTTTGGTTACAAAGTTCACTCTGTAGCTCCATGAATGACAGTGGACGCTGTTTGAAGCATAAAATCTTCAAAGCCAGTCGTACTATTTCAACATTAGGGTCAATGCCTGCTGGAGTAGATAACTGTGGCTGTTGTTGCATAAGCAATGAAGCAGGTAAGCTATATTGGCTAAATGCCATTGTAAGTTTTTAAATAATTAAAAAATATCTCGATGTTTTGAAGACAAAGTCAGATTTGTAAAATTCTAATCCTGGAACTTATGATACTATAGATTGTGACCAATGAAATTGACCTTACATATTACATCATACACTTCACCATGGTGACCAAAAACGGTCCACCTCACTTATCACTTCATTTACTGTAAAATGTTATATACACTTTTTTTTCAAGATATCCGAACATATACATAGCTTTCTTTTCTTAATATGAGTATTAATTCCACAGTTCAGCCATAAGAACACATCCTGAATGACGATTTCAGTCGGTAGCCGCCGTGACAGTATCGAAAATCTTAATTAATTCAGAATCAGAACAGTGGCTCATTAAGATACAAGATTCATTACTGGAAAGAACGTATAAGCTATACTTATCAGTGTGTGGCAGACTGATGAGTTACAGTACTCGATTTTCATACGGAAATTTTCCGGGAAAACCTCTTTCAAAGCGAAAGTAGGTCCTGATTCAGACCGGTGTGGGAACGCAGTCCAATAAAAGGAACAGATGACATCATCCAGGCTAATTCTGATTTTCCTTTGTTCGTGAAGGGGATTTTGTAATAGTATACTATTTTGTGAATTAACAGTAACTTTGCATATGAGTTGAAACGTATTTTTGATGTAAGGAAAATCTGTATGAAGAACCCACTCGAATATCGAAGTGCTAACTTCGGAATTGTACTTTCGTCTGAGAGAAATAGCAGAGGACTCTCCGTTTGCGTTTAATGAAATCCAGTCTGGTTTCCCGATTTTCTCTTCACTTTCGTTAGAACAATCTGTGTCATTTCGCACACAATTTCATTTCAATCGTATGCTATTGCACTTAGAAATTTGCTCAAATCGTTTCGTCCCCAAGATCGTACATTACAGATTTTGTTTCAGTTTTAATATATACTGTGAAAATTAAATTAGACTGGAGAGATTTTTTTATGTTTCGTGTTGCAGAATAAATATTCTGTATGATATTGCACCTAAAGATGGAATCTTTTCTCTCTGATCTATCCATTGTTGATCCTATATATGAGTATTTTTAATATTATTTATATTTTAAACTATTATTGAAGAGCAAGTTCTATGCAATTATCGATGTGTATAGCAG
Source organism: Unio pictorum (assembly GCA_030141615.1). NCBI lineage: Eukaryota > Metazoa > Mollusca > Bivalvia > Unionida > Unionidae > Unio > Unio pictorum. The sequence goes on along the minus strand of JARLTB010000058.1, from coordinate 10,946,627 downwards.
ATGTTTTCTGCATTTATAAAAAGTTTAACTATATTGTTTTTCTACCAATAAAAATAACAATCCAAAGAAAACCAGGTTCAAATTCAACCTTGAACAACTGAAGGACCCTACTATCTGCAAGTAGACAACATCCCAGCTAAACTTATCAAGACTGGGGGATCAGTAATAAGAGCTACTAACAAAAATGTACAAGATCATCTGGCAGACAAGTGAATGGCCAACGCAGTGGACCCAGTCACTGATTATAACACTTCCCCAAAAAGGCAATCTCCAACGGTGCCAAAATTACATATTAACTCTCAGTTTAATCATCCATGCTAGTAAGGGGATGCTGAAGATCATCTTGAACAGACTGAAACCACAAGTAGAAGAAATAATTGCTGAGGAACAGGCAGGGTTCCGGAGTGGAAGAAGCACAACAAAACAAATATTCACTCTCAGATTTCTGTGTGAAAAGTACTCGCAACATCAACAAGACATCTATCATGTGTTCATAGATTTCTAAAAGGCTTTTGACAGAGTGTGGCATGAGGCATGGCCACAATAAAAAAAGTACATGGGTCAAAAGTTGACCAATACCATAAAGCAGGTAGGTGTACGCCAAGGCCACCAGTGCAGTAATTGCTCAAGGCTATGTGGGGGACTGATTCAAGACAACAGTTGGAGTACATCAAGACTGTATCCTGTCACCCACGCTTTTCAACATTTACTTAAAGTGCATCATGAGCGAAGCCCTGGAAAACCACTGTGAAACAGTCAGCATTGGAGTGCGTAACATCAATAAACTAGGCTTTGCAGACGACATTGATGGCTGCCAGGCAGTGCAGACGAGCTTGCCACCTTAGTGAAGAACCTGGGTGAAACATCTTCCAGATATGACATGGTGATAAGCGCCAATTAGACAAATAGCGGCAAACAAATCTCAGCCAAGATTAAAGTCAGAAAACAGGAACTGGAAACAGTGAGCCAGTTCAAATATCTTGGTTCCATAATCACCGAAGAGGGATCAAGAGTAGAAATTTTGTCACGAGCAGCATAAACAACGGCAACTATGTCAAAGCCAAGACCCATGTGGAGAGACAAGAATATCTGTATTAAAACTAAAATCAGACTGTTGAGAGCACTAGTCATCTCAATCTTTTTGTATTCATGTGAGGCCTGGACCCTGACAGCAGAATTACAACGAAAAATCCAGGCACTTGAAATGAGATGCTAAAGATCCATCCTTGGCATCTGTTACATGGACAACGAAAAATCCAAGCACTTGAAATGAGATGCTAAAGATCCATCCTTGGCATCTGTTACATGGACAACATCACAAATAAAGAAGTGCGTAACACGATCAGGCACAAAGTAGGCCACTATGAAGACCTCCTTACCACTTTCAACAAGAGAACGCTAAAATAGTATGGCAATGTCACTAGAGCCAACAGTCAATCCACAACAGTACTGCAGGGCAGCGTCTAGGGTTGCAGAAGGAGAGGTAGATAGAGAAAAAAAAAAGTAGACTGACAATATCACATAATGGACCAGGAAAGGTTTTGCGGAGAAATGGGCATTGGCACGTCATTGAGACATGTGGAGGAATTGGTCAGATATATTTAGCAGCACAGTGTCTCAGCGACCACGTGCACACTGGGTCAATAAAAAGTAATTGAATTTTCATCAGCATGGTTGACAGGATTTAAATTACTCAACGTGGACTGGAGTTATTACTGCTTAAATTGATCTCACCTATTACCTACCGTACTTGATGTTCCCAATGTTAATTTGTCCGAATATTCACAAATCTGAACTATTATTTGTCAATATCTCTACTTCCCGAACATTTTAGTCCAAAATTCCATTCTTCTGATGGTTTGCATGCTTACAAATACATTAATATCTCATTGATCAGAAGATTCGTAATTTTTGAAAGATTGTTTGCTCCGAAGGTTTTGACAAAAAAGGGCTAACTGGTCTTAAGGCTGATTAGTTTGACAAATAATTGAAAAGAGGTTAATATGTCCGAATGTGCTAGAAAACGGGTTAAATAGTTAGAACAATTAATATTTCAAGTATATTTTTATGGGTCAGAAGGGTCATTTGCGTGAACATATTTGAAAGAAGGTTCATTGGTTTATAGGTGCAGTTGATCTGAATACACCCCTATAGAGGTTAAGTTGTGCAGTAATGTTAAAACTATTCATAGCATGTATTTAAAAATGTTCCGAAATTGGTTTCTTTAGATAAACTATTCATAAATCATATAGGTCTTTTTAATATTTAATTTAATATATTTTAAAAAAAAAACAGTTTTATTTGATATTGATCATTCTTGTTATAAAATGTGGTACTAAACCAGAAAATGTTACAAATGCACGCTCAAGCTAACCATTGGTTGTATTAGCAAAGCGATTTCACAGTTACTTCCAGTATTACCTTTCTAGCAGGGCCCCAAGTGGCCTTGTGGTCTAAAGCACTCACCGTTAAGGATCACTGCCATCTCACCTGCCTGCGTAGGTTCTAGTCTGTGATCCGCCATTGTGGGTACGTGAGAAAGCTTGCTAGTTGCTTTTCTTATGTCGTTTGTTATTTCTGGGGTTTTCCCCGAGCTCTTTCTGCACCATTTATACTGGCCGCAATGTGTAGCCTATCTTGTGCTGAAAAAATTACGTTAAACCCTACAACAGCAACAACTTTCTTTGTATTAAATCTACATTCCGTCATAAAAAAAGTACATACCAAGTCACAAAATAGACACCGTTGTAACGAAATAAAACTGAAAATATTTGTTTTTACGATAAAAGAAAACTTGAGCAGTTGCAGAAAAAAATCTATAGTTTAATATCAAATACATCTGTTTACAAAAATGAACATTTCCTTTATAATAAGATTATTAATTTGGCATATGACTTTCCTGCTTAAACCAGAAACTTGTCAACTGGACACGAAAGCTCTTACCAATTCGAATTAAATTAAAGAAGTATTTGTAAATCACGCAATCGATTCACGCACGCTTATACAGCAGACACTAAACCCCATTTGTTGATCTTTGAATTATGCCTGTATAACCTTGACGTTGGGGAGACTGGCCATTGTATTGTTGTTGTCGTAGGGTTTAACGCCATTTTTCAGCATAATATAGGCTATACATGGCTGTCAGTATTAATGGTGGAGGAAGAACCCGGGAAAACCCCGGGAAAAAAACCCACGACAAGCTACTGGCAAACTTTCTCACTTACCCACAATGGCCGAATCTAAGACTGGAACCCACGCAAATAGAGGTGAGATCGCAGTGATGCGTAACGGAGCGCGCTTTAGACCACTCAACCACTCGTGGCCCCGGGTCGTTGTGTCTTAAGATGCACGTTGTCTAAGATCTTTAAAGACAATACCTAAGGCCACTTGGCTACCCAGGGTCCCCTTCAATAGTAGTATATATAAATATGTTCTGGCTCTTTTTTATCACTGAGAGATAAATAGTGTTCAAGAGTGCCACCTGTGAACATAATAATGATAGGGGTTTCTGGCTCATTGCGTGATCAAGCGTGTTTTCCTATCCTGGGTGTGGGGGTGTACGTTTGAGTCCGTGTGTGAATACCACCAGTGGAGTAACGCTGATCTTCAAAGGGACATTGCCCTTTTTTGTAGATGAGCATGCTAGATACGTTATGTTATTGTGTGATTGGAAGGTTATAATAGACATGTTGCATAGAGGTCCTTGTAGTGACTCTCTGTTGTAATAGATAGTCGCGATGTGACCAGAGACAGGTTTTGACACTTTTGACATTTTCCCTAATGGTATCATCATTGAGTGTGAAGCAATGTATTTTGGACCAGAGTCAAATGAATTCTGTGATGGGGATCCTACAAGTTTTATCTTTGAACTTTCAAAGTTTCTTTTTATAAACTTTGCAGTGAAATGGAATCGTTTTCAGGATAGTCGCTAAGATAAAAGAGGTCTCGGTGCCGGTATAGATCAGCGTAGGCGTCGTCGGTGTGATTTTCATAGATGAGTAAATCAGTTTCGGTCATGGTCAGTGTGGCATTCGCTGTATTGACGTTTGATGAAGTCATAATGAAACTCGAGCGAGAGCATCTTGGGGAGGTCGAGAACGGTGAGCCAGCGTCGATGAATTTGATCAACTTGATATCCGTTTATCTGGATTCATTCGTGACGAGTCCTTCGTCAAAGATTTTCAAAAAAAGCATCGTAGGCAAACAGTTTATTTCATCTTTGTATGTTATTGACAATTTCGATTTTCTGCACCTGATATTTTACATATTTTTCTTAAGACGCTGTTGTTCGTGAGTTGGAAGAATTTATTTTAACAAACTCCGTAGTGGCTTTGGCTCCTTGTTTTGTGTTGAAGTTCACGTAGGTTTTCATGCATGGAGATTGTTTAAACGTGAGAGCTTGATGAACTTTGTCAAAAACGAGTACATGTTGAAGAGCTTTCTCGAGCATTCGATAATGTATCTTGAAGTGTGTTTTGAAGAGAGAATGGGTACTAGTTTTTCACCTTAGCGTCTTCGAGTCTGAATGGGCGTTTTATTGTATAAATAGCATCGTGTTGGTGATGAGGCGTACTTCAATGCAGAAGGGATAATCATTATGATCATGGAGAAGAGAGGGATAAATGAGATGGAATTCGACGAAATAGCCATAAACACCGTCGTATCCCTCTTGTCTTTCCTCAACGAACCTCTTGCAGTGATCCAGTGAAAACTTCCCATGGGAAGGGGTTGTGGTATCGCCTATACATACAGATTGTTTGCGGGAAGTAGAGGACGTACGTGGATAGCTTGGTAAGATCAATGTGTGTCATGTATTTGTTGTTGGTAATGGCACGGTTCGGCTAATGACGGAGATGTCTCCGCGAATCACGTGTTCGCTGAACCTGAACATGTCTGGATCGGTAAAAAGTTCATGATGAGTTTGACTTCAGATGAGGAAAGCATCCCAGAGAGGCATGGTACTGAGAAATTCCACAATGGATCAAGTTGGTAATAATTCAAGCATGTATGCTTGAAATTTCAAAAATAGCCGTGAGCAGGAGCATATCTTTATGAGGTACAGACCGAGGGTTTGGCAAACGAAGTCGTTCCATATATTGCTCGCATATTGGTATTCCTCATCGGCGATGTTGGATAGATGTCAAGCGGACATAACATCTCGAGGGGGGAAATGGGGTTTCATCAAATCTTGACCACGTATCGATGTATTCATTAGAGATAAATTCCTTTTCGTTGGGGTAGATTTGCATAAGCTCCAAACTGTATTTCTAGGTGTGTGAACTTAGGACTGGTTACAGCGGGTTCTTACAGCGACGACCCACGAAAGGGTACTAATCAATTAATCAAAAAGTTCTAATCTAGAACGACATGTACTTTTCCAAATTGTGCATTTGACGGACAGGAACCTATATTGGGGAGAAAAATGTGGCTTAATGTGTGGATGACTGAGCGCTGTCACGATAAAATATCTACCGAATCCTCTAAGATTATGAGCGATCACCGGTAGGAAGTCCGGATCTTTCAAGCGTAGATTACATACAGCACTAGCGGCTCCTTGATAGTGTCCTCTGACTTTATAATGCTTAAAGTCCTTTTCTCAGCTGCTGAATTACTGCGCTGATCGATGTTGTCTCAATTGAAAGGGTGTGAGTGGCATCATCTCGGCTGGACTTTTTATATGGTGTCGATGCGTTTGTTCTTACTGACGAGTTGTTTAATAAGCACACGACAAACATTTCACCTCGATGTTGTCAATATGGTGAAGACAAACGATAATTGACGGAGTTGCAGGTTTTATAGCCGATATCTCACTGGACATGCTTATGTTTCATTTGAGTGAAATAATGGACTGGATCAGGAGAGAGTCATGTCCTTTTTCAAGGATCACTTCCGAGTAAAAGACAATAAAAAACGTATGCACGTATTTTCTGTAGTAGTTTACCTCGCGTGGCATCTGAAAGGTTTGTAGTTGTTGACAGTATCGAGAAGTAACGTGGTCGTGTAGTCGATATGGTTGAGAAAACTATTGCACGCAGAGATATCAGAATATCCGTGATATGTATGTGGTGTCACTGTGTGTACCATGATCGACATAACCGGTTTAAATGTTTGATGTATGCAAAATGATGATGGTAACAGTAAATTGCTGCTGAGTTGTGAGGCTGTTTTGGAGATCAGCAACGGATAGACGATGAACTGTATATCACCTCTGCTTTTGTCATCGAGTCCAAACACTTTGATGGAGTCCATTGTTGAGCGATTCCAGTTTAAGGACATCTTTGATCGCTACATACAAGGTGATACGGGTGGTGTTGTATGCATCAAAATACGGCCTGTACTTGGAGACGCGTTCGACATTGTTCTCTGTCAGACATAGCCCGGAAAGGATGGCCCCCACGAGACAGCAATCATCGTTGTTTTGACATCGATGCATACCTTTGTGGCGATGATTTCCTTGGGAATCGGCACGTACTTATATCCACGCAATTTGGAGTCTGAAACGAAACAGACTTGACTCCGGCGAAGACCCATGCCAATCCTGTCTGTCGATAATCTTTGATGTGACCTTGGATAAATGTCCAGGTGAAGTCGAAGATGTGACAAATCAACACGATGATACACGTTGAGGGACTTAGCTCTTATCCACATATCAATGCTCTTTTATTACCGCACAACATGAACATTAATAGCTACTCAGAGTTTAATAGACAAGTGTGTGTGTGTGTGTGTGTGTGTGTGTGTGTGTGTGTGTGTGTGGTTCTGCATCCACGGTAGATTTAGAATTCGCTGCTAGAGTTCTGTGTCGACTCCATGTTGTAGTTAGTATTGATGTTCGTAAATAAATCCTTTGTCATCACCTCCATACTCGTTTTCGACGCACTTGGGTGGAGAAAAACGTGTGATCTTATAGCGTTGTTGCTGATGGGTCCGTAGATCGATTTGGGGCATTTTGTCTCGAAGTCAACTTGTCGTGATTGGGTCATAATTTCATGCTGAATCGAATAAGTTCGGAATTATTAGCGGTTTTTCCGCGAGCGTCTTGTATTTGTTTCGCAGTTGCCTCATGTACTGCTGCTTATAAGGACCTCTCGTCCTGCTTGGTACTCACTGAGGAGCTGACGGCGAGATACGTGGGTATCTTATACGGATCCCTGAGTCGACGAGCAATGCATTGCGGCAGGATAAATGCTTTTCCTAGGTAAGTTATTAGTCTATCCTTGTGATGATAAATGTGTTTATAACATAGTCCGTCTGCTGTTTCTTTAATTGCTTGCTTATTTTGTCATCTCATGTTATGAAACATATTTTAATCAATTATACAGCATAATGCATCTGCTTGTACCTAATAGGTGTGCGTGGTTACTCAAAGGCAGTACGGGAAAGTACAAGTCATGCATGGAAGATTACTGCGGAGATAATGCCTTCATCAAGCTGGAAAGTCTTGGATTTAATCGCTGCCTGGGTTGTTAGGAAGGAGCTCGCGGTCAGCTCCATGTTTATCAGGGTTGCGGTACTCGAAATATCAGGGTGCTTAAATATTACTACGAGAAATCGAGAACTACTCAGCGACTCAAAGATCATTCAGCGGTATTCAGCGAGTTTTTGGCCAAGATTAAGCATGACGATATCAACACCTGCTTGATACTATATTTTTTGGTCTCTATTTGCCTCTTAAGGGCCTTCATTATTGCTGAGAAGGCCAGTCCTGCTCCAGTTAAATCAATATAATCGGGTTTCTTTAATTTCCCCAGTGGATATCAGACCTGCAGCCGTCACGGTGAGCGGAAACATCGATATGAATTCAGGATGCGCTTGTAACGCGGGTACGCATGTTTGCACACGTAGACTTTTCGATGATAATAGCGATAATTACGATTCTTGCTCGCGACATTGCTGTGAAATAGCGTCTCAAGATCCAATAGATCCTCACTTAGGAATTTCATATACCTTTCCGTGCTGATGTTCCATTGATGATCTCACGATGTAACACTGTTTGGTCTGCTGAAAAATACACGAGAAAACTTAATCACGTGTTTAATCCTGTGATTTGATTTAATTTAATAAGAGGCTCGAGCGTGTCAGGAGTCACTTGCATGATAATCGTTACAAGGTAGGTGTGCTCTGCTAAATTATCTATCACATTAATATCAAGCTATAATGATATATATAAAAATATATAAACCCTGCGCTAATCTCTTCACGTTAAGGTGTACTTTTTCATCCATCAATAGTTCATTCTTTAGTTCTTACAGGATGTCTTCATTCGTTAGTACCATGGTTATGTATTTAGCAAAGTTAAGTTTTCTGTCCTCTGTGTTAATCTTTATCTCAAGTCTACCTGAGTTGGATCCGTAAAATGCTTTTTGTCATTTTACATGTTGATTTCAAAATGGACAGTTTTACACCCTCCAGGTGATGATACGCTTACGCGACTAGGTAGTGTTGCATTTTTCCATACCACTCAGACAAACAAAAAATACAAAAAAATAAAACTTAGCCTCCATGACTTTGTTTGCAGCTTGAGCCTCTGCTACCTACACGTTGGTATATTGTCCATGTCTCCTGCAGCGGTGTGTTCGTCGAGTGCCATCACAGCCAAGATAAAACTACGTCCTCTTATTCCAGACCAACGTGCTAAAAAATTTTTGTTTGTCGGTCAAGTCTCGGAGTTTTCGATTGCCGCGGTAGAATTTGCGTTAGACGACTTTATCTATGCACTCGTGATATTTTCGGTGAGCCTCGTAATCTTCCTTTCGCCCATATCGTCGTTGCTTGATGTATCTTGATGTCTTCTCGATCGCGTCCACGAGATTCGTATGCAGTTCTTTAATGATGTCGTGGATCAGTCCATAAATGATCTTGACCAGCCTTGTCTATTCTCGATCGTTACGAAATGTAAGCACTGCAACATACTAGTCAATGGCCTATATAAGATGTTTCTGACATGACAAATGAGACCGTTGTACGTAATGGTGCTTACATAGCATGTGACACTCTTCCAGTACAATTTATCAGCTTTTCTCACCTGGTCGATATTGACATACCCTCCCATGGCCTGCTTGTCCGCATAGGAGGCATACTACTTGTAACTATCATCAAATATTATCTGGTACAACTCCGAAGCAACTGGAATAATTTCCGACATGATGGTTATATGAGATCGTCGAGAGCAAAAATCTGAAAACATCTCGGTCCGCGATTAGTGAGAGATGATTTGATCATGCCATTTCCCATGTAAGTCGTGTCCATGGTCGAGTCTTGCTAAATGACATCCAGTCGCCATGTCAGTATCCGTTGCGAAGCATTGAAACTTCCATATCGATATCGGTGAAGGCAATTGTAGCTGTATCCATAAATAGAAAGTGACTACCTCTGTCGCCCACTCATTGCCGTACTCAGGCACTATCAGATGATGAGTAAATATTATTCAAGCACGGCACAAATACGAAAAGTCCGACGACGACAACGACGACGACGAGGAAAGAATACAGATTTATCGTCTCTGACAAAGTTGAAATATGTCCATTGTTATTTTTGACACGGCACGCATCCACGTAAAGTTTGTTGACAACGTCTATGCTGTTGATGGATGTCGATAGCATGAAAATGTGTTTTTTTAATCCATGTTGAGATCACCCGTCATGGATTCACCTGTGCGTGCCAGTGCATAATACGTCACTTGCTTGCAACAAATCGCACTATCCTGATAAGATGTTCCTGTCGCGGTCAATTATGTGACTCTAAATCCTCCCATGTTTCAAGAGAGGGTTTCCCTCCATTAATCACTTAGGTATCTATCAACCAACCGATTTTAACTTTTCATTTGTATTCTTGGAAGCATGTGAACAGATAACTTAACCATGACAACGTCCAACACTTTTTATTAATGTTATATACAACAATTTAAAGGGAAAATCAGAAAAATTTACGGTGTGAAAAATGTTTTACACGTGCATCAATATGGATTCCATATAAATATATATAAGAAGAATGCATATATATTCACGCGTGCATTTGCATGCCCGAGCATACGCGTGTACACGCACATGCACACAACGATTGGATGGGTATCAGAACGTTGTTAAAAATAGCTGTTTGCTCAAAGATAAAAGGTTGAGGCCGGCAAAGAAACTGTTCGTTTATAACTTGATTTTAGAGAAATGGAGCAGCTGGTCAACCGTCTTTACCGTTATGGGTGATACAAACGAATATATGTCTTTGACATTAAGACTTAAGCAACTGAACACTGACCAGGTGCAAAATATGTATTCTACAATGCTCCGTCACCTGTAATCATTTTTGTCATCATTCCTTATCTTCTGTCTATCGGTCTACCTCTCTCTCACCCCTCTCTTGACACATCCACACACGCGTAAAGAAATGGTCACAGGCAAAGTATTTGCAATAATCATCATCAAGAAACTTGAATGATAAACAATAATGTATTTGATAATGTAAAACGTAATCAATCATTTGTAATTGCAGTATTTCAATACAAATTACTTTCAGTGGTCAAATTTTAGTTGTTTCAAATCTTTGGACCGATAATCGCTTCATTTGTTAAGCAAATGTGTCACGGAAGATAGTCAGACGGGAACAAATGAATCGTGCAAAAAAAAAAAAAAAAGAATTATGCCTGAAAACAAAATAGAAGAAAACTTATCAAATTGCCCATAAACCATATTGGGCATTAATGTAGCACTAAATGGTGGTTTAATTCCATGCATGCTTGTTAGTATATAGCGATCATGGGCAGTGGCAGATGCTTTATCTGCTCGGGAAATGGACGTACCCGCCCATACACGAGTCTCATGCTGCCTTGCAGGTCCGCTTTGGTTAGCCAAAGGCAAAGGGAGTAAACCCTGAATGAAAATCATGAGTGGAGACCCGAGGGCAGATGGACGGTATACTACATCCCTTTCTGGCAACTCCTTGGTCTGGAAAGGGATGGGCTCTGCCAGACGACGTTTGTCAAAGACATATAGATAATGTTGGACAAATCTGAAGCTACTATACCGGATCGGTCGTCGCCCGGGTCAGCAAGGACCGTGCATGCCGTTGTCCACCAGGACAGAGGTGACAAGCCTGCTACCTGTACTTTGCATACAATCAGAGCGAGAGACAGCATCGCCATTGTCACCTGGAACATTGAAACTATGTTGCAAATTGAAAGACTCCAAGAGTTGACACATGAGATAGAACACTCCACATGGCACATTCTGGGAATCTGCGAACTCAGAGGGAAAGCCCTTGGAGAACACCAAACTGAAGATAATGAGCGTATATTCCACTATTGTGTAGAGTTGGACAAGTCTATAAATGGATTAGGCTTCCTTGTAAACAAAGCCGTCAAAGAATCTGTGCTTGAATGTCGCCCAATATCTAGCAGAATCATCTCCATTCGTCCGAAAGCATATCCATTTAACATCACAACTATCCAAGTCTATACTCCAACTACAGATCATGATGATGAAAAAATAGAGGCGTTTTACAACAAACTCCATGGTATTATAAAACATAGTAAGTAACAAAAAGACATCCTCATCATCAGATGAGACTGGAATGCCAAAATTAGCAAAGATGCTCTAAAAGACTGGGATGATCATTGTGGACCTTCTTGAATGAGCGTACCTGTGAAAGAGGGAAAAGGTTGCTCGAGTTCGCATGCTAAAACAACTTGGTACTAGCCAACACCCTGAGCCAACATAAATCTTCAAGATGCTGGACATAGCACGCACCAAATGGAATCCATCATAACCAGATAGACTACGTACTACTTCAAAACTGTGACCAATTTGGCATCAATAGAGCAAAAGCAAGAACGTTCCCAGGTGCTTATGTTGGGAGTGATCATGACCGTTTGATTATGAACTTCCGAGTGAGGCTAAAGAAAATTAACATGCCAAAACAAAAAAGGTTCAAATTCAGCATTGAACTACTGAAGGACCCTAACATCTTCAAGTCATTCCAAGCCACAATTAGGTGAAATTTGCTCCATACCTTGTGATGGATGTTGATGGTAAAGTGATGACAAACACTTTCAACACAGTCATGACAGCAGCTGCCAAGGACAATACTGGCATCAATCACCGAAAGTAAAATCCATGGGTTACAGAAGAGATTCTGAATCTGTGTGATTTCCGAAGAGACATCCAAGACACCAGCCACACAACAGGGGAGTGTAGTACCGAGCAAAAAACAGGAATATCAGGAAAAATTTGAAGAAAGCACATGAAGATTAGATTGAAAAAAGTGCACAGAAATAAAGAGCAGTCTGATAAAGACTAACATCAAAAAACGCATTCCAAATTGTGAAAGTCTTCACCAGACAGAAGCAACTAAGAGTCAGTATCATTCAAGACGAAAATGGAAAATGACTCACAGAAGCAAGTGACATTGCAGAAAAATGAACTGAGTATTGTAAAGAACTCAACAACCATCCGTCCACCTGAGACCCAGAGTTGTTTGAAGTTCCAAACTCAACAAGTGAAGATGATTTCCCTATTGTCAAAGAAGAGGTTGAGTCAGCAATAAGAGCAGTGAAGAATGGAAAATCAGCTGGAATAGACAGCATCCCAGCTGAACGCATCAAGAATGAGGGGAATCAGTGATAGAGCTACTAACAAAAATCTTTAACAAGCTCTGGCAACAGGCGAATGGCCAGCACTGTGGACCCAGTCACTGATTATAACACTACCCCAAAAAAGCAATCTCCAGCTGTGCCAAAATTACGGAACTAACAGTTTGATCAGCCATGCTAGTAAGGTGATGCTGCAGATCATCTTGAACAGACTGAAACCACAAGCAGAAGAAATAATCGCTGAGGAACAGGCAGGGTTCCAGAGTGGAAGAAGCGCAACAGAACAAATATTCACTTAGTGTTCTGTGTGAAAAGTACTCGCAAAATGAACAAGACATCTATCATGTGTTCACAGATTTAAAAAAAAGGCTTTTGACAGAGTGTGGCATAAGCCATTGTGGGCTACAACGAAGAAGTACACCATGGGTCAAAAGTTGACCAATACCATCAAGCAGGTTTACGCCAAGTCTACCACTGCAGTAATTCCTCAAGGTTCTGTGTGGGACTGGTTCAAGACAATGGTCGGAGTACGTCAAGGGTGTATCCTGTAACCCACGTTTTTCATCACGAGTGAAGCCTTGGAAAACCACAGTGGGACAGTCAGCATTGAAGGCGTAACATCACCAACCGCCGCTTTGCAGACGACATTGATGGGCTGCCAGGCAGTGAAGACGAGCTTGCCATCTTAGTGAAGAACCTGGACGAAACATCTTCCAGATTTGATAAGCGTCGAGAAGACAAAGCTGATGACAATCGTGGCAAACAAATCTCAGCCAAGATTAAAGTCAGAGAACAGGAACTAGAAACAGTAAGCCAGTTAAAATATCTTGGTTCCATAATCACATAAGATTGATTAAGAGTAGAAATTGTGTCACGAGCAGCACAAACAACGGCAGCTATGTCAAAGCAAAGACCCATCTGGAGGGACCAGAATATCTGTCTGAAAACTAAAATCAGACTATTGAGAGCACTAGTCATCTCAATATTTTTGTATTTATGTGAGGCCTGGACCCTGACAGCAGAATTACAAGGATGAATCCAGGCACTTGAAATGAGATGCTACAGAGCCATCCTTGGCATCTCTTACATAGACCACATCACAAATGAAGAAGTGCGTAACACCATAAATATCTAGTACCAGTGTATATCAGAACAAATAAAATAAAGCAAGGTATCAGTAATAAAGATACGGTAGGAGGGGGTCGTACACAAAACACTGGCACAGCTATTGTATTATCTATGTGCATTGTTTGTATCTCGAGATATGTGTGCACACAATTGCTTGATACATTAAGTACCAATATTTATTATTCTTTTCTTAGAACATAGTATCTATACAAAAACATAGCTGTTATTGGTAGGTTTGCACCAAAATTTAACGTCTTCTAGTACATGTAAGAATTATGTAGATCTGTTTATCTCATTATTATAAAATAATTGTATAATCATTATTGTCTCAATCTATATTTTGAATGCATTTTGTGTGTCATTTTCTCTCCTTTTCCAATTTAATTATTCATATATCTAAAATTAAGATAACTTGGATAAAAACCAAAATGCCATAATGAAATTTAACCAGGTTGACAAATTATCAAAATATTTTTACGAGATTATTTGCTTTTGACTATGGCCCTGAATTTTCTTTATGTTCAAAGTCAGACTCGCAAACTGTTGGCATATGTTTGTCCTACTTCAAATTACAGACCTATCAAATATCAAACGTTTGCGTTCGTTCTAATTTTGAGCATACCAATGTTGCTAGAGTGCCTTACCACATTAAGAATTTCTCTTGCACAATATCAGTGGTTGATAAATATCTAATCTTCCCTTATGATACTTGTTATATGTGGACATCACATTTGCACCAGGTCATGGCCTATATATGTTTAAATTAATAAATGTCTAATGTTCTACAATGATGTTTGTAATATATGGGCATGAGGTATGCACTAGATTATTGACTAGATGTTGTAAAACATCTGTGTATCATGTTGTATCTAGATTCTATATTTTCAACAGTTTTCGAAGAGATATTCAAGTGTATTCAGACTTTAAACTTTGATGATGTTAATGTCTATAACGCTACAAAAAATGAGATACACATGATGATTTCTTATAATACACAAGACATGGAATAGGTTGCTGCCTAGTTTAGCAAGATGGTTAAGTTGGTCCTGCCAGGGCAATGATGATGGTCCTGCCAATGATTTGTCTTCGGTTTAATTTTGTCAATTGTTTTGGTGTGACAAGACCTCAAGTAGCATGCTACTGATTTTACCAGCAATGTAATAAACAGTTTATATCACTGCATACCCTTTAATCTTACATTGTTGATCTGACATTTTTATACAGTATGATCAATCCATATTTTTTTTTATCACACACTCAGATTGGAACTAGTTTTTTTTCTCCTGATTCTGATTTTTTTGGATAAAGTGAATCACACTTTTTTAAATTCAACTTTGTTTCTAGTTTATACTGTATAGCTAAAATTAATTTAAAAAACACAACATAATGTGGTACATAGTAAATACAAACTGTTTTGTTTTGAGTCAGGGGAAAGAACAAGTTTTGCAACACATAAGGATATCATTCACTTGATCTAACAAGTCAATAGAAATTCATAGAATAAAACAATGATGCACCCCACCACCAATTTATATATGCATTTTTCATGTCTGAAGGCCATTGTTGAGAACATGTGGTGCTTGAAGTGCAGACACAAGCCATTATCCTGGGTGATAATTTTGAAAAACACTATGTACACAATATTTTGATGCTATTCAAAATGGTTGTCATGCAACTAGTTATTTAGATATACTACTTGCCTTGAACAAACTTGTCTACTACTATAAATAGCAATTGGCATTTCACTTGATACATACTATGCAGTGGCTACATGTGGTGTACATGCCTAACATCAATTTGAAGAACAACACAAGCCAGAAAGCTTAGACCAAATTCACAAATATGTCCATATCTTTAATTATTACACAATAATAGCTTAAAACAGTTACATCATACCCTTAAGTTAAGAAATTTGTCAGTGGCCAATATGTGAAACTGTCCCCTGCCACCTTAACACACACACACACACACACACACACACACACACGCACACACACATTTAACCTTGAACAAAATAGAGTACCAGACAAAGACCGAAAAGTCACGTGACAGTACATGTGTCATGTCCTTTATAACAAGGTTTTTTATTTACAAACGTGTTGTATGCAAAATTAAATTGCAGTACTGTACAATTAGCAACATAAGAAAACATCATTACATAACTTTAATATTTCATCAACTGTCATTAGTTCACAAAAAAGAGAGTCACAGATGACCCAGCAAGTTGTCCATTTGTCACAAGGCAGCTATTATCGCTGTCTCTCTATGTGATGACTCTTTTACATGTACATTATATTAAGTTAAGACAATTAGAAACAAACAATCAGGATTTAATTAACTAGTTATACTCCTTCACAGCTAAGTTCTGTTTGGCTGGTGATTTTTGACAAGGAGTATGTACAGCATGTATGGATTTACGTTGGCATCATTTCTCATCTGCAATCTAAACATTCTTCATTTAAAATATAAAAAGAAATCATCTCTCTTTGGAGATCCTCAATTCTTCTCATTCCTTTTCCAAAGGTGAATTTTTTCAGGCAATAAACTTAGAATTCATCTTGATTTTCTTTGCTTTTTAAAATTTGACATACTGGTAGTTGGTTTATTTTGTATCTTTTGTTTTTGTTTATTCCAATAATGTACATCAATGGTTATGTAAATGGTGTGTACCAGTAAGCCAGTGTTTACCAGAAATTGCTTCCAGAGACTTAACACCTTTATTCTCATCTAAAGAAGTGTCAAATCATCAAACGTAGCAAGCTTGGTTTGAGAAGAGATGAGAGACCCAGTGCTATCTAATGAATGGTACATTAATAAATGAATGGTACGTGTGAATGTTTTTTTTTAATATTTTTAGGAATAGTTTAAAAGTTTCTGAATAAAGGCGTGATTATGGAATACTTAATGTCTAATGCAATATACATATGTGTAATTTAGATAGCCTTTAGCTCTCATTTATAATGATATGAGACTCATTTGATACTAAAACTGCAAGACCAATATATTTGCTTTCACACATTCCCATGATTCTTATAGGTTTGTTACATACAGATTCCACAGCAGATAATCTGATTAAATACAGTTGGTAGTTTTGGAATATAAATTTTGTTATACATTTCAGGATTCCATAAATTTTTATGGAAAATCCTGTTTTCTGTAGAACTGTTGTCTGTCATTACATACAAACTTTGCTGATTTCAGGACAGTGCAGGGTACCAGAGCAAACTAAACAGTGGTAGGATTGAGAAGGAGTATCTAGAAAATCCCAAAGGTAAATGCCAGTTTGAAACACAGGGATATAATTACATAATAGACTTCACAACAATGTCGCAGCTAAATGTGGAGACCAAAATAAAGCGCAAAGTAAAGCATCGCCCAAAATTTGTTGACAAATGGGAAGCAGAAAGAATGAAGCACCAGTAAATATCTTATATAATACATCATACATTTGTTTTATGCAGGAAATTCCTGATTATATTCTGCAAGACTACTGATAGAACACTTTCATGTAAGGAATATTATCATTGTCTAAATACTGTTAAAAATAATGGATGTTTGCAAATTCATCCAATACAAAGCTTTAATACAAAACTCTTATATGCATCTTTGAGGTTTCCCAACCATTGGCTGGAAATGCTTGAATGAGCCAGCTGGGACAGATTCAGTATTATTAGCAGCTTGCATCTCTGTGGTTACAAAGCTATTTTAAGCATCATATATATGCATTAGCAGAAGGTAAAGAGTTAAAGAACATTAGATTTTATCAGGCTGCAGCGTTTACAAAAGATCTAACATGTATGCTAAATTACAGTAATTCTCTTTAATCCAAAGTCGGCCTCTTAACAATCGACTTCCATACAAGATGTCAGCTGACAATTTTCAAAAGTGGCATTAGGAGTATGCGGGGTCTAGGGCCGATCATGATACTGCAGGGCCAGAGTATCAGTTTCTCATTGGTATGCTACTGCAAACACTGATTATGTCTATAAGGACGACCATAGGCCTGAAGCATGGGGCTCCTTCAAGAGTGGGACCTGGGGCAATTGCTCTACTTTCCATCCTCAAATGCCGGTCCTGAAATTTTTTGTAAGTCAGCTGGCTTTGTAAGGGAAGTGCAAAGCGAAATCCAGTATTGTTTTATTCACTGTGTCTTGCTGACTAATTATGACAGGATTCATTTTACTAGACATGCCAGTGTCTTACACAAGACATGTATATTAGACAAGCAGCTTTTGTTTTCTGTTGGGTGACAACTTTGAATAAGCTATTTCTCAAGAAATTGAGTGCATCAGTTTGGAATTACAAATTCTTGCACTCTTGAAAATTGCAGGTAAGGTCTTCTGTGCAATTTAAATTCAAGCTTTATTGGAAGGTTTAAAGATTTTCATTGGTATACAAGTATAATTTATGCCTGATATAAATTTAGAGGGGCCCTGGGCTTCTGGTTATTTGATTTTTTTAGCTCTTACATTTGTTAGAAATATTTTTAAAGAGAAAGCAAATTGCTATAGAAAAAAATTGTTTTAAAATTTAACTAATATACAAGGTTTCAAAGTTTTGACTAAACTGTGGACATTGTCTTCATAACTCATAAGTGTTTTAGCATTATTTTTCATTAAAAAGAAATTATATATTACATGTATTTGTAGTACAGGCTCTAGGTAATAAAAATATGAATTTCATACTAATAGTCATTTATAACTTTTATACATTATGATACATGCACTTATATGACATTTTTAAAGATTTAACTTCACATCATATCTTTAAATTCTCTTGAAACCGCATAAACATAATACATGTGGTTTAATTTTGATAGATGTACCATAGAATTGTTACAGAAATTTAAATCATTTTCAGATCCCCCTCAATATTATAATGTACACTGTTAATGTAATTCCAAATCACAGATGTATTAGTCAATTAATTACTAACACAAATGTTCCTGCATAATCATTCAAAAATTGACTGGAGTTCTTCCATTATAAATGCACTTGTTGAACTAAAAAGAACCAGTCACAAAGTCTATTTGGATCACTTGTCACTGTCCTCCAGAAAAAGCACAACAACATGGGATTTTGACATGTGGCATTATTCCAAGTTGTCACTAAACATATATAATATATAAGACAAATATATTTAATGTAATCTTTGTATCCAGCACATAAGACATGGATAAGTCAACCAGTCATTGTATCTGATACATAAGACACGGATAAGTCAACCAGTCATTGTATCTGACACATAAGACATGGATAAGTCAACCAGTCATTGTATCTGATACTTAAGACACGGATAAGTCAACCAGTCTTTGTATCTGACACATAAGACACGGATTAGTCAACCAGTCTTTGTATCTGACACATAAGACACGGATTAGTCAACCAGTCTTTGTATCTGATACATAAGACACATATAAGTCAACCAGACTTTGTATCTGATACATACAACATGGATAAGTCAACTGGTCTTTGTATCTGACACATAAGACATGGATAAGTCAACCAGTGTCTAATGTAAGAAAAGTATAAGACAACCAGCCTTTGTGTATAATGTAAGAAAAATATAAGACAACCAGCCTTTGTGTCTAATGTAAGAAAAATTTAAGACAACCAGCCTTTGTGTCTAATGTAAGAAAAATATAAGACAACCAGCCTTTGTGTCTAATGTACAAAAAATATAAGACAACCGGCCTTTGTGTCTAATGTAAGAAAACTATAAGACAGCCAGCTTTTGTGTCTAATGTAAGAAAAGTATAAGACAACCCGCCTTTGTGTCTAATGTAAGAAAAATATAAGACAACCAGTTTTGTGTCTAATGTATAGGACAAGGAGCACTTCTGTTGTTTGTTTCATCAGGATATTGTTTTAAATTGCTAATGCAAGTGATATGTGCAGGCAAAATTATTATTTTTTCACAATAGTTTTTTCTGATTGGCAAGTTTTTTTTAATGGTTTTAAATGGATAAACAAAATTTGTACTTATAAGTAGCAGTAATGCTAAACATTTTGGTATTCATGTTTTCAAAAAAGACCAGGAAACATTGAACAGGAATTGCTGTGAATAGAGATGGTGCTGCCAGCAGTAACAGTTGCTAAATCAAGTTCACAAGGCCATATGGGTTCTGCCACTTCAAAAAACTGAGTTCTAAATTTGATATTCATTGCAGTTATACCATTATGCACAAGTTTCATTTTATTTGATATATTCTTGATTTTTTTTGCAATAAATCATGTTTAAATACTTGATTTTAATTTGGGTAGGCCCTTATTGCCTTGAAAAACATTACATATTGTTTTTCCATTTTATTTTTCATTGTGACTATATCCTTTAGAGTAGTATATTTTAAAATCATTATCAGAACATATTTCTGTATATTTTCTTCTTTTTTTAAATTTTATGTCTATTAACAAATGTGTATATGGTATGTGAGATATGACAAGGTTTGATGAAACTGCTCACTGTGTGTGTGTGTGTGTGTGTGTGTGTGTGTGTGTGATTTAGATTTTTAATGTAGCTTTAACAATTTGTCAGTCATATTGCTATGATGTCTGCAGTGTGACAGTTTATAGTGATGTCTAGTACTGGGGCACCATGCCAAAAACATATTTTATGATGTCCCACCAAGTCACATTATCCAGGCAGTGACACCAGGTTGACCAGTCCTAATACTAACCTCTTAATGCTGAGTGCCAAGCGAGGCAGCAGTAAATGCCATTTTGAAAAGTCTTTGGTATGACTTGGCACAGGTTTGAACCAATGACTTCTTGCATCCTAGGCCACCAGAGCAGTTTGATGAAATGTATGAATTATATTATATATGATATTACATGTAACACATATCAAAATAACCAATAAACTATTTTTTTTAAATGTTTGTATAAAGCAATAAAAATAATTATATGGTATTGCTTGTCCTTTTTTATAAACTCTATTCTTTTTACACATGGTTTTAGTCCATACAAATTCTGATTATGTTTTGCTTTTTTTCTTCTTCAAATTTTAGGTATTTTCATAAATCATATTTAGGTTTATTACCTTTATTTATTTGGCGATTGGAACAAAATAAATAGCATCCTGTATAAATCAATGGATTGATGATCCCTAAAGCATAGTTAAAATAATTAACATCCTGTATAAATCAATGGATTGATGATCCATATAGCAAAAATAATTAGCATCCTGTATAAATCAATGGATTGATGATCCCTATAGCATAGTTAAAATAATTAGCATCCTGTATAAATCAATGGATTGATGATCCCTATAGCATAGTTAAAATAATTAGCATCCTGTATAAATCAATGGATTGATGATCCCTATAGCGTAGTTCTTGATATAAACACTTTGATAAAATTCTTACTTAGTTTCTCCAGTATCATTGCAGCAGTCAAACAACATTTAATTTAGATTTTTTTATATTTATTTGCATTCAGATTAATTATGTTACTGTTATCTAATCTTCATGCTCCAGTGATCTATGTAAAATGTTGCTTTTATGTTTTGTTTTCCTTGTTTACACTATTGCTGCAGATTTATATAATTTGATATGTACATACTTAACTGTTTATGATAAACTGGGTTATTGTAACCCATATTTCATGCTTCTTTGATTTGGCTACAGCTAATAGCTCTATTGTTTATCAACCAGAACAGTTTCATCCATTGTCTGTTTTCCATCCATTGTCCATCCTTGCCTTAGGACAATTGTTGTTGCCACTCCTTCTAAAATACTTGGATGATTGCCATGAAACTTTGCACATACATTTATCAGATTGTTGTTATTGTTGTTACTTTAACACCATTTTTCAGCATGTGATAGGCTATGCATGTGGTCAGTGAGTATAAATGGTGGAAGAAGAACCCAGAATAACACTTGTAAGAACCACCAAGGGAACAAACTTTATCATATTCCTGCATCAGAAGAACACAAGAACCTTCATGGACAGTAGTGAGATGGCAGCGATCAGTAAAGGAAAGCACTTTAGACCGCTTGGACATCCAGGGCCCCTAACTGATTAAAGTATAGGTGGTCCTACATGAAAACGGTGTCATTTAG
This sequence comes from Unio pictorum, assembly GCA_030141615.1. Taxonomy (NCBI): domain Eukaryota; kingdom Metazoa; phylum Mollusca; class Bivalvia; order Unionida; family Unionidae; genus Unio; species Unio pictorum. The sequence continues at coordinate 10,924,860 of JARLTB010000058.1, read as the reverse complement.
AAATCCAATATGGCAATCACAATGGCCATCTTCAAAATCTAGTCTTCTCATTGGATGGTTATGCCAATATTTCGGTAGTTAGTAAAAGACTTCATTTGATGTTTTGTTGGTCCACATGAAGATGATGACAATCTGATGCTCAATATGGCCACCATGGCAGCCATTTCGGAAATTGTTTTATCTTCTCTTTTCCAAACAAGGTCATATTGACATTTTCATGAACAGACATTTTATGATTTCTTTAATATTCTAAATGAAAATGGTGATGATCTGAGGTTTAGTATATCCATCACAGCAGCCATTTAGAAAATTTGATTAATAGTGTTGATGTAATGTGCACCATGATAGCCATCTTGAAAATCTTGTTATCATTCCTCTCTTCAATGGGAAGTCATTTTGACATGGGGTTTATGAGTAGAGTACCTCTAGTGGTGTTAGTTGGTCCTAACAAAATTGGTACAAACTGACAGCTTGAAAATATCCTGTACGAAATGTACAGACATATAGTGCCTGCACAGGAGTAGTATAAGAGGCATAAGACGCTCAATTTAAAGGTGTAAAACAAATTTTACTAGCTTACAAGACCCAAAAGTGTAATACTAGTTTGAAATTCTGGTGTCTTTTGTCAAAGAGTTTTGAAACGTACAGGTGTATTCCAAAAACAATGCTGGCATACTGGCAAGATAAGATGCATTTTGAAACTTAGCAAACTGCAGTTCACTAGTTAAGGCATAGTTTGGAACTTAGAAAATTGCAGTATGATCGATGAGATGTACTTTTGAACTTTGAAAATCTGCATGCTGTGGATGAAGTGTAAATAGGACTTTGATAAAAAGATCCTGAGGCATATTTCAGCACTTTGTTTTATTTCAGTCTACTGAGATTAGTCTCAAATATTAATGACCTAGTTAAATCTTTTTGTTTATGCATGACTCTATTTAATAATGACATACAAAGACAATTGAATGCTGAAATGTATTGACCCTATTAAGTGTTTAAGTACCCAAATCCGTTTTGTTCCACCATCCCAATAACCAAATCCAATTGCTTGCCAAAAATCTAAGTATGTGGTAAGTTTCAAAGTTATGATTTGATACACACATTAACCTTAATACAGGAAGAGATAAGAAATTATGATCAACAACAAATACTCAAAAATAAATGTTGCATAGATGTAAAAATAAGTAACAGATCCTTATAATATAAACATGCAACCTTGATTTACTCTTCAAACATGAAGAGATATGCATGGGCAAATATAGTACAAAAATTATTATATAAATTGTACATAATCTGACTCTAGTCTGTTTGGATATTCACAGATGTAAGGATATTTTGCAGCAGGAAATACTACAAGAATACAACCTGTCAATATGCAACTTACTGGAACAACTTCAACATCAACTGTCTTTTCTGCAGCAAAAATACTTAGTTTTTCATTGTAATTTTGGACACTAAATCTATACAAAGGCAAATACTCCATTCTGGTTTTCAGCATCTGTCGAAGTGCATGTAAAAAATCTAACATGACCAAAACAAATCTTTCCATTCACTGTAAACTTAATTGTAGAGTTATTATTTTGTCATTCATTTTATAGTTGATTCCATAAACTAAACAAGCTCCTAATTGTAGTCTACTAAATGCATTAACTTCATGACTCTGTGGGCATGATCCAACAAATATTGCTAGGGAATTGAATTCCATCTTCTTTCAAAATCTGACAGTGAAAACATCCAAGAACATACACACCTTCCTCCAGCTGTTCACATCTTTTTATAATGGAAGGGGATTCAATCAAATTGTATAACCTCTCAGCTTCTGACCCTTTAACAATACATTCTTGTTTTAATTCAGGAAGATTTTGAACAAAAAAAACTCCTGTTACAATCTGATTATCTATGGTATGAGTTCCTCTAATCATTTTCAAAAGAAATCCAATCTTGTCTTCAAAGTGAAAACATGTGCGTGTATAAAGGTCCAAGTTCACTGACACTGTCTGCTAAATGAACCAGTTGATGAATATTAAGAGTCATATGACATTTATCATACAGATTTTCAAAATGTTTACAAAACTGAAGGAGCATAATCTCTGCTTCTTGTATATCTTGCAATGAACAGCCATTTGAAAGCAGTATATGAATTGCATTTACTAACAATATATAGTGTTTAAACCTTGCATCATCTAATATGCCACTCAAGATAGAAGCACCGTAATAAAGTAGAAAGGACCTATATTCTGTAGCTTTCCAGTGCTTAAGTTCTGTGCAAATAGACCTCTGTACACTCAAGATTTCTAGTGTTGACAAATTACTGAGTAATCTCTTATCAACCTCACTTACTTTGATATGGAAATTAAGATTCTTAACAGAAAATTCATTTGAAAACCACAGGCGAAGAAGGAGTTTCTGAACTCCTAATAAAACACCATGCATGTAATCAACAGAGATTCCTTTCACAATATTAAATATAGGAAACAAGATAACCCATGTTGGCGCACCATTTATAATAATATTTTGGACCCAATCCTCTGATTTTTGCATCATTCATAAACAAATCTGATGTTCTCTCAGGTCTTTTGGGTGAAATTTAATTGAATGGAAAAATGTGTGACCTTTACCAATTTTTGCAGTTTCCCCTGTTTGAAAACATTACCAGCATCTATAACCTCCATTACATTGTATACTGTTGCACAAAAGGGATCTAGCAGAAAGATCAGCTGCTGTACATAGCAGAAAAGCTCAACAAAAAAAAATTACCTCTTTGTCCAGGAGACTGCAATTCAGTTCCATTTTGAAGTATTGCCATTGTTTCATATAGAGATTTCAAAAATGTACCCATAGTAGGTTTCTGTTAACCAAACAACAAGCCTCCTAAAATCCTGTTTTCCTTTTCCACCCTAATTTTAAATCATGGTAGTTCATTTACAACAAGAAATATTGGCTAGATTGACATCTTAGTACTTTTGAACACATGTGCACCATCAGTGTTGAGTGGGAAGGATAATATGTCTTGTTTACTTAAAGGTCCAACATTTTCAACATTTTTTGTACAAATTTTCATGATAGATATCTCCAATTTTACCATTTGCAGAATATCTTTCAAACCTATGTTTAAGGGATTCAAAAAAGCTTTCTTGTGAAAAAAAATGTTTTAGTTGATCAACCACTGGCATTTCTAAAATGTATGGAATTTTATTTTTCTCAATGCTTTTAGAGCAGAAATCATTATGACATTTAAGTTTTATATTATCACTGAGACCACCAAGGCAAAAACGCCAGTAATAATGATATTTCATTGGGTTTTTAAAATTTCAGAAGATTTTCAAACTGTAAACTTGTGCATAACTTTAGTCTGTTTGGCAGAAGAAATGCAATTTTTCAGTAACGGTTGCATGCTAATGAGGTAATGCTTTGCTGCAAAAATTGTTAAAAGCAACATGGCTGCACCAACTATAATGCCCGCATCTTCATAAAGTGGTATTTTAACATTTATTGATTCTTCAGGAATGGTATCTGTGAAACACAGGTTTTCGTCTTCAGTACTGTCTATACGTCTATATCCACAGTAAACAAATATTGAAAATAAGGAATTCTATCATCTGGACTTAATGTCCAATCACAGTCTTATCTTCCACAGTCTCTTGGTCTGTTTGTCACCTTGTTGCTTGAATTCCTGGTGGCAAGCATTTCCATACTTATAAACTTTCTTTTCCTTATGAATTTCATCTTCAGCACACATACCTTTTACTGACTGGCAACAGTTTGAATCATTTGGCATCTAAAATAAGTTTTATAAAATAGTTTTATTGGAAGCTGGCAGATAATTTAATTACTGTAAAATTGTTTTAATAAGTGAAGTACCCATTTAGAGGTAGTCTAGATTGCTTTACATTAATTAATTAAAAAACCAAATAAAATTTGTTCTGTCAGGATTGAAATCATGCATGTCCAAAAATATACAAACACCCATAAAAATGTCAAAAATTATGAGACTGTCTTTTCAGAAACCCTATTTTTTTTCTTCTTTTTTCCTACCTTTTTGTCAGACTCCTATTAGAAAAGGCATCAAAAGGACAAAATATGTTAACTTTTAAGTGTTTCCAAATTTATAGAGAGCTATATATGATTATGATGTTTGGTTTACACAAAAGATTTACTATAAACTTGGAAATGTCATAAATTACAAAAATACATTGTAATTTAACTTACAGTCATCGTGGTGAAGATGTTTGAATTAGGAGACTTATTTTCAGTTTCAAAACATTCTAGAGCACTTAAATGACTCAACAGAAAGAAAGATAAATTAATTTCAAAAGTATTGCAAAACATCTCACAAATGAAAAGAGATACAAATTATAAGTAATGGCTTAATAATAATAATAATAAAAATAATAATAATGAGGACTTTGTAGAGCGCCTAATCTTTCGAAGCTCTAAGCGCTTTACACCATCAATAATGATATGAATACACTACAGAACGACAAGTGACAAAAACAATGAAATTAGAAAACATAAAAACATGGGGTTGCCAGGTCTTCAGTGAAATGGGATTGCTAGTTCTTCAGTGAAGTTACAGTAATCTCAACTAGCAAGAAATGTTTGCTTTAATTTATTTGCAAATATTGACAGACAGACAATTATTGTTCAACTGATTTAAAAGACTATTCTCTCAAAGTTTCACCAAACATGCACCACAAGTAATTTGCTAATAATAACACAATTATTTATAAAAATACAGTAGATATATCATCAATGGCACCTTATTACAATAACAGAACATAAATGAAAACTTTACAATAATGTCCATGTTCTTGAAAGGATTGAAGATTCATTCAGTGAAATATTGCAAAAGCAATACCTTTTGCCAAATTAATATTTGCACAGTGCATGAAGTAATAAAGATATTTGACTTTTTGTTTTAGCTGTATTGGGATGTTAACCATACAGAATTTTTGGCATGAAAGTCACAGTCTGTTCCAAATGTTCTGTTTTGAGTTAAATTATTTCAACAGTACTTACATTCAGAAGTTCAGCTTGGTGACTGGGGTGTGGATAAATTATTTCAATGGCATAATCCTGTACCAACATCATTAGATAACAGTGACATTCATTCTTGAAACAATAGTTATATTTATAAAAATATTGAAAGTACTCTATCACTACCTCAGAGACAAAAAATTTACAATGCATACATTTTACAAATTGAGTAAAACTTTGACTAGCACAGAATCCATTCTACAATATGAAAGTTTGTTTAAAAATACTCCAGACGCCTCAAGAGGATTGTATGAATCCCATACTGCATCATTAGTTCAAAATTGGAAATCAACAGTGTAGTTTTAACTCTAACAGTCTAAGACTAGCATTTACCAAATATACACAATGTTTGCTTGCATTTACTTTCATGAAGATAAAACTTTTTAAGTGTTGTATCAAAAAGCAATCCTTCTCTGAGTTCACTAATAAAGGAGAAGTGGAGATGAAATGGGTTTTGCCAGTTCTTCAGTGAAGTTATAGTATAATTAAGTGTTAAGTAAAAACCGATGTACACTTTGCATATAACCTATTCAGTGGTTGTCATTGCCATCTAGTTACAGCTTAGATTTCTTATTGTGCTTAATTATCATGATGATTAATTATGGCATGAAGATAAAACAATTGTGTACTTTGCAGATATGCAAGTAAATACATTCTCAAGCATTGTCCATTATGAGAAATTTATATATTAACTGTCTGACCATCAGCACTTAGGTTAACAGCCATTTTAAACTGAGTAAAGAAAATTTCATTGTGGGAAATTGTTGGCTGAAAAGCTTAGAATTTTAAGAACAAGAAAGACAATTTTTATTCAAAATACCCTTGTGTTTTTTATATATCAGATTAGTCAGATCAATGCAGAATCATTTAAATCATTTCTTGGTAACAAAAGAAAAAATAAATAAAAAACATGATAAAATAAAGACATTTATAAAAGATAAATTGTTTTAGATAATGAAGCAGTGCCCAAGAAATTCGCCAAGGAAGCTTATAAATCTGTTGTCAAGTCCTTCAAGTCAAAGTATGAAGGAGAAATTCCAGATGATATGTTTGAGCTTGACATATCATACAACACTGAAGATCTTCATGCCTCTGGAAAGATGAAGAGAAGAGACGTAACCACATTGACTGAGCCCAAGACTCAAACCCATCGAGACAGAGGTACAATGGCAGTGATCGGTAAAGGCAAGTGCTTTAGATCACTCAACCACCAGGGGCCCCCATTTTTTTTACATAAATTGTATGCCAAACACTATTATATGATCCATTTTAAGCACAAGAATAGTACTTCCATATAGCACACACATTTCTGCTATTTAAATATGCTGATGTCGCACTGATGTACATATCACAGCCCGATCAAGCCCTTTCATGTACTTTTAAGAATTTCATTGAAAAGTCTTAAAATGTAGCCCGTAACATTAACTGTCTTAATTTAAAGTACACTGCTACCATTGGGAGCATCATTAGATGAAAATTGCGTAACTAACCAAAACTAGGCCACTACGACTCTGATTTCCCACCTTTTAATTTAAGAAGAATGCTAGAATATTTGAAAAATGTGAAATATCTTGATTGTATTTGCAATCTAAGTTATACTATCTCTAACCTCTGTATAAATAGTATGTAAAACAATATTACATACTTTTTAAAGTTTGGTCAATTGTTTCTAACAGTTTATTAATACTATTTTCATACAATTCTTTGGCATTTTCATAAAATAAGACTCCTTAGTTCTTACGATGTCGTGGTGTACAGTATCAGATCGAGGAATGCCTGGAACCATTGCAAGAAAGGAAGCCGTCCAGGATATGCCCGCATAAAAAAGTTACTACCGTTGGTGTTTATGGACAAGGAAATGAAACACTAAAAACTGAGGTCAAGGATTCCTGAAATCTAAGGAAGGAGATCTAAGGTCTCCCTTAGACAAAACACGCATATCAGCATGTAAGGGTGAGATGTATAACTGATGAGTGTCGTTATCCACAATTTATAAAAGTTTCTTTTTCAAATTCTATTTTGTTTGTATTAAAAAAAATATCATAGTAGCAAATATAATAATGCCTGAAACAAATATTTCAATAATATATGTTTGTTTGTTTGTTTTATATGGTTTAACGCCATTTTTCAGCACAATATAGGCTATACATGGCGGCCAATATTAATGGTGGAGGAAGAACCCGGAAAGAACCACCGACCCACGGGAAGCTACTGGCTAGCTTTCTCACATCCCCTCATTGGCCGAATCTGAGACTCGAACCCACGCAGGCATTGGTGAGATGGCAGTGATCCATAACGGACAGCGCTTTAGACCACTCGGCCACTCGGGGCCCTTAAATAATATATGCTTTCTATTCATATGTGAATAGAATTCAAAGTAATAATTGATATAAATGATCATATTCCTTCATTTTTATAATATGGTGGCTTATAGGTTAAGGTGCTGGACTCATGACATCTGGTTAGGACTTTGATTCACATATATGTGTCCTTGGCATTTTCTTTTCCCTCATGTTTGATTAACATGTCTTTTCCCTCAGCACAATATAGCATTGCAGTGCTGTAAAACCACCAAACCCCAAAACTTTTTTAATGAAAAATTTGTCAGAATTGATATGCTAAAATATTACTTAGCTCGGTGGTTGAGTGCCATCCTTGTAATCCAAGAGTCACGGGTTTCATACTCACCAAGGTCAGCTTTCTTGTATCCTTGGGGAAAAGTACTTGGTTCCCATTTCCTTGTCATAATTTAGCCAAAAACATGTGTAATGTGCCATTAAACAACAAGTCAAACATCAGTTTTCATAACGTATTCCCTGCAAATTGATATCAAATACATAAATTAAAAATTAATATCTCTACTTTCTTCATTAAATGAATTAAATTCATTTTCTTCCCACATCTATCTTTATTTTAGAATATGTGAATGCATGGTGTAGTAATGTGGAGTAACAAACCCATCGATGACTGTTGTGAATGATTCTGTGACTGAAAGCATTAGTTATTCGAGAAGAAAATGTAGACAAATCTTGGTGAGTGCAGAATCACAATGCAAGATCTTTGTTCAGCAGACAAAGAACATGGCTGTATTGCTATGAATGATTCTACCAACAATTGTATTTGTGTCATGAGGTTATTAAAATCAACTACACTGTTAATCTATTTTGTCTGTGTTAATTGCTTCATGAGCTGGTTGTACATTTTTCAAATATTACGCCTCTTGCATAATACGCTTTGTTTGAAATGTTTAAAATATGCACATACTCAAGGTTTGGTTTATGCCAATGTCTTACGCCTGTAATATACGCCTGTACATTGGTATCGTTTACATCTGTACTATACGCTTGTATTTTGATATGTTTTACGCCTGTGATTTACGCCTCTACTTGAAGATGTTTTATGTCTGTGATTTACCCCTGTAATACACCTTATTACGTTATTTGAATATAGGTATACTAATTTAAAATTTGCCTCTGTGTGCGCTTAAAATACGCTAGTATTACGCCTGAGATACGCTAGTATTATGCCTGAGATACGCTAGTATTACGCCTGAGATACGCTAGTTTTTGTCTGAGATACGCTAGTATTACCCCTGATATACGGTAGTATTATGCGTGAGATACGCCAGTATTACACCTACAGTACGCTAGTATTACGCCTGAGATACGCTAGTATTATGCCTGAGATACGCTAGTTATTACACCTTGTTCATATTCTCATGAACCAAAGAGAACCCATATTTTAGATGCAGAATAAGCCTGCAGTACCCCAATGATACAGGCGTATGATTTCGTATTGGATTATTATCTCTATTCATCCCATATGGATCGAACGAACTTTTAAATTAAAGTGCTGCGTCCACTATGGGACATTTAGCACTGTTCCCATACTGTTCCCATATGGATGACAATATCAATGTAATGCTTTTCCCCCAGTAGATCCCATGATACTTGGTTGGTAATAAATGAAGATGGTGCCAGTCATACATCCAGTATAACTGCCACGATGGCTAGCTTGAACATTTTGCTGTCTCTGCTCTCCCCAAAATGGATGATCACATCGAAATGGGGTTACCACCAAAATACTTCTGCTTGGCACCCCGTCCACATTTTTGATTGTTGGGGTGGGGTGGGGTGGGGGTCTAACGTGACATTGAAAATGTCCACAACAGCAGCTAATTTGAAAATCTAGTTGCTGAAGATTTTTATAATTGTTTCAACGCTCAGCAGTTAAAAGGAAGAAACAGTCTGAATTTCTGGAATTTATTTCAGCCAGCAGAGTGCCAGTTCTTTCGAGTGACTCTTGTTTGTTTGTTTAGCTCAGTCATTCCATATTTGTTTCCTATATACAAGTTAAAGAGAGATGATGGCGGGATTTTATCTTAGGGGAGGAAAGAAAAAATATGGGGAGAAAGAAATGGTCATAGGTAAAAATTGATCTAACATTTTATATATGTCTCTCTTTCTTCCTCCTCCATTTTCTTAGAACTCTACTGAAATCAACATCTTTGACATATGTCACCTCATGTTCGATAAGCATTAATGTGTTAATTAATTATGTTCCTTTTCTTTGTATCAATATTGTTATGTGCTTCTTTCTGATGTGGCATATAAATAGCTAGCTTTGACAGTTTGAATATGTTGGGAAACTGAGCTTTGTAACTAGTATGCACAATTTTACAGAGCTCACATATTATCTTTTGGACACATCTAATCCAAAATCGGATTATTCACCAACACAAACTTCCTTTGATAAATCAGTAGTTTACTTACTACCAAACAAAATTTCGTATTTGTTCAATAATGCTGTATAAATGTATTTAGTCCATTAATGCTTGTGCAGACAGAGGTATTAAAATAAATATCTTTACTTTTTAATTTCATTTATTTTTCTTTGCCCTTATTTTAGACAGTTTGTCTTGACCCAGATATGAATACATGTACATTACGCCATAGTGCTTGTAAAAATTTAGTTTCACAACCATTCATGTCGTGCTTGAAGTATCCATGGCAGATGTTAAAATTGCTATCCAAAAATTTAAAAAAATGTAGCGACAAGAACGGTTAAAATTGTATACTTCGCCAAGCAAATTTTCATATGTGGACTTTCAACGAATTTACGGGAGTTCTCGCGTTTCACTGTTCTCCACGCGCTCTAATTTGTACACATTTTACACGATTCGCGCAATTTGGTACTCATTGACAGCATCTTCGCTTAAACACTTGACATATCTAATGACTGTTACGTGCCCCTAATAAGCAGCAACATAGAAAGAAGTGAAAATAACAAGCTTGTAAAATTTAACAAAAAATTTATTGTGTACAAATATTTTCATAAAAGAAAATATTTAAACTTACGGTTTTAGAGAATCAAGTCCAAAAATTAATCCAAAAAGAATTCACAATATAATCCACTAGTGGAATTGCAAGAGTCCTGATAAGAAAATGTCCTAATAGTTCCCGGTTCGAATCTTGACGATGTAATCGAAAATGGACGACGATGTCACTTGATTTAGTCAGTTCTTGTTAATGAAAATCTATGAGCAGATATTCTTTTCCAGATAAATAATAAAATAATTCCTCTTGCTATAAACGAATTGACACAATTTCCAGTACACGCAATTAAAAATAACTCAAAAAGAAAACACAACTTAATATTATAAAAGCCCAAGTTCCACTAAATATCTTGCTCCAAAACATCACTTATATACCAGGTTTTACGTAAACAAGAAAGGGGTCACAACCTTCCAGAATCTCTCAGAACAATCTCACGTTCAAGAAATCACGCAAATATCGTATGACCCAACTAAATTAGAAAGATGTTTATACTTTACTCCATTTTGTCCATGGAATCAAGCAATCATTTTAAACCTTGTTTACAACTCTGATACCAGGTCAGAAATGAGGTCAACACCTGGTGTTTATTCTGTAAAGTAAAGGTCCCCCCCCCCTTTCAATGAACGAATCTTAAAACTTAAAATGTCAAATTTTAATCTAACAAACAGACAATAAAAATAAATATAAATCACTTATATCAAATATACGTAACAACTTCCCCCATAAAATAAAAAGAAAGGTTTATATGATAAAACTTTTTTTTTTACCACAAACCAATTTACACCTTAAAGCTAAAGAAAACTCATGTATATAATATATTGTTATACACGGGAAAGAGCGTCTGCAATAAAATTATCTTTTCCCTTAATGTGACGGATGTCAAGATTATATTCCTGCAATAACAAACGCCACCTTAGTAATCTTTGATTTTTGTTTTTAACCTTACCGATGAAAGTAAGGGGGCTGTGGTCACTAAAAACTAGAATCGAAGAAGGAGCTGAACTTAAAAAAACTTCAAAATGTTGCAAAGTCAAAATCAATGCCAAACATTCCTTCTCGATAGTTGAATAATTTCTCTGGTGCTTGTTTAATTTCTTTGAAAAATAGCGCACTGGATGTTCAATACCAATTTTATCTTCTTGAATTAAAACTGCTCCAACCCCAACATCACCTGCATCGACAGATAATTTGAAAGGTTGACTAAAATTTGGAGCTGCAAGAACTGGTGATGTTTCAAGTATGGCTTTCAACTTATCAAAAGCCTCCTGACATTTTGCAGTCCAAACAAACTTGTTCTTCTTTTTCAATAAATTTGTCAGGGGTTCTGCAATTATGGAAAAATTTGAACAAATTTACGATAGTATCCAGCCATACCTAAATCCGCATCAGTTGCTATCTATTTTCAGGCACAGAGAATTTAGAAATATCCTTAACCTTAGCATCTATTGGTTTAACTTGTCCATGTCCCACAATATGTCCTAAGAAAGTCACACTAGCCCGGCAGAACTCACTTTTAGATAAATTAATTGTCAAATATGCATCAGTGAGTCTGTCAAAGAATTTTCAAATTGTTGCTAGATGTTCTATCCAGGTGTCGTTGTAGATGATGACGTCATCTATATAGGCATCACAATTTTCTAGACCAGAGGTGATCATATTCATAAGAAGTTCAAATGTACTATCTTTATATTGATAAAGTCCATCTGGAGTCACAAATGCCGAGATTTCCTTTGCTCTTTCCGTTAGTGGCATCTGAAAAAAAAACTTTCAGAAGGTCAAATTTGGTGACATACTTGGCATTCCCAATTTTATCAATACAATCGTCAGTTCTTGGTAATGGGAATTAATCGGGCGCTTATTATGGCTTCACCCCCTTCTTGGACTAGTTCTGCAGGAATGTTGTCTACTCCTGCTGCCTTCCCTTTTTTCAATGCTTTCACTGAAGCCTCTACTTCTTCTCGGAGGATGGGGTAGTTGTCAGTGTCAGTGTTGGTCTCTTATGGGGTGTTGAGTATGTCTGGGTCCCCTGTAGGTCTGTGGTTGTACAGGTCTGAGCAGTATTCTGTCCATCTCTTAAGAATGTCTTGTTCTTCTGTAAGACATTTCCCTCCTTTATCTTGAATGATGGAGGAGCGTCCTTGTTTTACACTGGTCAGGTCTTTCACCAGTTGGTATGCTTTTTTGCTATTATTTTTCTTTAGATTGTTTTCAATATCTTTACATTGGTCTTCAATCCATGTCTCCCTTGCCATTCTCATGCTTTTCTTGATAACCTGGTTGATTTTCCCTGTATTGTTTTGCTCCTTCTACTTCTGACTTCTTCTTTCGCTCTCGACGCTTGTCACACAGATCAAGTATGTCAGTTGTAACCCAAGGTTTCTTTGGTCGTCGATGTTTGCCAAGGATCTCACTGGCTGTTTGGGTCACTGCTATGTTAAATGTGACACAACTCCATTATCAGACTCAAAAGTTCTCTCAATTGCAGTTCTTTCAAACCATAGTTTCATTTTTAACGTGAATTGCTGAATGCCCAATTCATACATAACTTGCTGGATAATTCCAGTTATTAAATTTGAACCTTGATCAGACTGAACAGATTTAGGAAGGCCATACTGATTAAAAAAAACTTTATCAAAGCTTTTACTATTGTTTTAGATTTTATATTCCTTAACGGAATTGCTTCTGGAAACCTTGTTGATGCACACATAATGGTCAACAGGTATTGGTTACCCGACTTGGTCATGGGTAAGGGACCTACACAATCTACCATAATTCTACTAAATGGTTCATCAAAGGCAGGAATAGGTTGTAGATGAACCTTAGGTATCTTCTGATTGGGTTTACCTACCATTTGACAAGTATGACAAGATCTACAGTATTTGGTATCATCACTTTTGATTTTTGGCCAATAGAAGTGAGTCATTATCTTGTGATCAGTTTTATTAATCCCTAAATGACCAGCCTAAGGAGTTTCATGGGCCAAATTAAGTATTTCCTGTCTGTAAGGTTTTGGAACTACTATTTGATAGTTCACTGACCACTCATCACCAGCAGGTACTTCAGGAGGTCTCCATTTTCTCATAAGAATTCCATTTTTAATGAAATAACAGACAGGAACTTCAGTGGCTTCAGTCTCGCTTATGGCCCTTAGAAACAAACAGGAGATCTCAGAATCTTTTTCGTGTTCGACGACAAGTGACTGTCGTTTATCACCCTGATTAGAATAAAGAGAATAAGTTGTTAAAAGAGGATCACTATGATCAATACCTTCTGATTGATCCAAACAAGGAGTAAAAGTGACCTCATCAAAATACTGACCTATACATATGTCAGCTAAAGGAATGCTGGCTTCATCAACATCATTCTCAAGAGCTTTCTTTGCCATAGCTCTGGTAACTACAAAAGCTTGAAATATATCAGAAAATTCTTTTTCAATTGGATCAACTTTTATATATATAGTTGTCTCATTATTCAACTTGTCACATAAAATGGAGTTGTATTTAGTGAGATCCACACTCCAAGCTTCCTCCCTCCCTCTCTCTCTCTCTCTCTCTCTCACGCACACACACACACACACACCATGATAGAGAATATATCCCATCCTGACTTGTAAACAGGTATGTGATAGATGTTTATACTGAGATGATTGCTTTTATGTTGAATTCATGAAACAAACACAACCAAGTATAAGAATATTTTCGATTTATCACAATATAGCTTTGTGCCATTATTTATATTATTTAAAACATTTCCATTTGGGTTTTGTTGTCAACACTTTCCTGTCAATTCTATGATTTCCATGTGATATTCCATACATGGTGCTAGCTCAGCTTCTTACTGAACATTTGGTGTAACAGTTGTTATGCCGCAACATACTCAGTACAATCAATTATTGTGTATACTCAAATATAATGTTGTTTTTAATTTCCACGAGGTTTTGCTCTGACATATCACTAAGGTCTAGGGACTGAGGAATATCATATGAACAGTGTTGTGCTGATATGACATTCATCTCTACTGTTATTGATCCATAATAAGTGGCAAAGAAGCAGCATTTACTGTCTATTCAGGCTGCACCAGTCAACTCTACTGATGGCCAGAAGGCCACAGTGGTCTATCCCAATCAAGCAGGATGCCAATTAGTAGCTGGATATGAATTATACCTAAAACATAGGTCACAGCAAAGCAGTGCTGGTGTGCAAGACATTGTATCCAAAGATCATAAATGGTGCAAGTTTGATGTTAGTAGTTGAAATAGTATGCAAAGTTATAGCCAGCAGGTGAAATCGTATGCAAGTTAATGCCCAAAAATTCATGGATATATGTGAATGCAGAGATAGACAGGTGGACAGAGCAAACTTGAGTTCTTTAAATAGACAAAAATATTTTCAGAATTCAAGATGATTTCTTCCATTTGACTGCTGAGTTTGAAACCAGCTCTGTTATTCTTTAATGAAAACCAGATTTTCAAAATAGCTGCTGTAGTGGACATCGCAATAATTCCATTTAGAACACCTATGAAGTCTTACAACAATGTTGATATAACATGCCATTTAGAAGATGTAGTAATAATAAGATTATGGTATCCATATTGGAAGTCAAATTTTCATTTATGGCCAGTAGACATTACAAGAAGTCTTTCAGTGAAAACCCCATGCTATGACAATTCATTCAGGAAATGTAGTGAAAACAACTTCCACAGTAAGTGCCATATTGGATGTCTGAGCAGAACCATTTTAGTTTTAAAACTTTAGACATATTATTTTTATATGGCCATCTACTCAGGAGGAGAAGCAAGAACAAAATTCCAAATATGGTTGCTTTGACTGCCATAGCAAAACTAGGACCAACAAGAGGAATAACAATTGTCATGATGGCCACCATAATAATAATAGAGGACATCAGACTGACCCTATTTTTTATGTAGGCCCAACTCGGCAAAATTAGGTTTTGTTAGGGGTGAAGATCCTTTGTTGATATGACATCCATTTAGGAATAGTAATGATAATAAGGTTTTCAAGATGACTGCCATGGTAGCCATATTGGATATTAGAATAGTACCATTATTATTTAGGACCAACTAGAAACAACTTTTATGAGTAAATTCTGACCATGTGGTTACACTGGTTGATCACCATGCATATCTTTCAATGATGACCATATTATGCATGATGATTTGCAGCTATTCTGTAGAAACTGCAACAATAATTGCATTCGTGAAATTCTATCATACACTGAATCAAGTTTTAAGTCAAAATGGGCCACTTTTACAAACATCATGCGAGTACAAAGATTTGACAGTATTTAGATCATGGCCATCACAGCAATCCTAAAAAAACACAGAACATAACACAATCTGTGCAATGTGATAATGAGATTGTATTAACACTGGATTAAGGTTAAACCAGGTTTAATGGTACATACTTCTGGGACAGGTAAAAGGTAAAAATGTTTTGCATTTGCAATATGCACATGGAACTAATATTGGCATACCTTTACAATACTTATAAATATAATGGCAGAAATTTCTTTAAAAGTTGTAGTTGTGGAAATGGTGCATGACTTAAATACACAGATGATCAAAATAATGCTCCCATGTGCTTGAAAAATTAGTCTTAACTTGTCCAAAGTACAGTAACTTAAGCAAGTTTTCAAAATATAGACAAATGTTTTTGCCTGAGTAGACGAAGTCACTTTCTGAAAGTGCAATAACAAATTACAAAATATATAGAAATTCAAATAACATTATCAGCTCGTTTTTGTCTTACAAGTTACCTCTAAAGACCAGGAAGTGAAAATGACCAAGTGGAGCTAGCACTTTTTTGAGAGTTGCACAACTGAAGCAAGGCCATGCAATATAATCTATAACCTCAAATCAATCAGGGGCCCCGAGTGGCCGAGTGGTCTAAAACGCTGTCCATTACGGATCACTGCCATCTCACCTGTCTGCGTGGGTTCGAGTCTAAGATTCAGCTCATGTAGTTATGTGAGAAAGCTTGCCAGTAGCTTCTCGTGGGTCGGTGCTTCTTTCCAGGGTTTTTCCAGGTTCTTCCTCCAACATTAATACTGGCCGCCATGTATTGCCTATATTGTGCTGAAAAATGGCGTTAAACCATAAAAAAAAAAAAAAAAAAAAAAAAAAAAACCAAATCAATCATTACACCAAAAACAAAGAAAAATAAAAACTTTAACAATACCAACAACAGTCAGGAAACCGAGGAAAACCTGAAAAATTCTTTCCATTTAAAATCGAACCTTATGCAGAGTGCAAAACTGTCGAGTATATTACAAGGCAGTAAAGTGGTTCCTCAGGTAATGATCATAATATTTACTAAATTTCTTGGCAATCCATCGAAACCCAGACTATTTGAGCTAACAAGATTGTGTAATCCTCAATAAAAAAAAGTGCAATATCTCTAAAAAAGATTGCAGGAGTTCATATGATGACCATACTACAGATGTTTAATGGTAATCAATCAACAAGAGACCTAAGTGGGCCTGATATTGCTCACCTCAGCATTTGTTAACTTGTAAGTGCAAACACATGCATTTGAACTGCATAAGGGTGAAAAGAAAGCCTGGAGTGTATAGTGTTTACATTCTCGATAATTGTTTGTGTGAAGTAAAGAATGTTGTTTTTGTAGTGTTTAATGCACAGGATAAGCTATACAAGACAGCCATTATAACTGATGGAGGAAGAACCCTGGCAAACCCCAGGAAAAAACACCAACTCATGAGAAGCTACTGGCAAGCTTTCTCACATATCCACATTAGCTGAGAATGAGACTTGAACCCACATACAGGTGAGATGGCACTGATCTGGAACAGTGAGTGCTGTAGACCACTTTTCTAGATAAATGAATCATCCATATTTTTATTTTATGATGTCATGATACCATATACATATACTGTACATATACAAATATTTGCTAGCTGTACATGAACTGTATATTCAATAATGGTTGAAAAAAACCAATGAACACATCTATTGACTTGTGTTTATTTCACTTTATTATAGCAAAGTCATGCAGTTGTACATGTACCTAATTATAAGTTTCAAACAACACATCAAACTAAATATGTACACACAATGTCAATTTCCTGAAGAAGTCTGTAACCATCGCATGGCTGGATCAATCTGCAGTGATTATTCATACTGCTAATATATTCTCAATTACTTCACTGCTGTGTTAAATTGTTAAAGCTACGTTAAAAATCCAAATCACATACACATACTGCTGTGTTATACATCATTACTGGTGAATATTACTGACATCTGCTTAAAGTAAAATGCAGTCATTTTTATAAGTTTTATTTTACAACTGTTATAGCAGTTAATGACATTAATTTTTATTCTGAAATGAAGCCTATAGCTACTGTAAAAAGCTTAAATCTATCAACTTTATTTGTAGAGTCATCAGGAAGCTGTTATTGCACTAGACAATCGGTAAATAACAAAGTGGGTTTAAGACACATTTAATTGAGTAATTCATGTTATGTTAGAAGAGTTGGCAACATGATCCCAGACTGTTTACTTATGAACACCCCATCAGTGAGTAACAAGAACACATTTTTATACAACTGCTAGTTACAATACAGTCATTACAATAATGAAAATCAAATACATGCTGGTTACAATACAGTCATTACAATAAGGAAAATCAGATACAACTTGTACCCATGAAAAGTGAAAAAGTGCGAAGTATACATACCCAATATACTCATAAACTGGGTCCACCCGCAATTAACAGTCACCATGATCTACAGTTACATCACATCACTTCTAGCATCAGTAAATCAGATCAATGTTGTTTGATCTACTAATTACTCCTAACAAATAGCATGGACCAAGATCTGCCAGCTCATTATGCAATGGTAGAGCTGTGTCTATGCAGTGTGCAGTTGGATCCAACTTGTATGCAAATATATACAGTATTTAACATGTACTTGTATACAGTATTTAACATGTACTTGTATAGAGTATTTAACATGTACTTGTATACAGTATTTAACATGTACTTGTATACAGTATTTAACATGTACTTGTATAGAGTATTTAACATGTACTTGTATACAGTATTTAACATGTACTTGTATACAGTATTTAACATGTACTTGTATACAGTATTTAACATGTATTGTACTTGTATACAGTATTTCATATATGGTTCAGTGCAATTTATAACCATCAGGAGTGAAAGAAACTATGTCCACATTAGACAGATGTCCTTTATACATGTTTAAAGGAATGTTCTTAGGAAACTTGTACTGGGAATTGCTAAAAGTGTTTTTTATAGACATGTGTCTTTTATTTAAGAGCTTGTCTCACTGTATGTTGTACAGCAAATAATACCCACTTGTATCTAAAATTACTGGTAAACACAATTAATTGACTCAGAATTGGTAAGATACCTGCATTTATGACCAATTTCAAATGTGAAATTACCTCACAAGATTGGTCATTGTGACCTACTTTTGGCCACTGTGAGTATTGCTAATCAAGATCAGCACAGTCACCTAGAATTAAAAAACCCAACAAATTATATATAGTAAGAGATATTGCTAAATACAAACATCAAGACAAGTCGGAGATTGGTGGAGATGCATTATTATTAATATGTGCTTGGTACTTCTTTTTGAAAACATGTTTACTAACACTACTACCATCCGAATTCCCCCACCTCTCATTTAATATGGCTAGCTGCAACAGACCCTTCAAGTGTTACACAGCATGCACCATAGTTTACATACTGTTTTCAGTTCTTTAATTGTCATATTCACTTTGCTCCATTTAGAAAACATTCAGTTCCATATGGGGCCCTGAGTGGCCGAGCGGTCTAAAGCGCTTTCCGTTATGGGGTTCTGTTGGTGACAAAACACTCCTAATTTTTTTAACCATGCAGGAATAAATCTACCCACATTGAGAGGTAGTGCCCACTGTGTTTCCTCCCCTTCCCTCCTCTCGCTTCCAGCCAACACATGAACAAGGCTGACTATACACCAATATGAACAATGCATGTATGCTCTCTACTAATGAAATAAAACGTACATCTGTACATGTCATACAAGCTTTGCTGGCAAGTGAAAGAGACTGCTTTTTAGCTGAATAAATTTTACATAAAAAAAATATTTTAATAAATACTTATTTGAAATAGAGAATATTTATGAAAAGTAGTAGCTACATAAATAAAATAAGCATGTGAAGTCATCAAAAACATTCAGCAGCTTTCTAAAAACAGCAAAAAGTATCTTATTATAATGTTTAGAAGTTACCTGGAGATAAAAAAATTATTTACTAAAACTGTGTAGTCACACTTAACTAAACTGAACATGCATTTTGAAGTTAAAAAACCCCAGCCATGATGAGAACTTACCAGGAAATCAAAATGTTTTTAGTAGTGGTACTATGCATGCAAATCAATTTGATAATAAAGTTCAACTCATGTAACATGCATTAAAAAAACATCAGCTATATACACACACACACACAAAAGGAAACAACAAAACAATATAAACTCTGCCTTATTTTGAGTTAAAGTGACCTTGACCTTTTGTGCCACAAACATAAGGCTTCTTTGTCTTGCCAAGGTCAACCCATCAGTGATGTTTGTAAAGCTCAAATTATTATTCAAAACTAAGTCACCTTGTTGGGCTGAAGGGACCTTGACTTTTGCCCTTTTCATGCCAAAAACAACAGACTTCTTCCTATCATCAATGGCAACACAGCTCTACGTATTAATGGTACCATGTTCAACTGAACCCTCTACATTTTGCAACAATATCCTTTACTTGATTTGACAAATGTGACCTTCACTTTTGACCTTATGACCAAGAATCACTATGCTTCCTCCTAGTCAATAAGACAGGCCATCTGCAAAGGTTTTTGAGATATGCAAAGCAAAACTAAATTATTCTGTTCTTACTGGCCAGTGACCTTGGTATTGAACTTATGATACCCAAACCAGTAAGTACCTTTATATCCTAAAAGGCCACCGTGCATTAAGCGGAACTCAAGCAACATCCTGGAGATAAGATAGGATAGGATAGGGCATTTGACAATAACAAGGTGTAATTAGTTTTACCCTACCCCCCCCCCATACATTTAAATAGCAGCAATACATTACCCGTCACTACTGTATAGCTCAATTTGTCAGTTAGGTAGGTAGGCTCATATTCTTGTGAGAAATGGAATCCACTCAATGTTGAGGGAAAGGTCCATGTTAAAGATTACTGGTGTCTCTCTGTTCCACATATTGCTGCCACAAAAACAGTCCATAGATAAATAATTCCTATGCTTGTTTGTAGTGCACCACTCCATAATATAAGGCATCATGATGCTTCTCAGGTCAACAAGGTGAGCTGTATTCTACCTCTCTTTCCTGAGAGTGAGCACAAATTGCCCTGAACATGAAGACTGATCAACATCTCAATTCAGGGTGAGGCAATCAACTCCTAAAATGTTTGGTTCTACTTCTGAATGGGCCACACAGTCCACCAAAGATGCTAACAAGCGAAAGCAGCATTTGGAGAAAGGCAGAAGTTATGGTAGCAGTCAGAATGGTGGAAAGGCATATGCAATCTTACGATCCCACTAAAATCTGAATGTGTTCACTAATTATGCACTGTGGTCCAGAACTGTCACGACGTATAAAGGAAGTCTGTTGTTGGTTGAACCTGTTGGCCAGCAAGTCCACCAGACTTTACCCATAATGGGAAAATGGACTCCGTAATGGAGTGGTGATAAGTCTATCTGTGAAAACTATTTGAAGGACTTGGACAGACTGTCCACTAAAATATTTCTTCCTTGAATGGTATGAACTCAAGAGGATGACTTTCTCTGACTTGGCCAATTGGAGGTTCCATATCGCCAGATATGAGCATGTGTGCATTCCTGATGATTGAGAAACTCTACAACAAACTTCCTAGACACATGAACCCTTTACTTTTTGATACATTCTAGCAACATTCAATTAACAGCTTTCATTTCTGCTTTGTTAATGTGGAGAGGCAAATCATTCCAAGTCTTCCAAGATGTGAAGAATTGTGCCCTCTGGCAATAAGTGTGCATCCAAGTCTCAATTGAATGCATCAGTGAACAGTCAGGAGTGAGTGTAAGGTGCATGCCTCACTCAAGAATCTGTCCCGTTTCATTCACCAGTATAAATAGTGATGAAAGTCTGGTCCCAGAGGATTCAGAGCTGATAGAAAATCTGTGTGGATTCCGCCTTGCAAGAACAAGAAAATGATGATGATGTCCTAATGGAACATATAAGGTTCTCAATCAGGACATGTAATAAAAAGAGGAGACAAAGATGTTTTTGACTGTATGAAACACTTGGTGAACAGTCCCTGAGGATGACTTGCATTGTAATGTTGCATGGTTGATTGCAATGAGCCAAGAGCTGTTCAGAAGGATAGATGTTGATACCCCAGCAAGGCTTGTGAAGCCAGACCCCTGGAATGGGTTTTGGCTTCAAATTGAAGGTCTTTACTTAATGGATAAGCAAGACCTTTGACAAGTCCAATGTAACATTACAGTAGATATGCAGAAATTCCACCATTAATGCCATTGCAAGAGATGCACATGTCTGGGTGTCATGGCCACAGCTTCCAGTATACGATGAAAAGTGGACTGATTCAGGAGAACTCTCAGCAAACTAGATGTAGCTGAAATGATGGAAACATGCCAAGCTATAGTGACAAGAAACCTGGAATTTTGTTCCATGGTTTCAATTGTTTTGATGGGAAGGTGTGGGTGTGTCCTGACTCCCATTGAAAATACCCATTTTTCTCTTTCTTTGGATAAACTAACATCCTACTAAGGGAAGTTCTGTACACCACTTCATAGAATCTACCCTGTAACTGGTTGTATAAACATGGGATCAAAGATAGGAATTGGTTCAGCCTTGATGTTGCTAAATAACATTTTGGTCTGTGGAAAAAATCTGAGAAATTTTTGTTATCATGGAGGAATGAGGTAGAAGCATGAGGTTCTACAATAGATATTTTCCAAAATGGAAAAGATCATCTTGGACTATGTGCCAGATGGTTAAGTGAGGGGGGTTAAGAGGCAATAGTTTTTTTTTGCTGCTTTGTCAAAGGACTAGACTTCACCTTTGTCATCCAACTGTGAGGACAGTGTGAGCCTGATAGGAAGTGTCAGTTGTGCTGCTTCTACCTCGAACTCATTGGAGTCGACAAAGAGAGATAGAACATCATATCTGACTAGCAAACTTTGAACTGTGGATTGGTTGGGCAACAGAAAGGGCATCAGTGCAATTTATGCCACATCCTGTAAATCAAGAGTGGAAATGAGTGGGTAGAGTCCAGTAGCCCATGGATGGATGCAGGACCAGTGACACTAAGGTGGAGGGCCCCACATATTAAGGATCAGCTGGGATAATAAGAAAGGGGTGGATATCAATCCATTTTACATCCCTAATAGTCTGAGCTAAGTGGGCAGACTAGGATGGGACAGTAGAAGGGGAGGATGGGGGGGAGTAATAAATAGTCAATAACTGATTCCCATATCACGAGTCCACTGACATAATTGGAGAAAACTTCATCAACTGATTCATTATTAAGAAGGGTGCAGTGATGATCTTTAACATCTGCAGAGCATGACATGCTATCATTAAAATGTTTTAAGTGATGCACCACCTCCAGTGTGGGAAGGGAAACAAGCTCCCTGGTGTGGTGTACCACCTCTCTAATGAGAGAGAGAGCAACATGTTTGTGTAAGCACTCCACCTCCATATCAGGAAGGAGCAACATGCCTGTGTGATGCTTCATCTCCTGGATGAGATGGAACAAAATGCTTGTGTGGTGTTCTACCTTCATGATAGCAACACGCCACATAGGCATAGGATGAGCAGTGCACTTGCTCCATCTTGAGAGGGATGAACTCAATGCCCTGAAGAATATTTTAAATCTTCTCCCTTTTTGGGGAAAGGTGATTGAATCCTTTAATATTCAGTTCTATCTTCAGGATGTACCTCAAAACTGCAGAAATATTTGTTTTTCTTTTGACTATTTTTTAAAATTAATCCCATAAACTTATGGAAACCTTCAGTACTCTTCAGAGCCTTCAAGGTCTGTAAGTAAAACACCAGAAAATTCTGATGATGAGGGGGAGTGAACATTTTGTTTCCTCCGCCATCCATAAATTCTACTGGAATCAACTTGATTCCTGGTGTTAGAACCCCATAATCTGCCATATGCACAGCGGTATTTTTGTGTGCAATTTCTGCAGCGGATACAGCCTGGGTAACTGTCTCAAGATCCCTTCTTTTGGTCACGCTGACCTTCAGACTGTCCTGACAATGTTCTGAAAATGGAATAATGACATTATGTTCCTGTACTGTTTACTCACCTTGTTTTAATGTAATATGCATCCCATATGCCCTTGTGTATACAACAGGAAAACAAATAATGACTGTTGAACCTGTCTTTTTCATTTATTAAATAGACTATTACAGTTGTAAATGTAATAAACAGTTATTACAGTTACAGTTGTAACTGTAATAAACAAATGTAAATACACATCTTTTACTTACAGTTGAAAACAAGAAGCACCGACAGTAAAAACCAAATTTGATTAGGATTTTTAACGTAGCTTTAACACTTTTTCAGTCATATCGCTACGATGTCTGCAGTGAGGCAGTTTATAGTGATGTCTAGCACTGAGACATCATGCCGCAGACCATGTAGCATGATGTCTCACCCAGTCACATTATCCTGACACCAGGCCGACCAGTCCTAACACTAACCTCTTAATGCTGAGCATCAAGCGAGGCAGCTGTTAGTACCATTTTTGTAAGTCTTTGGTATGACTCAGCCGGGGATCGAACCGACGACCTCCCGTTGCCGGGGCGGACGCTCTAACCACTAGGCCACCGGAGCGGTAGTAAAAACCAAATAATTTTCACCATGTCAATCTTGTTGCCAACTGAGTGAGATCAATATGCTAGTTTCTCATTTCCCTTTAATGTTGGACAGATTGTTCCTGTTATTCATTATACTATTAAGTATTCCCCTATACATTTGATGTATGTTTTAGAATGATTACCTGAACCCCAAAAGGGAAGGATACACAAGGTATCTGTTATGTCCCTTAATTCCAATTTTAAAGAAAGTAAAAGATACTGGCACAGAACTTTTTAAATATGGAATGGATAGTTGAAACAGTGAGATGTTTGTTTTAAAAAGAAACTGGAGAAGGATGACTGCTAATAATGTATGTGGTGGTTTGCTGCAGGTAGATTTCTCTGGTGATTGAACATAATGTCCATGCAACATGATGTTCTTGAGAAGAAAAAAAAAGACCATTCTATGCATGACACAAAGTGCATTTACTGACAATTTCTGCACTGTGTGAAGATGTATTCACATGAAACAGATAGTGGCTTTTTTGTATGAGAAAGCATAAACTAAACAACAGTGACAGGAAATGTGTTGCTGTTTTTAAAATGCATCACAATGACCTGTTTTTGCATAAATGGTGATGTATCTATCTACTAGGTACATTTTAAATCATAAAACTCAAACGGCACAAGTGTCCATGAAAATAAGCTAAAAGCAAAATTTTACATAGATCAATAATGAAATACAGGTAACAGTAATATAATTTACCATATGCAAAAATACAAATAAAAAACTAAAAAATTATAAATTTTATACATTTTTTTTATACACAGAATTTGAAGGAGCAACAAAATATAAAAAATATAATAGATTTAAACAGAAATGAAAAATCAACACGCTCTACAAATCCAAGCCAAACCTTCACACATTTCATAAGGTAATAAGACTAAAAGGTCTATCTGCTTATCTTGGCATGTGTTATTATGATGTCATTTACAGAATATTTCACCAAACCTATTCATATACATAAGCAATTTTATTACATATTACTGGTATACATAAGCAATTTTATTACATATTACTGGTATACATAAGCAATTTTATTACATATTACTGGTATATATAAGCAATTTTATTACATATTACAGGTATAATTGATAAAAATAACATCCCCAAACTAAACTGAAATATATTATGGAAATACATTCTATACCTGTTTTTGCCATAACAGTCATTGAAGCATTTGTTAAGATGATGAATTTAATATTACAGTGTACTCATTGTGCTAGATAAAAATACTGAAACTTAACAAAGAAATAATTTATGCCAATATCTTAACAAGTACTGCTGGGAAGGATCCAGTCACAATGAAATTTGAAAACAAATTGTAAAACAATATGTCTGTTACTGTTTCTGAAGGCAACAGGAAGCCTTTTAAAAATAAAATCAATTTACCAAATTAATACATGTATACTGAACTTTAACACATCCTTATATTTATGACCACTAAACCATGGTCAGTCGAAACAACATGTATTGGGGACAATATTCAATGGTCAGTGTCAAACTGAGTAGCTGACCACCATATTCATTTACAGTAACTATATTCATTTACTGGGGACAATTTAATACCTTGACCAGTGAAAACATGCTTGTTCTGCCCTCATCCTCCCTATCAGACAGGATCATCACTTGTGCATTGCTCCACTTCACTGTTTTGAGAGAGCAACATGCATGTGTGGTGCTCTACCTCCTTGATGGGTGGGAGCAACACACTAAATATGGCATGAGGTGAGTGGTGCAATACCTCTCTTTTGGGAAGAAGCAAGATCTTGGTAGAGGAAGAGTGTTTGACATCTCCCTTTCATGGGGATCATGCCATCATTTCCTTAAACATTTAGTCTAATCTTCAGTAGAGACCTCAAATGCCACAGATTTTCGTTTTGGAAAGTTGGTCCCATAAATTATTGGGACCCTCAAGAGTGTTCTTGAGAGTGAAAAGCTAAGCCTACCACTGACCACTGGAGGATCTGCAAGTGAAACACCAGAAAATTCTGACTCTGAAAGGGAGGGAACATTTTGTTTCTTCTGCCATCCATAAATACTGCTGGAATCAATTTTATTCCAGTTCTGAGAAGTCAATAGTCTGCAATATGCATAACAATATTTTTTTGTGTGCACTAGGAATGACAGATACAGTCTTAGGGAGTGACTCAAGAGCCCTTCCCGCTGCCAGACTCTAAAACAGTAAAACCCGTCTTAAAAGACCACTGCTATGTGAGACCACCTGTCTTGAGAGACTATATTCTCAGTTTACAATTTTATTGATTATATTTGATTGTGACCTGTCATGGGAGACCACCTGTTTTGACAGACCATAATTTGTGACAAAAGAGGTGGTCTTTCAAGACAGGTTCTACTTTATACCCAATATCTTAAGACTCCAAATGATCTAGTCACAACGAAAAATTTAAAAATGGGAAAACAATATGGCATGATTTTGAAGGAAACAGTTAGTGTTTTAAAACTAAAATCAGTTATTTAAACACAATCACTGTACAAATAAATCAATAATAATATAAAGTACAGTCAAACTTAAGTATAACAGTATGCCTGCAATGAATATCAGATGAAGGACTAAAATAGCTGACATGGCTGATTAAACTTGGTCTTGTGTACTTGAAACCACAACAGCTGACAGCTTAAGTCAAGCCAATTCTTGTTCCCTGCATCCTTATAATTTTTGAAAACATGAATACAATACATCACTAAAATTTCTGCCTAATATCATGCATTTAAACACAAACTGCACACCAATCAGACAAAACTTGTATAAAAAAACTGGTAACCCAAAGAAGCTGACAGGAAAGAAAGGACCAATGAGAAAGCAAAAGAAGGACTTAGAAATCTGTATAAAAAGTAAACAGTTAATAAGTATTTTAACCCCAAAAATAGATGTATACTGAAGCCTGTGAATTGGATGCATCCATGTATATATATATATATATATATATATATATATATATATATATATATATATGTATGTATGTATGTATGTATGTGAGTGTGTGTGTACTTGTCTGTGTGTATTAGTGCTGACTAAACAAAGATTAAGTAGCTGACGACATTAGAACAGCCAATCAATGAAGACCTCCATTGGAAAGGCTGATATGTATGATTAACAATCAAATACCATTTCAGCAATCAGTGATATTTATTTTGTTCATATATTAACTGGGGACAATATACATAGTTACCAGTGACAAACTGAGGAGCTGACCAATATATAATAATAATAATAATAATAATAATAATAATAATAATAATAATGAGGACTTTGTAAAGCGCCTAATCTTACGAAGCTCTAAGCGCTTTACACCATCAATAATGATATGACTATATACTACAGAACAACAAATGACAAAAGCAATGAAATTGGAAAACATAAAAACATGCTAAAAACATAAGATACAAAACATGATTAGGTCTCTAAGTTTGTCCCTGCAATATATTCATTTAACTGGGGACAATATACATAATGACCAGTGACAAATCGAGAAGCTGACCATTATATACAGAACATAACTCTAATACAAAATAATTATAGCAAAAAAAACCAACATGGCAGGGTCAACCAGACCCTAACAAGCAGATGACCATTTGTATGGAGATAACCAATATTAGTCAGTCTGTACAAGAACATTTTTTAAAACACATCTTGACAAATATTAGTTTCCAAAGAAGCTATTATATTCAGTAACTGGGTGCATTTCAAAACTTCAAACAAATCTGTCACAATTCCAGGCAAGAAGAATGTATTAGCAGACAGTCTGTCCAGATCAGACAATATAGTCATCACGAATTATCTTCACACTTTTGTAACCTAATTAACAGATATCTTGTGTCAAAACAGCTGTTCAGTCTAAAAACCATACTTAGATCATTTCACGGTTTGGAAACTAATTCCCTCCAACTTTTTCTCCCCAACAGACTAATAAAATACATACAAATCACAACCATTTCCACCATGAAGTGGCTGATTGGCATTATTGACTGACATTTGAACAGCCAATCAATGAAGACCTCCCATGGAAAGACCGATATGTCATGTATGATTAATAATCAAATACCATTTCGGCAATCAGTGATATTTATTTTGATAATACATATGTACCATATAAATTAATTAAAAAGTCTTGTATGTTTCACACATTTAAAAAACATCCGTGCTGACTTGAGAAGCCAGTCTTGTCGAGTTTCACATGAACAATGTAAATTTTTTTCTACTGTTTAAACATAAAATATAATCCTCTGATGCATGGACAATTAAATTCCAAACACGTGGCAGCTACTGTTTAAAAACACAAACATGATAAATTTATTTCAAATAAGAAAGGAATGGCATGGTGTCATTGTTATAATACAAATCTCAAGTTTAAATCACCCCTCTATAATCCTGAGATTGGATGTATGAAGAAATAGTACAATATATTACAGAGAACTCATCAGGGCCCCCACCCCAATCACCCCAGTAAAAACAAAGATGTACACACAAACATACAGCCACTTCTCACTCGATATTTGTCTACTGTTTTATTCTTGTGCAAGTTATTTGGGTATTATGCACACTCTGAGTAGACAGACACACTGACGTTTGCTTTGGCGCCATTTATAGGAAAGTTAGGGCCCTTTTGAAAGTTGATAACACCCACACACACACACACACACAGACCGTTGACCTGATCCAGACCTGCTCATACACGAGATAACTATCAGAACTTGTGCAATATTGTTTCAAATCGGTCAAGTATGAATATTTCTTGTAAAATGTTTGACCTCTATCACTCATTATTATTCTTTTCACTGCATAGAGTGCAATATTACTGAATTTAATATAATATTTAACAAAGTATATTGTGTGAACTGAAACTGAATTAAGGAAATGTTTGCATCTGTACATTTAGATACCGAAGTATTGAGAATTAAAAAAAAATTAAAGATTTATTGTGCAAAAAGTACTCAAAATAGATCCATTAGTACTTTCTATCAGTTTCTGTTTCATTTTAAGTAGAGATTTCTGTAACATGCAGCACTAAACCAGTCTGAAATGTAGATACTAAACATGGTATTACTGCTAATGATAGGTAATGATTGATTTGTGTAAAGTAATTACCTTATGTTAGAGAAATTTAAACTTAACAGCAATCACTTTATTGATTGAGAATGATCAGGAATCAATCCCACGTCTTCAACTTGATCCGTTTTAGCTGCAATAAACCCAGGTCCGTGGGTAAACAGCACCCATTGCCTTGCCTGCACACACGAGACACTATTCCTTCACAACTAAGCACACATCACCAAATACAGAAATCTGCTAAATACTACGGAAAGAAATTGGTTTGCATGTTTTATGCTTTTTGTCTCAATAGACAAACGCTCAAATAGTCGCAAACAGGAAACTGCATTGAAATAATTTGTCTTGTATCTATATTACAATTAGGCTTCTAACCATTCATTTCCATACGAATGATTACTTTTTTTCTATCATGATAAATATTTTGTTTAATATATACTTTAGGACACATGTGATACAACAAATGCAAAATACTTCAAATTTCTTAACATCTAAGGTTTGACAATTTTCAATATTATTATTCATTTCAACAATACATCGAGTACAGATTAATTACAAACAATTACCAAACTTCCCCTATTAATGATGGGACACTAATTTGATCTGTAAAGTACAATGCGTCAAGTCAGATGGCTTCTTGGCATTGCAAATTAAAGCACCTCAGTAATCCAGCACTGCACTGAAGTGCCTCAGTAATCTGGCATTGCAAATTAAAGCACCTCAGTAATCTGGCACTGCATTAAAGTGCCTTAGTAATCTGGCATTAAATTAAAGCACCTCAGTAATCTGGCACTGCATTGAAGCACCTCAGTAATCTGGTACTGCATTAAAGTACCTCAATAATATGGCATTAAATTAAAGCACCTCAGTAATCTGGCACTGCATTGAAGCACCTCAGTAATCTGGCACTGCATTAAAGTGTCTCAGTAATCTGGCACTGCATTAAAGTGCCTTAGTAATCTGGCACTGCATTAAAGTGCCTTAATAATCTGGCACTGCATAATAGCACTTTAATAATCAGGCATTGCATTAAAGGGCCTTTAGTAATCTGGCATTGCATTAAAGTGCCTTTAGTAATCTGGCATTGCATTAAAGTGCCTTTAGTAATCTGGCATTGCATTAAAGTGCCTCAGTAATCTGGCACTGCATTAAAGTGCCTTAGTAATCTGGCACTGCATTAAAGTGCCTTAATAATCTGGCACTGCATAATAGCACTTTAATAATCAGGCATTGCATTAAAGGGCCTTTAGTAATCTGGCATTGCATTAAAGTGCCTTAGTAATCTGGCACTGCATTAAAGTGCCTTAGTAATCTGGCACTGCATTAAAGTGCCTTTAGTAATCTGGCATTGCATTAAAGTGCCTTTAGTAATCTGGCATTGCATTAAAGTGCCTCAGTAATCTGGCACTGCATTAAAGTGCCTTAGTAATCTGGCACTGCATTAAAGTGCCTTAATAATCTGGCACTGCATAATAGCACTTTAATAATCAGGCATTGCATTAAAGGGCCTTTAGTAATCTTGCATTGCATTAAAGGGCCTTTAGTAATCTGGCACTGCATTAAAGTGCCTTAATAATCTGGCACTGCATAATAGCACTTTAATAATCAGGCATTGCATTAAAGGGCCTTTAGCAATCTGGCATTGCATTAAAGTGCCTTTAGTAATCTGGCATTGCATGCCTTAGTAATCTGGCAATTTGATAAAATGGCATATACAAAATTCTTCACTCAACATTAAAATAATTACCGTATCTAAATGATTGCTAAATTACAGCATGAGTGACAAGGAGCTTTATACAGGCTAAGATGCCTAACAATTCAAAATGAATGACATTTCGATGTAAACTTCTTGACACTGTTATAGACTTTTAACACAAGATAAAAAAAACTGTCTACTTCTATCAGTCTTCCATGTTGCATGATAAGTTTGATAATCTTGTTTCAAATCTGGCTATATCTTCAGTCTGTTCCATTTGGGTAAAACAAAATACTAGCTTCAGAGTATGTGATGCCATGGAGTTAGCATGAAAATAATTTCATCATATTGTTTTCATACTTTAGCATCCTCAGCTCTACGCCTAAAAGTTCTCGCCTGCCATAAATTCTTTTTTTTTTATTTAAAATCACCTGTATTTAAGTACTAGATAAAATATGAGATTTGGGGTGGGAGAACCATTTTACCTTGAAAGCCATTAAGAACAGACACAAGTAAAGTTCTATAAAATTCATGTTAGTATCAAAGAATGCATACACAGAATTGAGGAAATGTGAATATATGCTTTTCTGTGAATAAGCTATGACACTGGCATATTATAAAGATAGTACACTACTTCTGCATGTAATGCTACCAGATGTTACAGGACTGAAATTTATTACCTTACTGAGACTTAAACCCAAGACCTCTCTAACACAGGACAAGCATATGCTAACTAAGCTATTCAAACTATTGCGTTGTTCATGTGACATCTTAAATCTCGAATTACTGGAGACAAAACCTTGCGTGTCCATCTATAATGACCATGAAGGTTGACCCAATTCATGGTCAGACAAGTCTCCAACTCTTTATTCTAGCCAAATGGATTATGTGAACTGATTCACACAACCTTTTCCCCATGATTATCAGAGATAACTCCATTTCTGTACAAAAATCACAATCATATAACTCTGTATGAAAAATGAATGTCAATCTTTTGGCATTTATGAAGAGAGGTTCATATGCTACCATACACCAATGGGGGACACACAGCTAGATTGGGTCTTTGAAGTGTAGACCCAATTAGCTCTAAATAGAAACACTACAAAGAAAGCGATTTCAGTTTAATTATTGGCTGTAAGTGTTTAACAAATCTGCAACTTTGTAAATAAAAATGGCTGTCAGTGACCTGCCCATATTGTGTCATGTACATAAGCAATACAAAACAATATCCTGAATAAAACAAAAGCTGATTGTCCTCTAGTTGTCTTATATGTCAGACACAAACGCTGCCTGGCCTAAACTTGTCTTATGTGTAAGACACAAAAGGCACTGGTTCTATACTTTTCTTATGTGTTAGACATAAAAGCTATTGGTCCTATAATTGTCTTTTGAGTCAGACATAAAAGCTGCTTGAATCCTGCCACAGTAAGGCAGTAAGGTATTATAAATGAAACAATGTTGGTTTCAGAAAAAATGTACACAGCCTTGGACCTACACTAACTGTCAGCTGACAGTCTGTAAGGTAGATTACATATAACAAATTAGCCTGACTTTAATTAAAGAGTGACATTTGAGTTGTTTTAAACCACATACATGTTAAAATGTTTTGGAAACAATGCTACTGTACTAGAGTGATAACAGATAAAGCCAGTCTAAGCCCAGATCACCTGATTAAATATGCAAATATTTCATTTTCAATCAAGAATAAGGGCTTGTTGATATTATTCAATGATGAACATTGTTGTACAATCTGTTCCAGACTGGTAACAATGTCAAAACCCACCAACTTGACTGGTTATCAAAGTTGTCAAAGATCTTAACTTCTAACCTGCACTATGATATAGCCAGAATTGAGCTGACATGCTTTTAAGACGATCCAACGAGTTTCATCAAATTTAAAAAAAAAACAAAATAAAGCCTCAAGGGTGTGAAGGAGCACCTTTCAAAGATGGATGATGCAAGAGACACAATATATACAGGGCTATTTCATGGATGGATGATGCAAAAGACACAATAGATGTAGGGCTATTTCATGGATGGATGATGCAAGACACACAATATATACAGAGCTATTTCATAGATGGATGATGCAAAAGACACAATTTATATAGGGCTATTTCATGGATGGATGAAGCAAAAGACACAATATATATAGGGCTATTTCATAAACTTGGCAAGGGCTAGCTGAGTTAAAAATGTGTAGTACATTATATGCCAGTGTAATTCATGTTGTACTTTATCACATATTCTGGATACACTTGGTAATTGTCAAAGATAACAAATATTTCAGGATTTTTTACATCATTAACACACGAGTCGTACAAATCACTGCATGGATCTTTTGGATCCTTAAGTGGTGGTCGAGTATATGTTTTATCACCCAATGTGTAATCTCCAGCCATAACTCTAACAAGAAAAACAATACAGCAGCTTCCACGCTCAGTGTAGCGATCTGCAAATTTGGCAGTCTTAGCAAAGTAACTTCCCTTGCCAAGTCGAGTTCCTGTGGTCAGTCCACTGAGACGGAAATCAAAACCCTGACGGCAGATGGCATCTATGTACTGTGATTGAGTCCCATGAAAAAGATATAGTTCTTTCAGACCTGGATTCTTCCTCTGCATTTTTTCCTTCTTGCTGTAAATAAAGAGTCTCAATGACAGCATTTTCAACTAAGTCTGAGGTACCATTAAACCTCAATTACCTGACTCCCTGGGGTATGTGGGTTTTGTTTTCAGAATGATTATCTAGATAAATAATAAATAAATTATTAATCCCAGTGTTCATTAGTCTGGATGAGCCAAAATGCCCTGGATAGTTGGTTTATGGATAATTAACTTACAGTAATTTAGGATCTTTATTTTAAAATCAGTCATTTATATATGCATATCAACATACATCAAAACGTTTGTCTATCTTAAGTGTTTTTTGCTTCACTGTTACAAAAAGATGTTTTCAATAACATCAAAATCTCAAACAATAATACGAAATTGGAGAATGATGAAAGAATTGCAAAAATTTACTGGAAATCACATAAGGTCATTTACATGAAAAATATGAATATGCCTAGGAGAAAAATATAAATATGCCTAAGAAATGTTTCCTTATCTAATTAAAATGCATCATTATAATAATACCACTGCTGTCAAAATGTTCCAGAGTCAAGAAAGTTATAAATGTATAAGAGACTGACAGATTACTTTAAAAGCATTACAAAATAATCAGGTCAACAACCTACGGTAGAATGTAGTACATTTCAAGGCTCTAATTTCAATAATTTTTGTGCTATTCTGCAAGCAAAATTCAGGATAAATCTAATGAAATACAGAAAAAGAGATCAATGGCAGGAAAATATTATTCCCCCCCCCCTTCAGTATCCTATCAAAGTGGGTGCATACAAAAACATGAAATACTGATAATGTTAAGGTGTTTTGAAGTCTCATAGATTAGTTTGGACAATTTACTGCATTCATGTTCTCCAAGTAAAAAAATCTTTATCAATCTTTAAAATGACACTCTTTCTATTTAACGGTTTTGAAGTTGAGATTATATATTTCTCCATTTATTTGCAAAAGTATGAACATTACATTCTTTTATTTCAAACTCTTTTAGTTTGCTGCAGATTACAGTTCACAAGCCAGTGGCAGTACTCTTAGATGTGTCTTTATCTTAACAAGAGATAACATCTTAAGACACTGTTTACAGACAGACAATCTCTTATCCCCAAAATAATTACTTTATAATTTGTAATTTGCTGATATAATTAAAGAATTTTATTTATGCACTTATCTTTTTGGTTACAATTTTCAAATTTAGTTCTACAAGTAAGAGTATCAGAATAAGCCTTTGTTGGTATACGAGATAGTTAGACAGTAGCATCCTGTGAGTTGGTGGGTTCTTGCTGTGGTTTTACTTGGGTTTCTCCTCCTGGACCACGAGTTTCACTGGCTGCTATGTATAGCCTATCATGTGCTGAAATAAGGCATTAAACCCACACAACTCTGGTACGATAATGGAAAACTGTCTAACAGCATTTTCATGTGTAATAATGACTTGATTTTCTTCAGAAATAGCCATGAAAAGTTATGTTATGACTGAAATTCCCAAATTAGGAAAACCAAAGTTTCATTAGATCACATTCAGTGATGTAGTAAACAATATTTTTTTTTAAAAAACACTATATTATTCACCTGGAAGGAGAAAAAAATCTAAATTACAAAACAAATAAAAGCAATGTCACTTGATTTAAGGAGAAAATCACTGATGTCAAAAATATTGTTTAACCCTTGTACAGAGGATATTATCAATTCTTGCACCCACATATTGGTCACACTACCATTTTGGACGTACATGTATATTAATGACTTGAATTGGTTTACATAGGTTATTTCAGTCAACAAGGAATTGCATGAATATTTTAAAATACAAACTCATATAAGAAGTGAAAGGATTTACCAAATTTTAGCCTCTAATCATGAACAATGAAAATATTCTGACTGGTTGCCGAGTTTGTCATTAAATAAATGGAAGCAGATTTGGCAAAATGAATCTTCAATGTAATTTTTGAGAAAAAAAAATTACATTGTCTTATAAATCTTAAAACAATCCTTGAATCAGACAGATTACCTTGGAAATTCATTGAATTCTTTTTTTAAAAAGAAAGTCATTGAACTTGTTCAGTTTTTACAAAATCACTTTAAAAGTTTTGAAGAAATACAAATTGTTAAGAGTAAATAAAATATACCAATGTTTAAATTCAAGATTGCTGTTATTTACATACATTCTAAAAATAATTTTGAAAAAAATAAGACAAAACTGGGAGGATAGATGATAACTGTCAATGGTAACTGCTGGAGAACAGTATGTATTACATGTATGTTGTAGTGGCATGATCACCACATTTGCAAATGGATGACTAATTCAGTAAGAAATGTAAGCCAACTTGGAATGAAAATTGTGTTTGCAATTCAAAATAGGAACACAACTGACTTTCTCTAAGAAATGTGCTGCTTGCCGAGTTTTGAAAGCCTGCATGAAAACCCGTTGAAAAAAACTCTAGGACTATATAAATTTAGGCAGTAATTTAACAGTAATAGGTGGGAGACTAGAAGGATGGCCCTAAATATTGCTAATGAACCACAAAAAATTACATTCCAATACTTATTAATTCAAAAGAATATATAAAACACAATAAATAAGTTTATCAGTTTTATGTTGTTTTAAAAAATGGTTTATGAGATACTGAAACTATATGTGACTTGTATAAAATGTTAATATTTACAAATAGTTGTACTTACTGCATTTAACTTGATTTTAGCTTTTTACTCATGTTGGGGGTTGACAAATATCTAAAAACACACTTGCCAGTCAGGAAAGAACTAAAATTGTTATTTTCCAAGTCTAAACGTTTACTCAACCAGTTATAATTACTGAAATATGAAACTGACATTATTAAGTACCAAAATTCAACAATCTTGATGGCTGTTTTCAAGATTATGTTATCATTCTACTACCAGTCATAAGTTATTACAAACTGAGACCAGTCTGGGTTTTCTTCTATAACTGTTTATCAGTATTATAGAGTCAGTGCAACATATGAATCAGCCTTTTCAAAACAAATGGAAACAAGATCTGGTAAAGGTATGGATTCTCAAAGAAAAAGCCAGTAATATTAATACTCTCAAAGATACTATAAGTCAATGCAGAGTACAAGTCTAACTTTGTAAATATTCCATCCTTCATCCATATATAAGTCTATTTGGAGCATAAGACAAGGCCAGGTCAATAACTTGGCTTTATATTTTACACTAGTAATTTCCAATTTCATGAATATTAAGGTATCACAGTATGATGTTCCATATTACCAGCAATAGTGAAATTGCATCACTGATGTTAAAATGCTTGTGATTTTACTCCTGTACAAGGCATTGCTATATTCTGTTATTAAACTGACACAGCTAAATAAACAGTCCATGCTTATTTTAATTATAATAGCATCTGCAACAAAAGCCATATGGCTGTGCATCCTATGTACATGTTAATTAAAGGTCTAAAGCTATAACCTGATTATTCCAGTTTAAACCAGTCTTAAGTGCAAGATTCAACAGATGTGATAAACTCAGCGAGGCTTACAATAGGGAAATCAGAAATGCGAAGAAAATAGACAGAAAACAGAAAAGTTACAAATAAAAAATAAATAAAAGTACTTTTTATTAAATTTAACTATCTGTGAAATGCAGTATCAAATTTACACAAATGAACAGTTTTATAATACATATTATTTAACAAGTCAATTATAACTGAATGCATATCAATGTTGTAATTAATTTATTACCTGTAATAGAACTGTTCCACATTCTAAGTAAGAAAATAATGGTTGAGATTTCACTTAATCATCTAAAACATCTGAAAATCCCTCGAAGTGTTCGTCTTTCTTGTCAGAATGAAAAATGGCGATCATTTCCAAACTGTCACAGAAATTGTTAAATTTTTCCAGAAAGTCTACTGTCAGAAACTTATAATTGACTTGTGCCATAGTAGTGTGTTATCTTACAAGTCCCCTTCTTTGCATGAATCTAAAACACAATGACACACTTCCGCTGAAACTTTCAATATTATTCATTTGTGATTTCCTATGTCTTGAGTCTGACATCAACAGAGTCCATTCCACAACATGCGGCGCATTGTGTCAAGACATATTCTTCTAATTTATCCTCAATATCAATCCATCTTGCTTTGCAGTTATGATTTGCTTTCTTTGTTTTTTTGTAGCACATAATGCAACCTTAGCTTTATGCCAATACTGGACACATTTTTCCCTTACAACATATTTCCTGTGAGCAGCCATATTCCCACCTTTTCTTCAGCAAAGTTTACCACTTCAAGCTTTAAAAGCCACTGGGTAAAATTTGCATGATTTGATGGGAGGCATTGTGAGATAAATCATATGATTTGTTTGGGGATATTTATATGAATGATTATGACTGAAAAGATTGATAAAAACATGTAGTATCGGTAGCCAAAACCAATATCAGGGTTTAAACAATCGTGGCAACTGTCTTTGATTGTTGTTGGAAACCAAAGACCATATTATCAACTACCAGTATAATCAAAGAGAGAAACCAAAATGAGAGCTAGTTAAGAATGAATATAGGTGATGTGTTGACATTACAATTTGCTTTAACTGAAATTTGAAACTAAAACTGGATCATTGATGATCAATGAGTAGTCCATCCATATATATCTGATTTTAGTTTAGTTTAAACCATATTTATTTGAGAAACTTTTTCAAATACAGTTATAAACATATGAGTTGGGGGATTGGGTAGAAAGCACAATCTATGGTATTTTATACATTATCACAGAATACTTGAGTTAATATGGATTACATCCCTTTGTAGGATCAATTATTAATGAAAAAGCTATGCGTCTGTCCAACAGTATACTAGAAAATCAAATATCAATGGAACAGTTGCTAAAACATGATCAGGAATAATGAGGTATGGTTAAAAAGGATGAATAAAACAAAATTATTTCATATTTTTTAGGAACAAACAATATGCATTGAGTTAGTTCAGTACACTATAGAGTATAGACAGTAAGTGTGCTATGTGGCCCAGTGAATATTTTTTACTGGTAAATGTTTTAATTTTTTTTATGTTTGAGAAATAAGAAAATACATGCAGAATGCAAACTCATCATCATCAGTCTCTTGACCAAGTGTGGTCGTTGAGGCACAGTGCAACTAAACATCTGACCAGTTCCCTCCACTTGTCTTGATCACTGGACACTGGCCTGCAGTACTGTTGTGGATAGACTGTTTGGCTCTAGTGACATGGCCATACCATTTCAGCATTCTCTTTTTGACAGCGGTGAGGAGGTCTTCAATGTGGATGTGACGATTTTACACCAACCCCAGTATTAGTACATGTATGTATAAATTGTAAGTCTGCCTGACCCAGCTGTGATGTTCAAATTGTTCTAACAGTTAGCTAATCCCCTTACGTTATATGGCTTTTGTGAGCTTGACAGCGAACAACGTATCGGGAAGGTGTTAAGTTATGACCGCATCAAAGGAAGATGGCCGACGCCAGGTAGACTGTAACATTTTCTAGACATACAGACAGACAGTGGGATGATTGACAGTTCGAACGACTGACCGAGTCAAGAGCCATCCAATCAGAATGCGATGAGGTTGGGCCCTTGATTGGAACCCGAGATAATAACTTATGTTTAGTAAGAATTCGTCAGTGCGCTAGAATTAGTGAATTTGTTCCGAGGTTGAGCGGCTCCGATTGCCAGTCGTAAATTGGCGCCAAATTCAGGGAATTTTGGGATAGCTTCGATCAGGTCAGTGATATAATGTTTGATTTCTGCTTGATACGGCTGCAGTTAATTGAAGGATTGTCGTATGTATATTTTATTACTAGTATCGTAGTATGAATAATTAATTATGATCGTAGTATTTTACCTTTTTCGTGATGCTAATTAGTACATTTGCTTACAATTGATTAGGATGTTAATTCGTCGCATCTTATTTCATGATGTTATTATGTTACACCTTATTTTGTGAGATACTAGGTTGTTTTCTTCTTAGTAATATGTGTGCATATTATTTCGTGAATTATTATGGTTACGCCTTCTGAAAAGATGAGTGATATTTGTGAAGAATTTTATGGTTGCTAGCCGCTGTAAGAATTAAATATTATAATTCTGTGTGTAATTATATTATGGTAGACCAGCACTTTTGTGTACGTAATGGTATATTTTGCCATTGTTGAGTTAACTGGTTGCAATGTAAAAAGTTGAATGTGAATAGTTGATTGGGGCGATTGTGTATAAATATATAGACAGACATATAATCGTAGTAGTAATATTATAGTACGATGATATTTGATGTATTTGTATGTATATACTGATAGGGCTCGGTATATGAATGTTTGGAATTATTTGTGAGATAGCGTTGTGGCGCCATTTTGTAAGCGGCGGAAGCGTATGGGAATTTCGATGTGTGCGCATGCGCGACCAAAAATGTACAGCCGTAGCTGATGATTCGATTTATCGATTTAGTGTGAGGTAGGTTTTATGACCCTATGCTAATGCCTTGTAAACTTCAATTAGGAAGCTTTGAGGGACAGAAGGGAGGAATAGGGAGTTTGAGGGACAGAAGGGAGGAATAGGGAGTTTGAGGGACAGAAGGAAGAAAGGAGGAATAGGAAGCTTGGAGTGAGAAACGAGGAGGAAGGAAACGGAAGTAGAGGGACTGGAAAGAGGGATACAGATAGAAGGAGGGACGGAAGGAGAGAAAGACAAGAGCAAGACTAAAGAGGAAAATAGATGAGTAGTTCACAAGCAGAGGGGAGAATCTTACTCACACTGTGGAATCACATGATGATTTA
Source organism: Unio pictorum (assembly GCA_030141615.1). Lineage (NCBI taxonomy): Eukaryota > Metazoa > Mollusca > Bivalvia > Unionida > Unionidae > Unio > Unio pictorum. The sequence goes on along the minus strand of JARLTB010000058.1, from coordinate 10,884,399 downwards.
GACATTCACTTGGTCAAGAGAAACAGTGATTAATTTAATATCTTTAAAGTTATCATTTCATTAAATTGTTATTATTTAAATTTATCTTTGTATTTCTTTATAATTTAACCGTTGGCTTTGCTGACTGGGGGCTCGTAGCCATATATAATATATTGTCCAGAAGTAAACATTCTGAAAGCGGACCAGGGGAACTTCCTCATAATTCTGTAAAATCTATAGGAAGAACCCCACCCCTACTAAACGACACTTCACAGTGGGCGCTTTCGTCCGGGATATGAATTAGACATATATTATTTTAGGACCTAAAGTTATTTGTAGGAGTATTAGTGAACAGTGTGAGATATTTTCCATTCTGTGTATTTGAATTTTTATGATTTTCTCATCTTGCATTTTATTGTCATATGTGCATGCTTTGTAGACCTTCCATTACTAGCAGTACTTGTGAAGCAGACATCGAACAAATATCTTACCTGAACGAAATTAGTTGCTGTCGACAGGTAAGTATTTAACTTGTTGTATCTGTACATTGTTAGGAATATCTAGACAAGGTATCACTTTATATTAGTTATAATGGCTACCGAAAGGCAAATGATAAAGGAGTACCGCGCCATGGGGTCGGAAGATCTCGGATATGAGGGAGATCGCCTGGCGAAATTTATAGAAGAACGGATCAAGGAATGGAAGGCCGAAAAAGTAGCGGACAGAGAAGCACAGAAAGAGCTAGCCAAGATAACAGCAGACAGAGAAATCCAAAGAGAGCTGGAGCTAGCCAAGATAGCAGCGGACCAAGAGCTAGCCAGACTCGCCCACACTCTGGAGATGGAAAAGGTGAGAATTGAAGCTAGGACCAACGGACGGGACGACGCCAGTACAAGCTCTGGAACGACCGGCCGACCATTCATCGACTACAGGATGGTCCAGATCAACATGCCACGCTTCAATGACAGGGAGGAGGCTATTGACGATTTTCTCGTGCAGTTCGAGAAACTCGCACACGCTCATCAGGTCCCTGAACAGCACTGGGCCATTAATGTCTCAGCCTTTTTGCAAGGTGCAGCTCGGGAAGTCTACCACGGCTTAGCTGCAGAAGAGGCTGATGACTACAATGCCCTCAAGAAGGCCCTTCTCTGCCATTATCGGCTGACCGCCGAGACTTACCGGAAACATTTTCGGGACTCGGCGAAAAAGGTAACCGAGACCCACTCTCAATTCCACAACCGTGTTCGAGGTTTATTTGAGAAGTGGATGAAAATGGCTGAAGTCGAACGCACGTACGACGGGCTACGCGAGGTAATACTAAAGGAGCATGTCCTGGGTACTTACCGTCGCGAATTGACAGTCTTCTTAGCCGAAAGAGAACACCGGACGCTCGAAGAGATCGCTAACATGGCGGAGCGATACGAGCAGGCGCACTCGAAGAGTGGAGGTTCCGGGGGCGTGGATCGACCCCGACCCTCTGAGTCGCGTCGTATGGGGGAGGTTGAGCCGGCTGTCCGCAACCGTCAGGGCGACGGGAAGGTCGGAGGGGCACCTACAGGTAGGGATGCCACCTATCGACCTGGACAGGCCTCACCCACGAAACCAGGACTTGCAAGTCGGCGAGGGCCGCCGACGTGTTTTAACTGCAAGCGCCTGGGGCATTTTGCCAGGGACTGTCCGAAGGGCAGGCCGACCCAGGTGAATGTCGTTGCTAGGAAGGAGTGCGTGCCGGAAGCGAGTCGCAACCCAGCCAACCTTGCGGCCGCAACTGTCAATGGTGAAAGTGCTACCATTTTGTATGACACTGGGTGCAGCGTCCCCGCGCTTGTCGACAAGAAGTATGTCAAGCCGGAGGACTATACAGGAAAGGTAATAGAAGTTCAGTACGCGAACTGCGCGCGTGACTCATTACCAGTAGCTGTCATTGACCTCGATTCACCATACGTGAAGGGGAAAATTGCAGCTGCTTGCTTGGAGGGACTATCACATGACGTCATATTGGGATGCCGTTACGTGTTGCCCCAGCCGAACCCCGAAACATGTACACCTATGCCAGTGAGTGCTGTTGAGACCAGGGCCATGAGTCGACAGCCGAAAGCGAAGACGATCCAAGTTACATCGACACCGGTTAGTAATGTTCTTCCAGCTGAGTTGAGGAAGCTGCAACAGGAAAACGCAACTCTGGCGCAGTTGCACAAACACGCTGAAGCGGGAACAGAAAGAGAGACCGTCAGCAATTTTGTTGTCACCACGATAGTGACACGAGGAATACCTAATTTGCCTATTTTGCCATCAAGGGCCATGTCCGACTCCGTAGACCAACCGGAGAGGTCGGTAAAGGCTGAAAAGAAAATAATAGCGATGAAGGTCACCGGTACAGTAAAATGTTTCAACGTAAAAAGCGGATATGGCTTTATCAATAGGGATGACACCAAGGAAGATGTGTTTGTCCACCAAACAGCCATTATCAAGAACAACCCCAGAAAATATCTTCGAAGTGTTGGGGATGGTGAGACTGTAGAATTTGACGTAGTGGAGGGGGGTAAGGGCAAGGAAGCTGCTAACGTCACTGGACCTGGTGGAGCCAATGTCCATGGTAGCAAATCTGCTGCAGAACGACGTAGTTATCGTGGATGCTACAGGAGCATGACAAAACGCTTTTCCCTGTCGCATACGGCAGTCGGAAGTTGTCTGCTGCCGAGAAGAACTACTCCGTATCGGAGAGGGAATGTCTCGGAATCGTGTTCGGCATATCACGGTTCGAGCGATACCTATATGGACGCAAGTTCATATTGGAGACCGACCACCAACCACTCGCCTATTTGGCGCAGGCAAAGTTGTCCAATGGTCGATTGATGCGATGGTCGCTGTTCTTACAGCAGTACCAGATGCAGATCAGATACGTGAAAGGATCTGAAAACGTAGGCGCAGATTTCATGAGTAGAAGCGCTGAAATGATATAGATCATTCTCTTTAAATTTTCATGTTCATACTCAGTTTAGCATCTAGTTGATTTTGCTGATTTTGTTCTTTATATTGTTGTAACCCTTTTGCATTTGTAGTATTTTGAGTGAATAAAATCCCGATTTTATTCTCAAGCGTGGGGGGATGTGACGATTTTACACCAACCCCAGTATTAGTACATGTATGTATAAATTGTAAGTCTGCCTGACCCAGCTGTGATGTTCAAATTGTTCTAACAGTTAGCTAATCCCCTTACGTTAGATGGCTTTTGTGAGCTTGACAGCGAACAACGTATCGGGAAGGTGTTAAGTTATGACCGCATCAAAGGAAGATGGCCGACGCCAGGTAGACTGTAACATTTTCTAGACATACAGACAGACAGTGGGATGATTGACAGTTCGAACGACTGACCGAGTCAAGAGCCATCCAATCAGAATGCGATGAGGTTGGGCCCTTGATTGGAACCCGAGATAATAACTTATGTTTAGTAAGAATTCGTCAGTGCGCTAGAATTAGTGAATTTGTTCCGAGGTTGAGCGGCTCCGATTGCCAGTCGTAAATTGGCGCCAAATTCAGGGAATTTTGGGATAGCTTCGATCAGGTCAGTGATATAATGTTTGATTTCTGCTTGATACGGCTGCAGTTAATTGAAGGATTGTCGTATGTATATTTTATTACTAGTATCGTAGTATGAATAATTAATTATGATCGTAGTATTTTACCTTTTTCGTGATGCTAATTAGTACATTTGCTTACAATTGATTAGGATGTTAATTCGTCGCATCTTATTTCATGATGTTATTATGTTACACCTTATTTTGTGAGATACTAGGTTGTTTTCTTCTTAGTAATATGTGTGCATATTATTTCGTGAATTATTATGGTTACGCCTTCTGAAAAGATGAGTGATATTTGTGAAGAATTTTATGGTTGCTAGCCGCTGTAAGAATTAAATATTATAATTCTGTGTGTAATTATATTATGGTAGACCAGCACTTTTGTGTACGTAATGGTATATTTTGCCATTGTTGAGTTAACTGGTTGCAATGTAAAAAGTTGAATGTGAATAGTTGATTGGGGCGATTGTGTATAAATATATAGACAGACATATAATCGTAGTAGTAATATTATAGTACGATGATATTTGATGTATTTGTATGTATATACTGATAGGGCTCGGTATATGAATGTTTGGAATTATTTGTGAGATAGCGTTGTGGCGCCATTTTGTAAGCGGTGGAAGCGTATGGGAATTTCGATGTGTGCGCATGCGCGACCAAAAATGTACAGCCGTAGCTGATGATTCGATTTATCGATTTAGTGTGAGGTAGGTTTTATGACCCTATGCTAATGCCTTGTAAACTTCAATTTGGAAGCTTTGAGGGACAGAAGGGAGGAATAGGGAGTTTGAGGGACAGAAGGGAGGAATAGGGAGTTTGAGGGACAGAAGGAAGAAAGGAGGAATAGGAAGCTTGGAGTGAGAAACGAGGAGGAAGGAAACGGAAGTAGAGGGACTGGAAAGAGGGATACAGATAGAAGGAGGGACGGAAGGAGAGAAAGACAAGAGCAAGACTAAAGAGGAAAATAGATGAGTAGTTCACAAGCAGAGGGGAGAATCTTACTCACACTGTGGAATCACATGATGATTTAGACATTCACTTGGTCAAGAGAAACAGTGATTAATTTAATATCTTTAAAGTTATCATTTCATTAAATTGTTATTATTTAAATTTATCTTTGTATTTCTTTATAATTTAACCGTTGGCTTTGCTGACTGGGGGCTCGTAGCCATATATAATATATTGTCCAGAAGTAAACATTCTGAAAGCGGACCAGGGGAACTTCCTCATAATTCTGTAAAATCTATAGGAAGAACCCCACCCCTACTAAACGACACTTCACAGTGGCCTACTTTGTGCCTGATGGTATTACGCACTTCTTCATCTTCCTATCATATCATCATTACTGATACCTTGCTTTGCTCTCATATACACTGGTACTAGATGTTTATGGTATTACGCACTTCTTCATTTGTGATGTGGTCCATGTAAGAGATGCCAAAGATGGTTCTCTAGCATATCATTTTAAGACTCTGGATTCTTCATTGTAATTCTGCTGTCAGGGCACAGACCTCACATGAATACAATAAGATTGAGATGACTAGTGCTCTCAATAGTCTGATTTTAGTTTTTAGACATAAATTCTTGTCTATCCAGATGGATCATAGCTGTTGTTGTTCGTGCTACTCATGATAAAATTTCTGCTCTTGATCCCTCTTCAGTGATTATGGAATGAAGATATTTGAACTGGCCCACTGTTTCCAGTTATTGTTCTCTGACTTTAATCTTAGCTGAGATTTGTTTGCCACTGTTTGTCATCTGCTTTGTCTAATCGGTGCTTATCTCCATGTCAGATGTGGAAGATGTTTCATCCAGGTTCTTCACTAAGGTGGCAAGCTCATCTTCACTGCCTGCCAGCCCATCAATGTCGTCTGTAAAGCGGAGGTTGGTGATGTTACACCCTCCAATGCTGACTGTCCCACAGTGGTTTTCCAGGGCTTCGCTCATGATGCACTCTAAGTAGATGCTGAAAAGCGTGGGTGACAGGAGACAGTCTTGACATACTCCAACTGTTGTCTTGAACCAGTCCCCACAGAACCTTGAGCAATTACTGCACTGGTAGCCTTCAAGTTGGCATATAGATGCTTGATGGTATTGGTCAACTTTTGACCCATGTTGTACTTCTTCATTGTGGCCCACAAAGCCTCATGCCTCACTCTATCAAAAGCCTTTTTGAAATCTATGAACACATGACAAATGTCTTGTTGATGTTGCAAGTACTTTTCACATAGAACCCTGAGATTAAATATTCATTGAGAATGGGGAAATCATCATCATTTGTGGAGTTTGAAACTTCAAGCACCTCTAGGTCTCCTGTGGATGGATGGTTGTAGAGTCCATCTTTCTCCAGTGTCACTCGCTTCTGTGAGGCATTTTCCATTTTCGTCTTGAATGGTCATTACTCTTGGTTGCTTCTGTCTGGTGAGGTTTTTCACAATTTGGAATACTTTTATGCTGTTATTCTTTATCAGACTGTTCTCTATTACTGTTCACTTTTGTTCGATCTAATCTTTTGCTTGCTTCAAGTTTTTTCTGATATTCTTGTTTATTTCTCAGTACTCCATTGCCCCTGTTGCGTGTCTGGTGTTTTTGAGGTCTCTTCGGGCATCACACAGATTCAGAATTTCTTCTGTAACCCAGGTTTTTTTCTTTGGGCAATGGAGACCAATTGTGTCCTTGGCAGCTGTTGTTATGACTGTGTTGAAAGTATCTATCATCACTTTAATATCAACATCCATCACAAGGAGTGGAGCAAATTTTCCTCCAATTGTGGCTTGGAATGACTTGCAGATGTTAGGGTCCTTCAGTTGTTCAAGGTTGAATTGGAGCACGATTTTATTTGGCTTGTTAATTTTCTTTAGATTCTCTCAGAAGTTCATAATCACGAGGTCGTGATCACTCCCAACATCAGCACCTGGGAACATTCTTGGTTTTGCTCTACTGATGTCAGATCGCTAACGGTTTTGAAACAGTATGTAGTCAATCTGGTTATGATGGGTTTCATTTGGTGCATGCCATGTCCAACATCGTTAAGATTAATGTTGGCCCAGGATGTTGGCTAGTACTGAGTCATTGTAACTTGCGAACTCAAGCAGCCTTCTTCCTCTTTCATTGGTAAGCTTATTGCAAGATGGTCCACAATGATCATCCCAGTCTTTTAGAGCATCTTTGCCAACTTTGGCATTCCAGTCTCCTTGGATGATAAAGTCTTTATTAGTTACCATGTTTAGAATACCCTGGAGTTTGTTTTAAAACTCCTCTATTTCATCATCATCATGATCATGTAGTTGGTGCATAGACTTGAATAATTGTGATGCTAAAGGGAGATGCTTTCAGATGAATGGAGATAATTCTGCTAGATATTGGGTGACATTCAAGCACAGATCTTTTGAAGGCTTTGTTTACAAGGAAGCCTACTCCATTAATGGACATGTCCAATGCTCCACTATAGTAGAACATATGCCCATCTTCAGTTTTGTGTTCTCCTAGATCTTTCCATCTGACTTCACAGAGTTCCAGAACGTGCCATGTGTAGTGTTCCATCTCGACATGTGTCAACTCTTGGAGTCTTCCAATTTGTGCCAGAGTTCTAATGTTCCAGGTGGCGATGGCGATGCTGTCTCTCGGTCTGATGTTATGTAAAGTACCAGTAGCACACTTGTCTAATCTGTCCTGGTGGACAATGGCAGGTGACCGATCCAGTATGGTAACTTCAGATTTGTCCAGCAGTATTAGTGTGTCTTGGGCAAAACTCGTCAAGTGGAGCCCACCTCTGTCCAGACCAAGGAGTTGCCAGAAGGGATGTAGTACATTGTCCAACTGCCTTAGGGTCTCCACTCCGGATCTTCTTTTAGGGTTTACTTCCTTAGCCTTTGGCTAACCAAAACCAGCCTGCAAGGGTATGTATGGGCAGGTGCGTCCATTTCCAGAGCAGATTTTCATTTAGGACCAAGTAAACTTCACTGGAAATCTTTTACTGGAAACCCCCCATGTGATATGACTGTCTATTCATGAGAAGTACTGATAACAAGATTTTTCTGATGGTTGTTGCAGCAGCCATATTGGATGTCTGAGCAGCATATTGTTATTTAACCAAGTAGATTTTGGAATGAATATGTGCGTAAAGTTTTAAAGCAAACCTCAATTGTAGTTTATAAGTAGTAGCCATCATAAACTTGCATTATGGATCTGTGGATGGCTGATGACAGACAAAAAACAATAGGCCAATCCATAAGTTATTTTGGCCTATGACTATTAGAACTAAAAATAGTTGTGGGTTCATTAATATGGTAATATGAACAAACACTAGGGTTGACGGTCACACAAAAACAGATGTAAAATACCCTGTATTACTGTAATGGAAAACAGATCTCATTAAATGGACCCATCTATTTATTTAGTACGGGGTAATTGTTAAGTCAACAAGTCATGAAATCAAACTTTCACACTCCTTTTACTTTCTGAAAGAGACTTTAGAATGATTAATGCAAACTAAATAATGACAAAATTTATAAATTTAAATTCATATTAATCTATAACAATTTATCGACATAGTAATGTAACAAAAATTTGTATTTGTATATGAACTGTTTTCAATTATAGAGCAATTTTAATATCATATAGGGTACTTTAATAAGACATAATAGACAAAATCCATAAGTTGGTTTGGACTTTCATGTAAAAAAGTAACGACTTAACGGCCAAAAAATATGTTACATAACTGCTTACAAGTCAGATCAAACCCCAAACAATATTGATTCTGATCTGCCATTAGATATCATGCTAGCAGATCAGGGTTTGTGTTGTTTGTTCTGTTCATTACGCCCAACAAACCACATAGACCCTGATCTGCCATCAAATATTGTGCCAGCATATCAGCGTCATGTTGTTTGCTGTGCTGATTACTCCTAACAAACCACATTGACACAGACCTGTTGGCACATTATGCAACAACAAATCTGGGTACATGCAATGCAGTTTGAAGCAGGATCCAACTTGGATGTGGGTATATGGTACATGAAATCATAATACCCTGGAACATGAAAACCTGACTGCAACATACATGTACGTTGTTATAAGGTGACTTTAAGGGCCTCTAGTGGCCGAGTGGTCTAAAGCGCTCTCCATTACAGATCACTGCCATCTCACTTCTGTCTGCGTGGGTTTGAGTCTCAGATTCAGCTAAATGTAGTTATGTGAGAAAGCTTGCCAGTAGCTTCTCATAGGTCAGTGGTTCTTTTGGGGGTTTTCCTGGGTTCTTCCTCCACCAATAAAACTGACCACCATGTATAGCCTATCATGTGCTGAAAATGGCGTTAAACCCTACAACAACAACATAAGGGTGACTTTACTTTAGAGTGCACACAGTTGTAATGCTTCCATGAACATATCTATAATGTGAGAGCACTGTAGTTAATAGTATATCCCCATGCAATACTTACTTATGGTAGTTAGACCAAAGTTCACCATTCTCGATTCTTTCTACACTGATTATCGATGTTGTGCTTGGCATACTCTCCAAAAACAAGGTTTCCACTTTCTGATACTCCTCTCGATTGAACTTCTTCCTCACCTAAAAGAATGAGACTTAACTAAATATGTAATAATTACAGGTATTAGCAAAATATGTAATAATTGCATCTATAAGCAAAATATGTAATAATTGCATCTATTAGCTAAATATGTAATAATTGCATCTATTAGCTAAATATGTAATAATTGCAGTATTAGCTAAATATGTAATAATTGCAGTATTAGCTCAATATGTAATAATTATTGCAGTATTAGCTAAATATGTAATAATTGCAGGTATTAGCTAAATATGTAATAATTACAGGTATTAGCTAAATATGTAATAATTGCAGCTATTAACTAAATATGTAACAATTGCAGGTATTTTAAATATGTAATAATTGCAGCTAATAGCTAAATATTTCATACCTGCTGCTATTAGCTATGGCGGCATCAATGGCCCTGCTCATTTCATTACAATTTGTTCAGTAGAAACTTCCACAGATGATCTTATGTCAAGAAACAAACGTTAGGATAATAGGAAATCAGGGAACATAACTCCTCCAAATGATGATATGGATCTGTTAGAAGTCCAACTCATTCAATGTCTATAAAGGTGCATGATATGTTTTAAATTAGTTGAAATCAACCGGATGGGAATTTAGTAGGTATAACTTCTATGAATGACTTTGTAAAATGCTGGAAATCAAATACATTAACACATTAATACCTAGAGGTTTTTGTTGTTTTTGCATGAAATGCAAGTAGGAAAGTTTACACATTTTGGGGGCTATTTTAGAAAACATCCTAATACATCAACTTCCAAGTGATTTTCCATTAGCCAAATGCCTAGCTGTGTTAGAGACATTGTTTTCCATTGGTTATTTTGCTTCAAGCATGTGAAAAAGTGGAAAAGTTGGGAGTTCTTTTTGTGTGTGCTCATTTTTGTATCGAGACCCCTCTTTATTTCAAATGCCCACCTTATTCTATTCAGACCAGCCTGCCTTAGATCTGAGGCCAAAAAGTCTCAAATCTGGACATAAAATCTAATTCCGACCATGGACAAATTTTGGGTGAGAAAAAAACAAAAACAAAATGGGTTAAAAAAAATAGGTTTTTCACTCTGTACTTTGCAGTGCAACTAAATCTTCCAGATTTTGTATCATTGTCGAGCTATATCAGTCTACCTTTCTATACTACCACCAACTTTAGTGTATTATACATGACCTTGATGCTACAGAGCTTGGAAGTGAGCTACTACCTCCTACCCCGTAAATGCAGCACCAGCGATTAATGTGTCAAGTGTCTCATCAATATAGAGCCTCTATACAAATTTAGTCAAACCAAAAAACCAACCTGGTAAATTTTAGCTAACAAGTAATCAGGGGTCTAAATCTTGTAAATTATGTTGCAGAATGCTAGGAATTAAATTCTCGCCAATATAAAGCCTTTTATTAAATTTGTTTAAAATCTAAGAGAGCTTGGTAAAGTTCTGCTGTGGAAACAAAAGTAGAGAAAAGGGCAGATAAAGGATATAACTTCTGTAAATGATGAATAGGAAAGCTGGTATCTGATTTTTTTTTAGATGCTATTATAAAAAACTGTATTTGACCTATTTCCAACAATTCTTGGGGGAAAAAAGCTGTGGAAATGAAAATGGGGGTGGGGAAGAATAAACAAGGGCAACAACTCCACCAAATGATAACAGTGATGGTTGTAAATCAAATACGTCAGAGGATTTATCAATATAAAGTTGCATACTAGATTTGGTTCAACTTCAATACATGTAAGTCCCAGTAAAGTTATCCAACAAAAACCAAATTATTCACGGACAAACTGAACAAATCTTTAAAACAACCATCTGATCACAAAATCTGATTTTATATCATATTTTTGATGACAAAAAATTCATGAAGGAGCAATTGTTTTCAGAGATGATATCTGGGCAGTTTTCACCGTGTATAACATATCTTCATCTACAAACAGCACATAAACATATGTCACACATCTACAAATAGCACATTCACATATCTGTCACACATCTACAAACAGCACATACACATATCTGTCACACATCTACAAACAGCACATACACATATCTGCCACACATCTACAAACAGCACATTAACATATCTGTCACACATCTACAAACAGCACATACACATATCTGTCACACATCTACAAACAGCACATACACATATCTGCCACACATCTACAAACAGCACATTCACATATCTGTCACACATCTACAAACAGCACATACAAATATCTGTCACACATCTACAAACAGCACATTAACATATCTGTCACACATCTACAAACAGCACATTCACATATCTGTCACACATCTACAAACAGCACATTCACATGTCACACATCTACAAACAGCACATACACATATCTGTCACACATCTACAAACAGCACATACACATATCTGTCACACATCTACAAACAGCACATTAACATATCTGCCACACATCTACAAACAGCACATCCACATATCTGCCACACATCTACAAACACATTCACTAATATGGTTCGATGAAATAACAGACACAATTTGCAAGTGCATGATGAAGGTCAGGATATCTGTATTAATGATGTTTGCTTTTGTAAAACAAATATTTAAGATCTATAAGTGATATGGTCATTATATTACAATACCATCAATATAATGTGACTTGCTACCTTAAAGTTGACCATGTGACCAAATATCAAGGTAATGCTTTCAACTCTGGAGTTATTGCACATAAAATAATGGTGTTGCAGCTTGGTCTCTCATTAAATAATGAAATTCTTTTTTTAATAGTTACAATAACTGTCCTGTCAATTGTTTGTTTGTTTACTTGAATTTTAACGGCGCATCAGCACTTTTAGGCTATTTAGCGCCATACAATACGTTAGATGTTCAAAAACAAGAAAGGTTTAACATCGACCAGCGATATATATATATATATATATATATATATAAAACAATAGTTAAATATAAAATGGTAAGATGTTGGTAACAGGAAAATATGAAGCTTCCCAATCAACGTGTCCTGTCAAAAGAGTGATAAAGTCATTTGAAAATAACAAACCTATGAAATTTATAAAAGACTTACAACCTGTTGTACAAGTAGTTTTTTTTTGTTGCAGAAACCAATGTGACTGTGTCATACTAAAAAAAAAATCCACACACATTTACCAATACACACTTTTACCAACAATCACTTTCCAACACAAACATTTTTTTGATATGTATTTGATATGAGAAATCTATGATCATGAACCTTCAAAGACTGGTTTTATGGACGATTAATGTCAGTGTACTTTTTCCATACTTTTTGATATAATGACCTAATGTTTGGATGGATTTTCAACTAAAAGTAGCAAAAGAAAATGCACATGATCAGAAAATGTTTTGAGTGTTATTGGACTGCATCATCAGACCCTTAAATACTTTTAACATTTCCCCTGTGATCAGCCTTAAGTGCACATTATAAATGGGTGTTTGGTTTTGAAATGCACTAATCAAAATACATTATTGGCGATATAATGTCATGAGCTGTGAGATAAATGCATTTTGCAAGTACTGAGGGAGACAACTCTAAATGGCCTAAGCAGATGAATGTATGACTTTTGCATCACAAATCCAATGCTATACCGGCCAACTGAGCTATCATGACTATGTGCACAGAAGTAAATATGATGGTAAATAAGAAAAGGAATTTATATTTGGTGTTTTCTAGCACTATGTCAAAAAAATGTCTTGCACAAACAATGAACTCAGGCAAAATATTTTTTGAATTCAGGGGAACACAAGCAGTTTGGGTTGGAAGCCACACACAATGAGCAAGAAAGTAGGAAGCTATATTTAGAAAACATACAGGAAGAGATATTCATCATGTGCATATACATGAATAATTTGGTTGCACAGCAACAGAATTTATGTACATAAATACATCCATACAAGTTTCATTCCTTCATGAGATCAAGGGTAACAAATTACCAAGCAGAAAGGAAAGTGCAAAAAAAAAATTCACCACAGTGGAACTCCTTCATAATCCAGATGACAAGAAGCTGATTCAGACGATTATCAAGTCTGGATCATAAATATGGCTCTTTCAGTAACCTCGTTATTAGCCCTTTTTTTCTGAACTCTTTACTGTATAGAGAAGTATTTCTGGTAGGTATTGTAGATGGCTGACAGTCCTACATACTTAAAATCTAGTGACCCTGGTCATACGTCGGGTGAACTGACTTTAGATGATCCATCAAACACAGTTAAAAATGTCATTATGTATGTAATATAATTAAACTACTTTAAATTAACTGACTCATTCATAACTGTGCTAAAAGAGAGCAAAGCAAATACTTCGTCAAATAAAGAGCATGGTTTCACAGATTTGGACCTTCATGGACAATAGAGTTTCAGAGAGTTCCTGAACTATCACTTAAGAGTTATCTTAAAGAATGATAAGAAGTTTCACTATTACATCTAATCAAATCATGACATCAATACTGTACTAACTGAACGGTAACAAAATTGGCCTTCAATGTCATGATAGTCTCATGAAATAAATGTTGCAAGTTTTCTTTATAAAAAAAGAATCTTGTTGGTTGGTGTCTCTAGTTAAGTCTTGTTCCCTGCTTCATTGAATTCCTACTTGGTATTATTCTATTAAATACCACTCCATGAACCAGACTAATCACAGAATGCTCCCAGTCCACTCTGTTCCAAATTGGTGAAACGACCATTTCATATCCAGTTGGGGTGGTATGAATTGGGCTATTCTTTCCAAACAGGACTCTTTTCTTCTTTTATCTCAAGAATTTGTTTGCTTTATTTCAGTAAGGAAGATGCAAATCAGAGGATTAGCTCATTTCAATGAGAAGTCAAACTGGGTGGGAGCAGGCTTATAAAGGTTTAAAAGTGGATGCAAGAATTAAAATAATTGTTAACAAAACAATTAAATAATCTACTGATTCAAAAATAATATGACTCTACAATGTACTATGAAACAGACTGAACTTGAATTTACCTACCTCAACTCTGTTGAAAATATCAATTAAATCCAGTCCATGTTGAACATTCCATGTACTGGGCACAATGCTTGGTTTCACCCCTATCCCTGCCCCAGAAACTCTTTGTGAGGCCAACAATCCAGATTGAACTGGCCTGAAAATGTATCCAATATGAGTAAACTTTACAAGGTGCAACACTAATTGTGTTCAAATTCATAATCTAATGGAACTCTCTGGCATAAATCTGTATATAAAATGTATTTTGGTATAATGTAGATAATGCCAATACATAAATTAGTGTTTTGTATGTAAGCTATAGAAATGATTTTGCTTAATTGAGAGTCAACACAGTGAGGTACATGATGCATCTTTAGTTACGAACTAAACAGTTTTCTTCATGTTAGAGATTTGAAAAGAGATTTACCATGTGCTCACTAGTATGGTTAATTTATTTTACCATTAAGTCTAATATGGAATTTTAGTTTATAAATACCAGGAAATATGGAATTGTAGGTTATAAATAACAGGGGATATGGAATTTTATGTTATAAAAAGCTGGGGATATGTCATTTTATGTCATAAATGCCCGGGGATATGGAATTGTAGGTTATAAATAACGGGATATGACACTTTATGTCATAAATTATGCATGTAGCTCAATGTAAAGTATATAACGTTCTCCAATATTGTTGTTGTTGTCCATGTGTATTCCTCAACTTATGGAGAAGCACAGAGTCAACATATGCAAAATGCCACTCCGTACTCACAAAATCAATGATGTGATTGTTTCTCCTTGGCCCTGCTTGTTTCATATGCCATTATTTAATCCATGTAAGCATTGCACACATTCTTTCACATTATACCATATTAAACCATGTTAAGCAAGCATACTGTTTTCTATTATACCATATTTACCAATATAAAGCAAGCATCCTGTTTCATAGTAATCTGTTTACCCATGTAAAGTAAGCATTCTCTTTCATATTATACCATATTTACTCATGTAAAGTAAGCATCCTATTTCATATTATACCATATTTACCTATGTAAATCAAGAATCCTGTTTCATATCACGCCATATTTACCCATGTAAAGCAAGCATCCTGTTTCATAACATACCATATTTACTCATATAAAGCAAACATTCTGTTTCTTATACCATATTTACCCATGTAAAGCAAGCATCCAATCTCATATCAAACCATATTTACTTATGTAAAGTATATACCCTGTTTCATAACATATCATATTTACTCATATAAAGCAAACATTCTGTTTATATCACACTATATTTACCCATGTAATGCAAGTATCCTCTTTCATATATTATTATATCATATTTACCCATGTAAAGCAAATATCCTGATTCATATCATACCATATTTAACCATGTAAGGCAAGCATCCTGTTTCATATCATACCATATTTACCCATGTAAAGCAAGTATCCGATCTCATATCATGCCATATTTACCCATGTAATAAGCATACATCCTGTTTCGTATCATACCATATTTACTTATGTAAAGCAAGCATCTTGTTTCATATCATACCATATTTACCCATGTAAAGCAAGCATCCTGTTTCATATCATACTATATTTACCCATGTTAAGCAAGCATTATGTTTCATATTATACCATATTTACCCATGTAAAGCAAACATCATATTTCATATTATACCATATTTACTTATGTAAAGCAAGCATCTTGTTTCATATCAAACCATATTTACCCATGTAAAGCATGGATCCTGTTTCATAACATACCATATTTACTCATATAAAGCAAACATTTTTTTATATCATACCATATTTACCCATGTAAATCAAATATCCTGTTTCATATTACAGTCCTACCGTTTATATCGACATCACTTATATCGACAAGCCGCCTATGCCGACAAAAAAGCAAAGTCCCAGTCCCTTGGTCTACTATTACTATCAAATTGTTATGCTTATGTCGACGTTGAGATAAAAGATCAACATATATGTTGACAGAAGCCCTTGGTCCCAGCGTTAACAAATCCTTTGTTTTCTAATCATTTATGTCGACAAACTGCCAGTTCCGACCCATACTTTGTTCAACAATTAGTTGATCTTGCCGCCAGGCTTTTGATGTCATGGTCGGATAAAAAAACAGCAGCAAATTTTCTCACCACTCTGCAGCTAGTTAAGTCTTTGATCTTGCCGCCTAGCTTGTGAGTAATGTTCTTCAGATGTACTCTTACAATGACAACATGTACATCTGTGGGTCTTTCAGCCACTGAATTTTCTGATTGTAAATATCAGCACTGCTAAAAGGATCAATTGATGAACACAATTTCCCAATCAACAGGTGGTCGAAGCAGGACTAGCAAGCCCTTAAATTTGCCGTCCAGGAAATTGATGCGTACAGAGGATTTATGTATACGTGATTTTCTGAATCCCATATATAAAAATTGCGTGAAAATATAGATTATGCGTTTCTGAGACCTTTGAACGTGATCGGTGATTAAAACAAGTTCTTTTTACTGTGAAAGTTTCGTTTTTAACTTTTTTCACATTTACGATGGCTACCAACAGCAGGGTAAAATGCAAATTAAATTTACAGTCTCTGGAAACCAAATATCTGGCTGTTAAGGAAGTTAAGGGATGAACATCTCGCAAAGAAGTCTGTGAAATTTTTTCACTTAAAAATTACACCCGTTCAGGAAGGACGAAAGCTGCTGAGTCTATAAAGAAAGACTAAGTTGAAGGTAACTGCGCTCTCAAAGGAAGAAGCAAGCCTGCTACATTTGAAGACGTGGAGGAAGCATCAAAATGGTTCAATGAAGCATTATCGTAAAAGCTTAGTGTGGAGAAATCGCTGCAACAAGTGGTTGGTTCAGTCGCTTTAATGTTCGTCATAACATCGGATACAAAAGTGTTTGTGGAGAATACATTGTACTGTTGACAGTTTTTCACTTCCCTGTGAATAGCCCCATCACCTTAGTAGCCTCAATAAGATGGCAATAGACTGACCAAAATCGAGGCCAATTTAAGTACATGTACATGAAGCAT
The DNA here is from genome assembly GCA_030141615.1 of Unio pictorum. NCBI lineage: Eukaryota > Metazoa > Mollusca > Bivalvia > Unionida > Unionidae > Unio > Unio pictorum. The sequence goes on along the minus strand of JARLTB010000058.1, from coordinate 10,867,278 downwards.
GTAAGCGACAACTATTTAACCATGTGCTAATGCCGACATTGAATATCGTTATGTTTTTTGTATCATGATGTGATCAATGCAATATTTTAATTTGGATTTTACTACACAAAGGTAACCAAAATGTAATTTGTCAATATGCAAATGTATTTGACACTGATTCTGTCTTTATGTACTCTAAATTTCCATTGTTTTCTCAGAGTGTAAATGCTATTCACTGACGATGGGTCACCCTTTGCTGACGAATTGTAATTTGTATCTTTTTTCAGCCCCCCACTTATCTCGACATCCGCCTATGTCGACAATATTTCCTCAGGCCTAAGGATGTCGACATAAACGGGTAGGACTGTATACCCAATTTACCCATGTAAAGACTCTTAATAGGCCAATGGGATTTCTGCATGCAATATTCATTGAGATCCTTAATAGACCAATTGGATTTTTGCATGCACTATTCACCGAGACCCTTAATATGGCAATGGGATTTCTGCATGCACTGTTCACTGAGACCCTTAATAGGGCGATGGGATTTCTGCATGCAGTGTTCACCGAAACTTGTAATAGGGCAATGGAATTTCTGCAAGCAAAATTCACCTAGACTCTTAATAAAGCAATGGGACTTTTGCATGCACTATTCACTAAGACTCCTAATAGGGCAATGGGATTTCTTCATGCACTATTCACCTGGACTCCTAATAGGGCAATGGGATTTCTTCATGCATTATTCACTAAGACTCCTAATAGGGCAATGGGATTTCTTCATGCATTATTCACTAAGACTCCTAATAGGGCAATGGGATTTCTGCATGCACTATTCACTAAGACTCCTAATAGGGAAATGGGATTTCTTCATGCATTATTCACTAAGACTCCTAATAGGGCAATGGGATTTCTTCATGCATTATTCACTAAGACTCCTAATAGGGCAATGGGATTTCTTCATGCATTATTCACTAAGACTCCTAATAGGGCAATGGGATTTCTGCATGCACTATTCACTAAGACTCCTAATAGGGAAATGGGATTTCTTCATGCATTATTCACTAAGACTCCTAATAGGGCAATGGGATTTCTTCATGCATTATTCACTAAGACTCCTAATAGGGCAATGGGATTTCTTCATGCATTATTCACTAAGACTCATAATAGGGCAATGGGATTTCTTCATGCATTATTCACTAAGACTCCTAATAGGGCAAAGGGATTTCTTCATGCATTATTCACCTGGACTCTTAAAAGAATCATGTCATTTCTATAGGCAATATTTGCTGATACTCTTAACATAACAATGCATATTTTTTTAAACTAGAAAACAAGTTTACCTAACCCATAACATTTTATCATGAGAACCTGGATTTAAGCCTGGTTTTTACTAGGGTATTGGGAATTATCTCATGCTGGAGACAGGGCTAGAGATACATGAGATGTTGCTAAATTTAGATTCTCTCCTGCTTATACCTAGTGTCCTCCAGCTGTTTCTGCATTTGTTGGGTAGAAATGTGTAAGTATTAATCGTTCTTTCTCTAAACGGAATGTTAGTTTATAACAACTCAATAGAATGGTTTCAGGCTAACATTTAGGTCACAACTCAACAGAATGGTTTCAAGCTAACATTTAGGTCATAACTCAAAACAATGGTTTCTGGCTAACATTTAGGTCATAACTCAACAGAATAGTTTCTGGCTAACATTTAGGTCATAACTCAATAGAATGGTTTCAGGCTAACATTTTGGTCATAACTCAACAATGGTTTCAGGATAACATTTAGGTCATAACTCAACAGAATGGTTTCAGGCTAACATTTAGGTCATAACTCAACAGAATGGTTTCTGGCTAACATTTAGGTCATAACTCAATAGAATGGTTTCAGGCTAACATTTAGGTCATAACTCAACAATGGTTTCAGGCTAATATTTAGGTCATAACTCAACAGAATGGTTTCAGGCTAACATTTAGGTCACAACTCAATAGAATGGTTTCAGGCTAACATTTTGGTCATAACTCAACAATGGTTTCAGGATAACATTTAGGTCATAACTCAACAGAATGGTTTCAGGCTAACATTTAGGTCATAACTCAACAGAATGGTTTCTGGCTAACATTTAGGTCATAACTCAATAGAATGGTTTCAGGCTAACATTTAGGTCATAACTCAACAATGGTTTCAGGCTAATATTTAGGTCATAACTCAATAGAATGGTTTCAGGCTAACATTTAGGTCATAACTCAACAATGGTTTCAGGCTAATATTTAGGTCATAACTCAACAGAATGGTTTCAGGCTAACATTTAGGTCACAACTCAAAAGAATGGTTTCAGGCTAACATTTAGGTCATAACTCAACAATGGTTTCAGGCTAACATTTAGGTCATAACTTAACAGAATGGTTTCAGGATAACTTTTAGGTCATAACTCAATAGAATGGTTTCTGGCTAACATTTAGGTCATAACTCAACAATGGTTTCTGGCTAACATTTAGGTCATAACTCAACAGAATGGTTTCAGGATAACTTTTAGGTCATAACTCAACAGAATGGTTTCTGGCTAACTTTTAGGTCATAACTCAACGGAATGGTTTCTGGATAACGTTTAGGTCATAACTCAACAATGGTTTCAGGCTAACATTTAGGTCATAACTCAACAATGGTTTCAGGCTAACATTTAGGTCATAACTCAATATAATGGTTTCAGGCTAACTTTTAGGTCATAACTCAACAGAATGGTTTCAGGATAACTTTTAGGTCATAACTCAACAATGGTTTCAAGCTAACATTTAGGTCATAACTCAACAATGGTTTCAGGCTAACATTTTGGTCATAACTCAACAATGGTTTCAGGCTAACATTTAGGTCATAACTAAACATAATGGTTTCAGGATAACATTTAAGTCATAACTCAATAGAATGGTTTCAGGCTAACATTTAAGTCATAACTCAATATAATGGTTTCAGGATAACTTTTAGGTCATAACTCAACAATGGTTTCAGGCTAACATTTAGGTCATAACTCAACAGAATGGTTTCAGGCTAACATTTAGGTCATAACTCAACAGAATGGTTTCAGGATAACTTTTAGGTCATAACTCAACAATGGTTTCAGGCTAACATTTAGGTCATAACTCAACAGAATGGTTTCAGGCTAACATTTAGGTCATAACTCAACAGAATGGTTTCTGGCTAACATTTAGGTCATAACTCAATAGAATGGTTTCAGGCTAACATTTAGGTCATAACTCAACAATGGTTTCAGGCTAACATTTAGGTCATAACTCAACATAATGGTTTCAGGCTAACATTTAGGTCACAACTCAATAGAATGGTTTCAGGCTAACATTTAGGTCATAACTCAACAATGGTTTCAGGCTAACATTTAGGTCATAACTCAACAGAATGGTTTCAGGCTAACATTTAGGTCACAACTCAATAGAATGGTTTCGAACTAACATTTAGGTCATAACTCAACAATGGTTTCAGGCTAACATTTAGGTCATAACTCAATAGAATGGTTTCTGGATAACTTTTAGGTCATAACTCAATATAATGGTTTCTGGCTAACTTTTAGGTCATAACTCAATATAATGGTTTCTGGCTAACTTTTAGGTCATAACTCAACAATGGTTTCAGGCTAACATTTAGGTCATAACTCAACAATGGTTTCAGGCTAACATTTAGGTCATAACTCAATATAATGGTTTCAGGCTAACTTTTAGGTCATAACTCAACAGAATGGTTTCAGGATAACTTTTAGGTCATAACTCAACAATGGTTTCAAGCTAACATTTAGGTCACAACTCAACAATGGTTTCAGGCTAACATTTAGGTCATAACTCAATATAATGGTTTCAGGCTAACTTTTAGGTCATAACTCAACAGAATGGTTTAAGGATAACTTTTAGGTCATAACTCAACAATGGTTTCAAGCTAACATTTAGGTCATAACTCAACAATGGTTTCAGGCTAACATTTAGGTCATAACTCAACAATTGTTTCAGGCTAACATTTAGGTCATAACTCAACATAATGGTTTCAGGATAACATTTAAGTCATAACTCAATAGAATGGTTTCAGGCTAACATTTAAGTCAGAACTCAATAGAATGGTTTCAGGCTAACTTTTAGGTCATAACTCGATAGAATGGTTTCAGGATAACTTTTATGGCACATGAAGAAGTCCATGTAGGCTTTAAATTGCTGACCTGGCTCTGACCAGTTATCAAGTAAAAAAAACATGAACTGGACATATAATTTCTTCAGAAATAATTTTTTTTTACCAATTTAGGTTTCCACATCAAGGTGAGGAAACTCGAAAGCAATCTCTTTAGTTGACCATCCATTCAAATTCTTAACCAATATTGCTCTGCAATCCTTTAAATCATTGCTATTTGATACAAAGATGTGCCTTTTAAAGGTGTCTACTTTTTTAACAACAAAATGGCTACTTTCTATCAAATTTAAATCTCCACTATGATAGCAGACCTTTGTACACAGTACAGTTCATGGTCCATTATACATAGTAATAATACAAAGCACCAATAATACTGGCCACCATGTATAGCCTATTGTGTGCTGGAAAATGGCGTTAAACCCTAAAATCAAAAACAAACAAAACAGCGTCCTTTTAATGGTTTGTTTTGTCAACTATGTTTGGGATAGAATAACTGGCCTGGTCAATTATCTTTTATCTGTATATAGGGTGTTGCAAGGTATAGTTAAAGAACCATTCAGTATATTTTGATATTAAGTATTTCAATATTTCTATAAGGTGTTCTTCATAACTGCCACAATGTATATGAGAAAATATAAAAATTACATTTTTTTTAAAACTGCTTGTTTATCAAAGGCTTCTAAAAAGTGTATTCAAAATTAAATTAGTCTATAGCTTTTCAGGAGATGCCAAATATGATTTTTCCATTTGACTGCTATGAAGCAAACAGTTGTTAAGGAAACTAGTTGAAACACACATCTGGAAGAAAATGTCTTGACAAATTTTCCCACCAAACTTGATCAAAGTAAGCCTGGAAGTTTTGGAGGAGATTCCAAAAACACTTTTTCACATGGCTGCTGAAGAAACCAAATTATATCAAGAAACATTCTTACAATGGTCCAGTAGTTTTGTAGATGCCAAACAAAACCCATTTTCTAAGTGGTTGTGATAGAGGTCACACAGTTGCTAAGGAAGTTGCCAAAAAGAAAGCTATGACCCACAATATACACCTATCAAGTCTAATCATAATTAGATCTGAAGATATGAAGATGTCAAATATTGATGGATTTTATGGCAGGTAAGATATGAAGGATGCCAAGTCATAAAATAGTTCTATTATTAGATCCAATTTTTCCAGAAATGTGATGCATGGACAAAGGACAGTTTGACAAAGGACAGTTTGACAAAACAGTTGGATTCATCATGTTAATATTTTGCTAGCATCAAAGAATTTAAGATGAGTATTAAAAATGTGATGGATTATATAAAAAGCTTACTGTAGCTTCCTTTTTTTAGCTTCCTGTGGTGAAACATGTTCTGGGCGGCGCTTTACTCTGCGGTTTGTTTTAGTTTCCATATTTTGTTGAGTCATCATATTGAAGTCCATTATATATTTATGGCCCAGTGTGGCAAACTGACATTGACCTTTGGGATTTGCCAGATACCTCTGTTCAATCACATCACTGACAACATTTGTCTGGTAACCAGTCACGTTCTGAAATCAACAAGGTTGTTTGAAATCACAGATAACAGTTCTACAGAAAACACAATGCTATATTCATATTAAATACTAAAAATTCGAAACAAAATGAACATGTGAAAATACAACTGTATTACTATTTATCATTGGCTGTAGAATCTGTAAGTAATAAACCCGCAAATATACACTAAGGACATCAGAAGACAATACAAAATAAATTTATGAGGATATCACAGACATAAAAGGACAGTATACTGTTATGTCTAGTGGCTTAAACTTAATTAACAAGACTAGGTAAACCCAACAAGCATTCAATTTTCCAAAATATAAATTTATTTAAAAAAAATATAAAATCAAACAACGTGAACAAATGAAAATATCTTACAGCCGAACAGAGTAACTTCTAGAAGTATTCTAAATTGTACTATCAATTTCTCACAGAGCCTGGAAACTGTCCAAGAGAATTCAAATTCAGAAGGTTCTAGTGTGCTTTATAAACTACTATGCTAGCAGCACTGAAGAATCACAGTTCTAAATGCTTAAAGGTAATCATGTGAACATACAATATCAATTAAGACCTTGAAGATTACATAATCCAATGGAATTATTTAAATATTCAAGTCCTTGAATAAATTCGCATCACTCTGACTATTTATAGATTTTCCACACTGCTAAATCCAACAAACAAAAATAAATAAATCAGCATTTCTTCTCAATAACTCTTAAAATCCTGACGAATAGAATTTTATTTTTATGATGTGTATTGTCATTATATAGACATATATGCATCAAATCAATGAAATGATCTGATTCACTAAAAGATTATTGAAAATTTAATCATATGATTTCAAAAAACTAAACCAGTCATTTTCTGACCTTGTCAAACTCTGGAACCATTCAACAATTGTGGAGTACATGACACCTCAAACAGGTAAAATGTACTACACTCAAAAAAATACAAGGCATACTTGACCAACATAGTTGTTGATTTAACGGTAGTAAATTGGCCTTGGTATGATCGATAATGATATATGTACTATACATGTACTTTAACTATAAGACAAGTAAGCCACTCAAATTAATTAATATTTAAAATATAACAGTCATAACCCAAATTATTTATAATAAACCATATTATAAATCTAACAAGTTATTAAGATATGTGTAACCATTTGAACACAGTTTTAGCATCTAATGGGGTTTATTTTGGATGAGAGCCAAAGGGTACAAGGGTAGGGTGATTATACACATGTATATTGCAATAGATAACAAGTGTTTGTAAATAATATTATATTGAAAGTGTTTATTGTAAATCAAATACTGTAACTTTCGAACTGTGCTAAGTGTGAAAATTTATATATATACTAGGTTATCATGGGTCTTCAAGTCAGTGATAAGTGAATACGTAAATAATTCAAGATATTCTATATGTCTATTTGTTGTAGGGTTTTATTGCTCTATATTAAAATGAATTTTATTTTAAGTTTTAATCAAATGACTGAGAAATGATTGATAAACACCAAGTAGATTCTAGGTCATGCAAGGGGAGTTACTCTGATATTATGGTAATACTGAATAAATATTTTTTAACATTGCTTTAACAATTTTTCAGTCATATCACTATGATGTCTGCAGTGAGGCAGTTTATAGTGATGTCTAGCACTGGGGCATCATGCCGCAGACATGTAGCATGATGTCCCACACAGTCACATTATCCTGACATCAGGTAGACCAGTCCTAACACTAACCTCTTAATGCTGAGCGCCAAGTGAGGCAGCTGTTAGTACCATTTTTATAAGTCTTTGGTATGACTCAGCTGGGGATCAAATCCACAATCTCCTGCTTACATGGCGGATGCTCTAACCAATAGGCCACCAGAGTGTTTGTTATATTGTATGTAGAGCTTAACTGTAAATCGCCTTGGACATTCGCTTTGGCCGAATATACTTTTTTCGGTACTACTCGGAAGTATTCGCCTCGGCAAATAATACGCACACAAATGGTTACAAGTAAAATAATTCAATAAATATCGATCTTTTAAAAAAACAAAGTTTTTTAATACATAATAATTTTATTTAATAATAAAAAATGTCATATTATAGCCGATATATACGGTATACAGTACACGAAACGTTTAAGCTTCGCATACAATAATGAAACAAATGGTACACTCTGGAGTCACACCTACTACTCGGTTCATGCCCAAATCCGGCAAATAGTACATCCAAATACTCGGATTCGGTTCTCGCTGAAAATTATCTACTTGATTAGGCCCTAATTGTATAGTACACATATGAGTGATAGGTAATTGTAACCAATTTGGTCTGGATGGCATGTTGCTGGGTCTGATGCAAGTTGTATGAGAGCTCAAAAGATTAGGGGAAGCTACTCTGTCATATTGATGCCTATGCTTGAAGTATACATGCCATCCTTTGTCCTATGTTTGAACAAATCTTGATTGCATTATGTGAATTTTTTGCATTAAAAATATGTAGTTCATAAAAGAATTGTGCATCAGATATTTTTGATGTGCATCTCTATGCATAAATGTGCACAAAGCAAAACACTGCTTTAACAAGAGGGTGACCACTGAATGTGAAAATAATTATACTAGAATGGGTCAATATGGACTTTTGAAAACCAACCTTTGAACCATATTCCACCCATTTCCCTCTCTGATCTTGCCAAAACCAGCACCATCTGGTTGCTAGTGGCTGGTTTTCTGCATCCTCTGATGAAACTGTTGAGAGACGTCTGATCTCCAGATTTTTCTTATCACCAGTTTGTGCCTCCATCTTTTCAAAGAAGATATGTATAGGAAGCCCAGATCTGAAGAAAATAAACATAAAATATAACCACTAAAACATCATGACATGAAAAAAAGCAACTAATACAACATCTTCTACAACAAAAACAGTAAAGACAACAACAGCAATAATAATAATAATAATAATAATAATAATAATAATAATAATAATAATAATATAAATGACTAGAATCCCTCAAAGGGCCTGACATTCTACTGGCCTTTGAAAGTACCTAGACTTTAATAAAAGACTAAATATGTCCATTTAACTGAGTGTTGAAATTATCTCTGATATTCTTCAGCAATATTAAGATTTTCAAATTAGCAGTTGTACATGGGTGTCAAATTGGTACAATTTTCAATTAGAACCAACAAGACATCATGTGAAGTCTTTGTGTGGAAACCCAATGCCTATATGACTTCTGATCTGGCACAGTCACAATTACAAAATGTTCAAGCTGACTGTCATATTGGCAATACCAGATATCTGATTCCATTTAGGATGAACAAGTTATTTGAAGAAGTCTTCTGATGAAACACAATACTGAAATAACCAGCCATCATTCAGGAGTAGTCAGATAACAATATTTTCAAGATGGTCAATGCAGTGGGTATATTAGTTGTCTGAGCAGCATTTTCATTTAGGTCCAACTTAACGTTATTATAAGTCCCTTAGTAAAATCTCCATGTTGATATGAAAATCCTTTCACAAAGAGTGGCAATTACAAGATTTTCAGGAAATTCTAATTAAATTTCTAGTGGTATTCCAAATAAAAACTCCAACTCTGAATGTGTTGATGTGTCTGTGACCCCTAAAACATGCAGATGAACCAATAGTCATTTGATGTATCACAAAAATATAATCCAAAATGTACTTGTCTGACTTCACTATAATTCCAAATTAATGTTCATGTCCAAACAAAACTATTGAGCACATTGTAATTTCAGAAAATAATATTTTGAATAAATATTTCCACCCAACCCCAAAACTGAACACAACAATAAGTAAAATACATCTGCTACACACTGGTAGAGGAAGAATGACTAATTTTCAAAAAACAAGGAAATAAAAAGCTAAAAGACAAAATTAAAACCAAAATGAGGGTGAAATGTTCATTTCTATGAAATTCTATGCTGTCAGCAAGATAAAACCTGTTACTAAAATTATAAAGAACATGGTAAACATCAGGTACAACCCGTCAATCCATATGCAAATACAAATGTCCATGACTACAATTCAAATAATGATCATAATATTTATTCTACACAGAGAAAATAAAAGCCATTATTATAGTGTCTATATAGATTGAATGCCATACATTTAGGTACAAAATAAACTTGCTTTTATACAGTGTTGTTTACAAATTACACATAACACACAATTATAAGAAAAGCCAGCAAATCATACAAAAATTAAATATACATAACACTTTTCATTCAGATGAAGTAGAATTAACAAAGATTTTGATGATGGCCACTGTATTAGCAATATTGGACATCAGAATGGTACTATTTTTTTTTGCACCATTATAAGAAAACTGCTCCTGTGGCCTAGTGGTTAGAGCGTCTGTCACGAGAGCAGGAGGTCATGGGTTCGATCCCCAGCAGAGTGATACCAAAGACTTACAAAAATGGTACTAACAGCTGCCTCGTTTGGTGCTCAGCATTTAAAGGTTAGTGTTAGGCCTGGTCGGCCTGGTGTCAGGATAATTTGACTGGTTGGGACATCATGCTGCAGACTATAAACTGCCTCACTGCAGACATTGTAGCGATATGACTGAAAAATTGTTAAAGCTATGCTAAAAATCCTAATCAAACAAACAAGACATTATAAGAGGTCTTTCACTGAAAACCTCATGTTGATATGACCGTCCATTAAGAAGGAGAAAAGACAACAAGATTTTCAAGATGGCCACTGTGGCATGCATCCATATTTAACATGAGATCAGCACCATTTTAAGTCTAGACCAACTAGATATCATACTGTGTCATCTGGTGAAAACATCTGGACTTTCCATTCAGGAGGAACTAACAGAACAAAATGGGCATAATGGCTGTTTAATCAGCAAATTTCTATTTAGGACCAACTTCAGATCTAAACAAGTCTTCATGAAAGACCATCCATCCAGGCAACATTTTAAGCAGGATCATGTCCAAATGGAGATTTTGTATGCAAGATGATTGAAGAATTGACTTGAAATTAATCAGGCAAGATTCACCTTTTATAGCATGGAATTGCCCTGGTCGTTAATGAACAAAAGGAATTCTAAAGTCCCTATCTCTAACAACAATAAGAATTATGAAAGACCCGATCTCTAACAATTTAACTTTTGAATAATATGTACTTGCCCTGGGCCATTATTAATAAGAATTCTGATGGCCCTCTATAACAACTTATTAATATTTATATAATGTGTACTTACCCTGGGAAATGAACAGTATGGATTCTGAAGGCCCATTCTCATTCAATGTATTAACCGTTGTATAATGTATACCTGTCAAACAATTGGGGTTCACACTATTTATTCTTCTTTATATTCACTGTTAACATTGCAAATTCAAATGTAAATGATCATTTACCAAGATCTGTCTTTAATAACTGCAGCTGGAAAATCACCCAAAGGAAATCCTTAAAGTCTGAGGTAACTATATATAATGGCATACAGCTTAGCTTATATTTTCAGCCAATCAAATGTAGCTTTATAAAATGTACAAATTTCTGTGATTGGATGACATAAAATCTCATATTCTAACTCAGTCTCTTAAGTTTAAAGATTTGTATCCCAGGATCCATGCTACAAGTCACAAGGAAAACAAAGAAAACCAAGATCTGATGGTGCATTATGTGGTGGTAAATCTGGTTCAATATTGTTTTTTAGTTATGGATACATTTTACACAGAGATACAGAAAAATAACATCACCAATATCTATGCTATTTTATATTTTATTAACACCCCAATCAAATCCTAAACCACTTCAACTTTGATGCATTTAAAACTGAAATCTTTTATGTCTTCTATTGATTCTTGTTAATATTATCATCCTCCACTAATCAATGTAGATCATGATCAGGTTACCTTATAGAGTTGCAACGCCCAATAAAAATGGGACATTTGAACTTCCCTCTCCCTGCGGTCTACATCAAAGCTTTTTTGTTGCCATTTTTATGGCATAATATCAAATACGATCAACCTCTCTAAATTGGTGTAGACATCAGTTCAGGTTAAAAAAAGAATACATTGATGGGTAAACAAATGCAAGGTCACACAGGTGGGCTGGTAATTACCTGTCTTCACAAAAACAGTCATCACATTCTGGGTTGCAGAAGTTCAACTCCAGATCCAAATTATCCTGTTCACCAAGGTCTTCCCATACACCATCAGACTGGTACCGTATTTGCCATTGGTATGGCATATTCTTGTGTACATTTCTGCATGAATCTTTGAACCAACACTGTCCTCTCAAACTGTACAGGCAAATATGTGTTCCTTGGGTAGAGTCAACTGACATCTGCCTGTCTGGTGTGTTCTTTTTCTTTGACCGACTTCGATGCTTTCCTGACGTTGATGACTTTATTCTTGCACCACCTGGGATTCCATCACTGTCACCTGATGAACCCTCATCAGAATCAGTGACTGTCACAGAAGAATCCTGCTTTGGAGAAAGAGACATCTTCTGCATGACAAGGTTTGGAGTAGACTTGCATCTGCAAAAGAATTGTCATCATCATCACAAAAATTACATGTGTGATAATTTCATTGCCAATCCCAATGCTTTGTAATTAATCTGCCCCCCCCCCCCACCTTCCAGGATCATACCACCAATCCCTCAAGGGATGGTGATACAAGGGTTACAACACCAGATCTCTTACGTGTGTGTGTGCATCTGTTTCTTCCTGCTGTGGATGCAGGTGTAAAGTTAAGTATAACTATTTAAAAATTGAAATTTAATTGGCATTTTGCTACATTCAACCTCTCACCCAGACAGGCAAAAGCTTTTAGAAAAATTTAACGAAGAGTCATTTTCATATTACCGACCATTTAAGTGTCCTAGTGGGTTCAAACCCTGGCCAAGTCATACCAAAGACATATAAACAGAACTAACATCTACCTCATTTGGTGCTCTTAGATGTTAGTGTTAGGACGTGTCAGCCTGGTTTAAGGATAATGTGACTAGGTACAACATGATGCTACATGTCTGCGGCATGATGCTCCAGTGCTAGACATCACTATAAACTGTCACACTGCAGTCTTGTAGGAATACGAGTGAAAAATTGTTTAAGCGACATTAAGAATCCAATTCAGACACATGCACACACACACATTGCCAATGCTGCCATCTCTGCTGCCAAAGCAAAAGTCATAAACATTTATGGTATTGGTACCCCAGTCTCCATTGGCAAATTAACAAAAACATGTCTTCAACATCATGCTCTTACAGGTCAAAAACAAAGTTAATGTAGAAACATTAAATTAATAAAACCTCTGTTACTCATTTATGATGAAGATCATGATAGCTTTCCTACCCAAACATCTGGCAAGATTTGCTAAGTGTTATTACTATTAAGCACTTAGACTAGCTTCAACTTCAAGCACTTGCCTCATACAAGGGTAATATGGACTTACCATAATCATGATGATGGGTTTATCACTGAAAACTTATGTACATGAATATTACCATTCTGAAAGAGGTTTGAGTGAAAATAAAAAAAATCAATGAATTAGGTTTTTTGCTAGAGCATGAATAACACTTGCAACAGCATTAAAAACAAATAAATAAAAACAGACAATTAATATAAATGTTTTTTTGTCACTGATAATTTTAAAAAAAATATCATTCAGAACATTTATCACTATAATTAATAATTTGATGTTGTTAAAGGGTGTAATCCATTCCCCTACTCATATGTGTCTTTCTCATGAATAGGTGCCCTATCCAAACATTCATATACAATCAACTCTCATTTACCAGATAAAAAAGTTGATGAAGCTAAATTTGCTAGCCTAAGCCAACTTTTGGATAGGCATATATTACCTACAGACCTCTTATTATATAATCAGAGGTCTCGCTAGGATTTCACAACCAGGACTCCTATTTTAGTAAAAACAGGACTCCCACGAGCAAAAGCTGCAGTCCCCTCCCATAAGGATATTGGGCATACTTAAAGTGGTTAAATGTCCTGATGAGAAGAACCAGTGGTTGTCATTGACCTAACTTTTTCAAATTCTTTTCACAACTGACATATAGATTTTGTTTGTATGTTAGAATCGGACTGAACTTTGTCAATTCAAGTAAAGGTCTTATTCTGAACACTACGCCAGGCATCTAATGTTCCATCTAAGCTTGTCTATCAGATATAAGAATTTCAGCATTCTTTTCAATCTAAGTACAGTCATTGTCGATTTGCCCTTTAGCCCCAAAATAATTAATATCCAAATTTGCAAAAGGCATTTTGTCAAAGTCTAGGCATGCCTTGATTTTGAGGTCATATGCACTACTTCATCAGCTACACTAGGAAATGAACAAGATAATGAAAGCAGGAGTTGATGTACTCTGATAATGACCACTAGTATATATCTGGGTCTTTATGCATCTCAATATTCAGTCATTGTGAATATCTGTACATTTTCCCACCATTCAACAGCATGTCTAAGCCATTGAACTTGTTGCCCAGCTTTTGCGTATTGTTCTTTTAATGTACTCTTATAAGGACAACATGTACATTTAGAGGACTTTCAGACACTGAATTTTGTCATTATAAATATCAGCAGAGCTAAATGATCAATTATTCAACACATTTTCTCACTCCGCAGGTGGCTGAAGCTGAACTGTCAACCCATGTGTTTGCCACACAAGCAAGTTTAAGGAGGAATCTTGCTTATGCATTTTTACACATGATTAAGCTCTGATAATGATGTTCATATTTGCATAAGCTCTAACTATAAAAACTTAATTTGTGTTTTTATATAACAGGTGCAAACCTTGTTATCCATTAGGTTTTCTCACCTTGTCTGAAAACAGTCAGGTTACATTATAAGCTATACTACATACAACACACACACACAGATACACAAAGTAACCGCTCCGGTGGCCTAAGTGGTTAGAGCAAACGCCTATGGAAGGTCACAGGTTCAAACCCAATCTGAGTTATACCAAAGACTTATAAAAATGGTACTAACAGCTGCCTCACTTGGTGCTCAGCATTAAGAGATTAGTGTTAGGATTGGTCTGTCTGGTGTCAGGATAATGCGACTCTAGGGTGGGACATGATGCTACATGTCTGCAGCATGATGCCCTATTGCTAGACATCACTATAAACTGTCCCACTACAGACATCGTAGTAATATGACTTAAAAATTGTTAAACCTGTATTAAAAATCCAAATCACAAACACAAACACACACACACACACACACGCACAAAGTGTACCTTTTTGAAACCAAGCTCGAGGCGGTTTTAAATCTCTGGTCAAGAACTTCACTGGTTTCGCTTTTACTGTCTTCATCTTTTGACAAGGCCTCTTGTAATTCTGCAATGATTTCTTTGGGAGTTCTGCTGATATTTATTTTGTAGCGAGTCAAAATTTCTTTCACATCATGGGCAAAAATGTCATGATTTCTCTTACAGCGAGGTCCAAAGCTGCATTTGTCCATGATGTAATACCTACATATATGCAAATGTGGGCATGATTTTCCCTGTTGCTGATAACGGCATCCTCCTTCATTATTGTAAAATTTACATATTCTTGGAACTGTTGTTTCAGACCGATTTTCTGCTAGATTTAGCAGATATTTTAGCTCTTTTATTTTTAGATGATCCAGCAGATAATCTCGTCGTATTTGCATATTATGCTGCGTCGTAAGATCATGTCCATATTTACAATTTCCAATTTTACAACTATCAAGAATATAAAATTTACAAATATGTAATCCATTACAAGGTACATTGGGACGCCCTGGACAGTATCCATTCTTGGAACAGTGAGTTTTGCAGAGTTCAATCCTGGTTTGTGGTTTTACTGCAGTTTGATGCAGAGAAATTCTAATTAGAGCAAAATGATCTGGGTAACAATTCAGGATACCGTGTAATTGTAAAATGCCAAGTGTAGAAATAAACTGACTATCTATAAACCCACCAGCACTTTGGTTACAAAGTTCACTCTGTAGCTCCATCAACGACAGTGGACACTGTCTGAAGCATAAAATCTTCAAAGCCAGTCGTACTATTTCAACATTAGGGTCAATGCCTGCTGGAGCAGATAACTGTGGCTGTTGTTGCATAAGCAATGGAGCAGGTACGCGATATTGGCTGAATGCCATTGTAATTTTTAAAATAATTAAAAATATCTCGATGTTTTGAAGACAGAGTCAGATTTGTAAAAATCTAATCCTGGAACTTATGATACTATAGATTGTGACCAATGAAATTGACCTTACATATTACATCATACACTTTACCATGGTGACCAAAAACGGTCCACCTCACTTATCACGTCGTTTACTGTAAAATGTTATATACACTTTTTTTTTCAAGATATCCGAACATATACATAGCTGTCTTTTCTTAATATGAGTATTAATCCCACAGTTGAGCCAAAACAACACAGCATGAATGACGATTTCAGTCGGTAGCCGCCACAGTATCGAAAACCTTGATTAATTCAGAATCAGAACAGTGGCCCATTAAGATACATCATTCATTACAGAAAATAACTTATAAGCTATACTTATCAGTGTGTGGCAGGCTGACGAGTTACAGTACTCGATTTTCATACGGAAAAGCTGTTTTTAAAGCGAAAGTAGGTCCTTATTCAAACGGTGTTGGAATGCATTTTGTCCAATAAAAGGAAAAGATGACATCATTCAGGCTAATCCTGTTTTTCCTTTGTTCTTGAAGGGGATTTTGTACTAGTATACTAATTTGTGTTTTAACAAAATTTTACATGCGAGTTGAAAAGTATTTTTGATGAGAGGAAAATCTATATGAAGTCTACTCGAACATCGAAATGCTAACTTTGGAATTGTACTTTCGTCTGACAGAAATAGCAGAGGACTCTCCGGTTGCGTTTAATGATGACCAGTCTGGTTCCCCGATTATCTCTTTCTTTCTTTCTTTCTTTAGAACAAATCTGTGTCATTTCGCACACAATTTTATTTAATCGTAAACTGTTGCGCTTAGAAGTAGGTTTGCTCTAATCGTTTCGTCCCCAAGATCACACATTACAGATTTTGTTTCAGTTTTATTATGTACTGTGAAAATTAAATTAGTCTGGAGAGATTATTTTTATGTCTCGTGTTGCAGAATAAATATTCTAATGATATTGCACCTAAAGATGGAATATTTTCTCTCTGGTCTATCCATTGTTAATCTTGTATATGCGTATTTTAAAATTATTTATATTTTTCAGCTGTTATTGAAGAGCAAATTCTTAGCAATTAACGATGCGCATAGCAGATGTTTTCTGCATTTATATAAATCTCAACAATATTGTTTTCTACAAATACAAATAACAAGCCAAAGAAAATCAGGTTCAAATTCAACCTTGAACAACTGATGGACCGTAATATCTGCAAGTCAGTCCAAGCCGAATTGGAGGAATATCTGCTACACTCCTTGTGATGGATGTTGATGTTAAAGTGATGACAGACACTTTCAAGACAGTAATGACAACAGCTGCCAAGGACATCATTTGAAGAAGATTGGATTGGACAAAAGTGCACATAAATAGATAGCAGTCTAATAAAGAATAACAGCAAAAAGACATTCCAAATTGTCAAAGATTTCACCAGACAGAAGCAGCCAAGAGTCAGTACCATTCAAGACGAAAATGAAAAATGCCTCACAGAAGCAAGTGACAGTGCAGATAGATGCACTGAGTATTGTAAAGAACTGTACAACCATCCGTCAATAGGAGACCCAAAGGTGCTTGAAGTTCCAAAACTTCACAAATGATGATGATGAAGAGGTAGAGCCTGCAATAAGAGCAGTAAAGAATGGGAAGGCAGTTGAACTTATCAAGAATTGGGGGAGGGAGAGGTCAGTGATAAGAGTTACTAACAAAAATCTATAAGATCATCTGGCAGACAAGTGAATGGCCAACACAGTGGACACAGTCACTGATTATAACACTCTCCCAAAAAGGCAACCTGCAACGGTGCCAAAATTACAGAACTATCAGTTTGATCATCCATGCTAGTAAGGTGACGCTGAAGATCATCTTGAACAGACTGAAATCATAAGCAGAATAACTAATCGCTGAAGAACATGCAGGGTTCCAGAGTGGAAGAAGCACAACAGAACAAATATTGAATCTCAGGATTCTGTGTGAAAAGTACTCGCAACATCAACAAAACATCTATCACGTGTTCATAGATTACAAAAAAAGATTAAGACAATGTTGCATGCGGCATTGTGGGCAACAATAAAGAAGTACAATATGGGTCAAAACTGACCAATATCATCAAGCAGCTGTACGCCAAGGCTCATCATCATCGTTGGCGCCTTAGTCTCGGGAGACCATACGGATAGCGCCCTTGGGGTGTCGTCTGTCTCTGGGTTGTTGGCATCGTCTGTTGTGGCTGTGGATACCTATTCGTGAGTGACAGTCCCTCTTGCAGTTTGTGCAGACATGCTGGGAAGCCCGAGTTGCTGTGGTTGCTGTCATGTGGCCCTTTCTGACACGTTTCTCTGCTGCCAACTGACCTCTCCTCGTATCAGCAACTAAGATACCTTTATTTACTGTCAGTCTCCAGGTGCCTCGGTCCTCGGCCAGCACTTCCCAGCCATCAGGTGTGATGTCACATGCCTTTAGGTCCCTCTTGCATGCATCCTTGAAACGGAGTGAGGGGCGGCCGACTCTTCTTGTGCCAGTGGCCAGCTGTCCATATAGGATATCCTTTGGCAGCCTCCCATGCTCCATGCGTCAAACGTGTCCCAGCCATCGAAGGCGACGTTTGCTCAGAAGGGAGAACATGCTGTGTGTGTTTGCACGCTGCAGGATTTCGCTGTTTGGGACACGGTCTTGTCAGCTGATTTTCAAGATGCGTTTAAGGCACCGTATATGGAAGGAGTTGAGCCGACGCTCTTGCCTCATGTAGGTATTCCAGGTCTCACTTCCATAGAGAAGGGTGCTGAGAATGCAGGCTTGGTAAACTTTGACTTTGGTTTGCACTGTCAGCGCGTTGTTTTCCCACACCCTCTTGGTCAGTCGTGACATGATGGTATTTGCCTTTCCAAGCCTACTGTCCAGCTCCTTATCGAGCGAGAGAGTGTTGCTGATGGTTGACCCCAGGTAGGTAAAATTATTGACTGCTTCCAAGGTGACACCGTTGATTTTGATTGTAGGGGCAATGGTGGTATCTTGCACGCTGACCTTTGTTTTTCCAGGCTGATGGTGAGTCCAAACTGCATGCAGGCATCAGCAAAACGGTCTCCCAGTCTCTGAAGAGCTTCCTCAGTGTGTGCCACAAGAGCCGCGTCATCTGCAAAAAGCGTTTCCCTGATGAGCACAGCCCTCACTTTCGTCTTTGAGCGCAGTCGCGCCAGGTTGAACAGCCTCCCATCGAACCTGGTGGGTATATATATGCCATCAGTGGACGAGTCAAAGGCGTAGGACAGAAGCAAGGAGAAGAAGATTCCGAATAAGGATGGTGCCAGGTGGTTGAGGAAGATCCATCATACAGGACTGTTCCCTTCATATCTGCATGGAAAGAGATTATCATGCTGCGGAGTTTTGAAGGGCAATCGATCTTACTGAGAATTTCAAAAAGGCCCTTTCTGCTGACTAAGTCAAAGGCCTTGGTGAGGTCGATGAACATCATGTAGAGTGGTTGACCTTGCTCTCTGCTCTTCTCTTGCAGTTGTCGTAAAGAGAAGATCATGTCTGTTGTCGACCTGCCTGCTCTGAAGCTGCACTGGGATTCTTGGTACACACGGTCTGCCACAGCAACTGCAACCTGTTTAGTATGATGCGGGCATACACTTTACCAACGATGCTCAGAAGCGAGATCCCTCTGTAATTATTGCAGTCACTGCGGTCGCCCTTGTTTTTATAAAGAGTCACAATCGTGGCATCACGCATGTCTTGGGGGACTGCTCCTTCCTCCCAGCAGAGGCAAAGTAGTTCGTGCAATGGTTGGAGAAGTGTTGCTTTCCAACATTTGATAGCTTCGGGCGGGATGCTGTCACTATCTGGTGCTTTGTCATTTGGGAGGGAGTCAATTGCTTTGCTGAGCTCTTCTAAGGTTGGCACTTCCTCGAGCTCCTCCATGATGGGAAGATTCTTTATGCTGCTGAAAGCTGCTTCAGTGACTACCGTTTCATGGGAGTATAGCTCTGAGTAGTGCTCCACCCATCTGGCCATCTGTTGCCCATGGTCTGTGATCTTCTCTCCCATCATGGATTTCAGGGGAGCGACCCCTTTCACTATAGGGCCTAGAGCCTTCTTGATGCCACTGTACATACCTTTTATGTTTCCGGTCTCGGCACTGCGCTGGATTCCTTCACATAGTTGTTGCCAGTACTCGTTCGCGCACTGTCTAGCGATGCGTTGGGTGTTGCTTCGAGCACGTTTAAGAGCAGCACGCGTACGTTCATTGGGGCATTTTTTGTACGCTATAGAGGCTTTTCGCTTCTCCTCAATTAGTGGTTCCATCCTTGTTAGGTGTGCGTTGAACCAGTCCTGACTGGGTCGTTCTTTTTTGCCAAACATGGACATGGCTGTTTTGTAGATGGTACCCTTTATGGCGTTCCACTTGGCTGTGGCGTCGTGCTCTGGCAGGTCCTGGAGAGCCTTGTCCAGGGCAGACACATACTCGTGTACCTTGGATGGAACCGACATCTGTGCGGTGTTTATGCGTGGGTGTCCTTTTGGTTTTGAACGGTGTAGTGTCTTTGGCTGTAGTCTCACCCTGCTGTTCAAGAGGGCATGGTCGGAGTCGCAGTCTGCACTGTGGTAGGTTCTGGTGGAGAGGACGTTGCTAATGGCAGAGTGCCTGGTGATAACCAAGTCAAGTTGGTGCTAGTGATGGGACTGGGATGTTTCCATGACACTTTGTGTTGTGGCTTACCCTTGAAAAAAGTGTTTGTTATGCATAGGCCATGGTAGGTGCACAGCTCCAGCAGTCTCTGACCGTTTTCGTTGATCTTTCCAGTAGCATGATATCCGAGGCAGGTAGGCCATGATTCGTGATCCTCACCTACTCTGGCATTGAAGTCGCCGAGGAGAAAAAATGATTCGTGTTTGGGGCATCTTTTAATCTGTTCATGCAGCTGCCCATAGAACTGATCTTTGGTGTCTTCTGAAGACGAGAGGGTGGGGGCGTAGACACTAATGATGTTGACAGGATCTGCAGTAGTGGTGAGGCGGATGGGCAATAGACGCTCAGTGCCCCCTGTGGGAGGTTCAACTAAGTCCAGAAGATTGTTTTTAATGGCGAAGCCCACTCCGTGCTGACGGGACTCCTCAGGTTCGCGACCCTTCCAGAAGTGTAGTTTTCCTCTCTGAGGGAGCCATTAGAGGCCAGTCTAGTTTCCTGGAGGGCAGCTATGCTGATATTTAGCTTGGTGAGTTCTCTTTCGATGATGGCCGTTTTCCTGGTGTCATCCACTTCTCTGAGGTCATCGGAGATGCCTGTACACATAGTGCGCACATTCCAGCTTGCAAATCGAAGAGATGGAGTCTTCTTTATTCGTTTCTTTTTATTTTTGTCTGGTGTGGAATTTTCGTCTGCTTGTTATGTTAAGCTACACACTGAGCTCGAGACACCCACTGGAGCAGGCAGACGATGGCGGGTCAACATCTTATTGACCGGGGGATGCCCGGCTTGAGGCGGGCGGTAGTTGGCCAGTGGGACACGATGATCCCAACCACCGTCAAAGCTGACCCGTGGCACCCCTTCCCTACGCCAATCGGGTGGGACTTATAACCCGTAAACTGTCAGCTTCCGTGTTGTTTCCTCACTTAGTAGGGAGACTGGAGTGACCTCTCCAGGACGCAAGCCTGGGCGTGGAATATGGAGATCCTGGGTTGCCCAGGCTTCAAGATCCCCCTCTCGTCCTTGCTGGTTGGGTCCAAAGGAATGCTGAGCATGACATCTGGCACCAGTTTGGATGCAGGAGCTGCCGGAAGGAAGTCGTAGTCGACATCCAGCCGCCTTGGGGGCTCCACTCCGGATTTTCTGTTAGGGTTTACTCCCGTAGTCTTTCCTTCTCCCTAAGATATCCACAAGGCAGTGGAACCAGTGGTTTTCACTCAGAGTTTTCTTCTCCTAGAAAAATTGCTTTGACCAGGCTAACGAGCTTCATCTACCCGGTTTTGGAGTCAGAGTTTCCCTTCTCTTAGACTGGCTGCCTGCCAAGGCTAATGAGCCCAGTCTGCCCTCCCAGTTATACCGCCGAGCACTCGGTCGCGCCACACAACAGGCTCTGTGAAAACAAGGAGCCCCGCGTGAAGGTGCTGTTGTGGACACAATAGTGTAGGAGAGGTTATATGCAAGTAACCTCCTGTCCATCAGGGCAAGACAGTGGTCCTGCAGCGATCACTACACCTGGAAAAGAGAGGTTATGAGAGACGCTTCACTTCACTTTGGCCAGCGGGACGTCAGGCCCAGACCTTGCACCCCTCAAGGGCTACCTGTGCAATAATTGCTCAAGGTTCTGTGGGAGAATGGTTCAAGACAACAGTTTGGAGTATTTCAAGGCTGTCTCCTGTCACCCATGCTTTTCAATATCTACTTAGAGAGCGTCATGAGCGAAGCCCTGGAAAACCACGGTGGAACAGTTAGCATTGGAGGTCGTAACATCACCAACCTACACTTTGCAGACAACATTGATAGGCTGGCAGGCAGTGAAGACGAGCTTGCCACCTTAGTGAAGAACTTGGATTTGATATTGGAGATAAGTGCCTTGAAGACAAAGCTGATGACAATAGTGGAAAGCAAATCTCCGCCAATATTAAAGTCAGAGAACAGGAACTGGAAACAAAGGGCCAGTTCAAAAGGTATCAAGAGCAGAAAGTTTGTCACGAGCAGCATAACCAACGGCAGCTATGTCAAAGCTAAGTCCCATCTGGAGAAGCAAGAATATATGTTTGAAAACTAAAATTAGACTGTTGAGAGTACTAGTCATTCCCAATCTTTTTGTAATGTGAGGCCTGGACCCTGACAGAAGAATTACAACGAAGAATGAGAAATGAGATGCTAAAGAACTATCACGGCATCTCTTAAATGGACCACACCACAAGTAAAGAAGTGCCGAACACCATCAGACACAAAGTAGGCCATTATGAAGACCTCCTCACCACTGTCAAAAAGAGAAAGATGAAATGGTATGACCATGCCACAAGAGCCAACAATCTATCCACAACAGTTTTGCAGGGTAGCGACCAGGGTGGCAGAAGGAGAGGTAGACATAGAAAAAAGGTGGACTGACAACATCACAGAATGGACCAGGAAATGTTTTGCGGTGAAACAGGGATTGGCACATGATTGAGACATGTGGAGGAAACTGATCAGATGTTCAGTAGCACAGTGCCTCAACAACCACACTATTTCAAGAGACTGATGATGATGATAACCAATAAAAAGTAATAGATTGTTTACTCCGAAGGTTTTGTCAAAAAAGGGCTAACTGGTCTTAAGGCTGATTAGTTGGAAAAAATTTGAAAAGGGTTTAACATGTCCAAATGTGCTGGAAAATGGGTTAAATAGTTAAGTATATTTTGTACGAGTCAGAAGGGTCATTAGTGTGAATATATTTAAAAGAAGGTTCATTGGTTTATATGTGCAGTTGGTCTGAATATACCCCCAATAGAGTTTAAGTTGTACAGTAATAAAGTTAAAACTATTCATTGCATGCATTTTAAAAAAGTATATAAGAGCATCAAAATACGGCCTGTACTTGGAGACACGATCGGCATTGTTCTCTGCTAGGTGTAGCCCGGAAAGGATGGCGCACACGAGGCAGAAATCATCATTGTTTTGACATTAATCTACGCCTTTATTTCCTTGAGAATCGGCACGTATATCCACGCAATTTGGCGTCTGAAACGAAACAGACTGGACTCCGGCAAAGACCCATGCTTATCTTACCTCTTAATAATCTTCGATGTGACGTTAGATAAATGTACAGATGAAGTCGAAGATGTGAATGAAATCAACACGACGATACACAATGAGGGACTTTGCTCTTATCCACATATCAATGCTCTTTTATTACCGCACAACATGAACATTAATAGCTACTCAGAGTTTAATAGCCAAGTGTGTGTGGGGTGGGGTGGGTTGGGGGTGCGTGTATTTCTGCATCCACGGTAGATTTTAGAATTCACTGCAGGAGTTCTGTGTCGACTCCTTGTTGTAGTATGTATTTATATTCGTAAATAAATCCTTTTTCAGCAGCTCCATACGCGTTTTTTCGAAGCCCTTGTGTGGAGAGAGACGCATGATCTAATCGCGTTATTGCTGATGGCTTCGTAGATTAATTTGGGGTATTTATTCTCATTGTCAATGTGTCGTGATCGGCTTATGATTTCATGCTGAAATGAAATGAGTTTGGAAGACTTAGCGATTTTTCCGCGAGTGCCTTATACTTATCTCGAAGTTCTCTCATGTACTGCTGCTTGGTAAGGATCTCTCGTCCTGCTTGGTACTCAATAATGGGCTGACGGAGGGATACAGTGGATATCTTGTATGGATCAAGCGATGTCCCTGAGTCGACAAGCAATGCCTTCCCTCTGGATAATTGCTTTTTCTAGGTAAGATATTAGTCTATCCTTGTGATGATATATGTGTTTATAACATAGTCCGTCTGCTGTTTCTTTAACTGCTTGCTACTTATGTCATATCTTGTTATGAAATAAAGTTTAATCTATTATATAGCATCTGCTTGTGACCTAATAAGTGTGCGTGGTGACTCAAATGCAGCACGGAAAAGTGCAACAAGTCATGCATGGAAG
Source organism: Unio pictorum (assembly GCA_030141615.1). NCBI lineage: Eukaryota > Metazoa > Mollusca > Bivalvia > Unionida > Unionidae > Unio > Unio pictorum. The sequence goes on along the minus strand of JARLTB010000058.1, from coordinate 10,842,838 downwards.
AGTATTTCGCGCAGCATAATGCCTTCATTAAGCGGGGAAGTCTTGGATTTAATCCCTGCCTGGGTTGTCAGGAAGGAGCTCGAGGTCAGATCCATTTGTGTCAGCGTTGCGATGCTCGAAATATCAGGTTGCTTAGATATTGTTGTGATGCAGTGAGCAACACGATATATTTTTCTATCTGTGCCACTTTGGTAAGAGCGACTCAGCGAGAGAGACACTCTGATGTCTATATTGAGATGGAAGCGTTCACGATAGCATCCTCAAGATCCTTTGGATTTTGCACGATGACATACGTGAGATATCATGTGTGATCTAAACTGTTAACTTGATCAACAAATTCGACTGGTATGTCACTCCATCCACAATAATTCTTATGATTAAGGCACAGTTAAAATTTTGAGCGATTTTCTCCTCTGAAATCGCATGAAGTGCTGCTTGATTATAGCCTTGTCGTAATAGTAAATGTACTTTCGGAATAACTCCGCACGTTGCTCTGGTGTTAGTAGGACCTGTTTGCACGCTGATTCTTGCGTTGGTCTCCGCGTAACTTCAAGCGTCACACACTGTATGAAAAGTTGCCTTTACAAATATTTAAGTTATACTTAAATACAAGTAAAGATGTAAAATGTATCAGTGTCACCTTTACAATATCTTTACATAACAAAAAGATGAAAGTTCATCTTTTGTCAATGTAAAGACTATAAAAGCAGTTGAGTTGTCTTTACAAAAATGAAAGGCATTGAAAGTCTGACTTTACAGTTATTAAATCCATACTAAACTGCAAGCTTTCTGCCACATGCTTACATACTTTAAATAGTTTGTCCACTTTGTTTCATTTAACTTAAGGACAGATGGTATAGTTAGGTCAACCAGAGAGATTTGTTTAATGGGACTGTTCCATCAAAGATACAAGAAATCCAGATAAAAGTGACAATGATAACAATTACAAATGATCAATAGTTAAATAAATGTACTGCAATCATTACATCAAAATGTACAGTTAACATCAGAATCAAATAGTATCTTAATTGATATATTTTTATACATGATAATGGCCAATATTTATAAAAGAACAACAAAGGGGTTAAATAGCTATTAAAGGAAAGCAATTATTTGTGAAATACATTTTATTAATATCTATATTGCCAAAAATATCTAACAACTAGTCAATGCCACATTAATCAGTTCCATCTCTTAAAATCAATGAATTATTCTTTGTAAATCCTGAATGAGTCATTTGCTTGGTGAAGAGAATATTTATGTGATTCTTGGTCCCTATATACCTCGTATACGTATCAGCCCTTTAGGCTACATATACATGTACAGGTGTCGGACATCCTTCACAACCCTCTAGCTCCCACAGGTTCCTAAGGCATTCCTTTTCAACAAGAAAAAATTCAGAGCTGGGTTGGTGCAATGTTCTGTGACAGGACTTGCCCCCGTTATGCCAAAGATTATTTTATATGTACAATAAAAGTGTATTTTAACCTATGTATTGTGTATTATTTAAATTGTAATTTAATTGGTTAGATATAGTTTGAATAACGCACAATGCATCCTTACCGGACCCCTTGTTTGGGCCCCTCTTTGTCTGTGGTGGTTCTGCCAAACACCAGGTCAGTTACAAATTTTAGCTATGTTCATGTTGAACCAATCAGATGACGGAATTAGAACACGTGATCTAACATTCGTCAGCTGGTTTGAGGCAGTGATACATTGGCTTGGATGCAACATAGACGTGCCTTTCAGTGCTAGCGTTACACGAAATTATTAACCAAGGTTACAGTAGTGAACAGACATCTCCATCGACATGAAGTTTTCCTGATTTGTAAATTCTTCATGCAAAAGATTACTGTCCTTTTTGTGCACTTGATAACTGGTATACATAGGGATATGGTGGTATTGCATTGGTTGCAATGGAGATTATAAAATCTAGAAGAAACCATCAAACTTGAATCACCATTCACCACTGCTGGGATGGAGTATTAAAACCAGACTCACTGGTAAAAAGTGTTGAATGTGTAATGTAATGCCTTGTTGCAGGTATTTACACACAATATATACTCTGATGCAAAATCCAAGTTATTATCACGTTTACAGTAGAAAATCCTTATTTTGTTGCCAGTAATGACTAATAAAAGATAATACTTTCTACAACTTTAATTTTTGTAAAGGTAAATTGCAGTATATACTAATTAACGTAAAGACATGTAATGTTAAACTTTAATGAGATTTTACGACTTAAATTTGGTCTTTTTGTCACCTTTTAAGAAATGGAATTATTTCCTTTAATTACTTAATGGAACAATTTACAACATCTTTACAAACTAAAAGTTATTCTTTCATGTACCTTTTGTTCATTGGAAAAGTGGGCCATTTATTTGCATTTTAGAACCCTAAAATTGCTTGTAAATATCATCTTTAATACCTTTAACTTTTTCCAAAAATTTGTATTAAAGTTAAGTAAAGGTCAAGCAAAGTTTGTCTTTCTTTATCTTTTAAGTGCAAGTAAAGACATCTTTTCAAGCAGTGACAGGAACGTGACTTTAAAGCACCGTCGCGATGTCTTCATGACTAGCTTCAGGTTGATGCATGCAAGATCACGTCGGTGACAACGACTTCATTAAAGTATTCGGACATTTTCTATATAGTGACATATTTGTGATCGTGAGCTTTTTCGAATCGACCCAACCGTTACTGTGCCATATTATACGATGAGATCGTCGGCGGTTCTCATCTCGAATCAGCAACGACACATCAAGCGGAACCCCACGCAAATACGATTGAATCTTTTTTCTGATACGACATCATGACCTGCTTGATACTATATTTTTTGGCCTCCATTCACCTCTTGAAAGGATTCATAATTGCTTGGAAGGCCAGTCCTGATTCGGTTAAGTCAATATAATCGGGTTAGCCATAGCCCCAGTTGACATCAAACCTGTAGCCGTCACGGCGAGCGGAATCATCGAAATTAATTCAGGATGAGCTTGTAACATGCGTACGCATGTTTGCACACGTAGATGTTTCGATGATAATAGGAATAATTACGATTCTAGCTCGCGACATGGCTCTAACAGATTCTCACTTAGGAATTTCATATGCCTTTCCCCGCTGATGTTCTATTGATGGTCTCACTGTGTAACTGTTTGCTCTGCTGAAAAATTAATGAGAACACTTAATCTCGTGTGTAATCCTATGATCTTATTTAATTTAATAACAGGATCGATAGCGTATAAGAAATCACTTGCATAATAATCGTTACAAGGTATGTGAACTCTGCGAAAATAGCTATGACATTAATATCAATTTCATGGGGATATCTACAATGATATATTAAGCCTGAGCTATCCTGTTCACGTTAAGGTGTACTTTTTCATCCAAAATAGTTCATTCTCTAGTTGTTACAGGACGTCTTTATTCGTTAGTACCATTTTTATGCATTTAGCAAAGTTAAGTTTACTGTCCTCTATGTTAATCTTCATCTCAAGTCTACCTGAGGTGGATCCGTAAAATGTTTCTTAGTCATTTTACATGCCGATTTCAAAACGGACACTCTCCAGGTCACGATACGCTGACGCGACTAGGTTTTTTTCAGTTTTTCATACTGCTCAGACACTAAAAAAAAAATAATAAAACTTAGGCTCCATGACTTTGCTTGAAGCTTGAGCGTCTGCCTCCGAACGCGTTGGTAACTTGTCCATGTCTTCTGCAGCGGTGTGTCCGTCGAGCACCATCACGGCCAAGATAAAACCAAGTCCTCTTATTCCAGACCAACGTGCTGAAATAATTATTTTTGGTTGATGCCGTCTCAGAGTTTTCAATTGCCGAAGTAGAATTTGCGTTAGACGACTTTATCTATGCACTCGTGATATTTTCGGTGAGCCTCGTAATTTTTCTTTTGCCCAAATCGTCGTCGCTTGATGCATCCGGTTTTCCCGATCGCGTCCACAAGATTGGTATGCAGTTCTTTAATGATGTGGTGATTGAGTCCATAGACGGACTTGAAAAGCCTTGCCGATTCTCAATCGTTACGAAATTCAAGCACTGCAAAATACTGGTCATTGGCCTGTTCAATAAGGGTTGTTATCTCCCCTGATGTATTACCTCCCTGTGCATGCTCTTCACAAATAAAAATAAAATTGACCTGTTCCCTAAATTTTGGGGAGCAAAAATGGCACACGCAAGGTGTAGCCTAAATCGGGTGAAAGAGTTTATATCATTACAGTCTAAGACATACTCTGTAATAAGGGAGATACATATGTATTTGTTAATTTGATGCTGTTGCAGATCAAATTTCTATTAATTTCATTGTTTGCTAAATTTCCAGCCACATATATCTTTATTTTGTTTATCTTATTTTATAGATTCATGGCTTGTGTTCGATAATTTAGTGTGATAAGGCCTTGAACTAAGCATATAAGGTCCTAAAGCATTTAAGAACATAGATAAGCAGGATGCCACCTTCTAAATCATATTGGGAAATGGTAAATGAGCAGAGGGTCGAACAGACCACTTTTTAGAAGCGTCAATTTGCTAAACTGAAACTTATTACAAACACGAAAAGATTACGCCAATAACACCAAAACCGAAGCCTGTAACTTACCGAGTTTTTCATTGGGCTAGTTAACAAGTTAATGTTTGTTGACGTTTTTTTATATATAAAAAGTATGCACTCTATTTTTACTCTTCAGACGCCTTTTTGAGGTCGCGCCCTCTCTGTTGACATAATTTCAAGACTGATTCGATATCTTGATCTAGGATCATGTAAATTTATAGTTATAAATCCGTGCGGGGTTGACTGTGCTGGTGAAAAGAAGTCTTAAACTGAATTATATACTAGTCTCCGCTACACCACATCTGATGAACATTTCGTAAAGTACATGTAACAACTCCATACAGCGAGAATATTACAGTTATCTCGGATCACTTTCGGAATTCGTGTATACTGTTGAGTAACATAAATCAGTATTTTGATGTCTACATCGAGAAAATATTCTAGCTGGATTTGATTCTTTATATAGCATTACATATCACAAATAGCTAAATTATTAATACATCCGAAGAAAAGATATCTTTGTCACAAATTTATATTCGAATGTTTCTTGTGGATCGGTCATACGATTCAAATCCGAAAAAAATACTATTTTGGATAACTTGCGTGGTGTTACACAGCGAGAACTGCAAAGTTGGAAATACTGGAAAATATATAAAAAAAAAACAATGGCAAGGTGGGAGATTATGTCTGTAAATACAGAGACTGGCGAAGAAAAAACATTTAAATCAATGTAGGCAGCCGGCAAATATTTTGATATTTACGTTCATTCAGTGCGTAATGTCTCAGAAAATATATGCAAATCAACGTTTTTGAAAAGATATAAACAAAAAATATTATTTCACTATCACCCTGTCCCTATTGTGTGTGATGAAGGCAGATAAATCTGGTAAGGATACGTAACGTTGTTAGAGTATCTGGACAGGGAATAACTTTTAAGATTATATATATATATATATATATATATATATATATATATATATATATATATATATATATATATATATATATATATATATATATATATTCGTTTCGCTAGCCGCAGAGAAAGAAATAACGTTTAAAAAAAAAGTTTTATTTCTCTGTCAGGTGATCGGAAAATTTGAAATATTTAGCTTATACGAAAAAAAAAAGACAATGTACGTGTAAGTCAGAAGTTCCATCTTTTTTCTATTTGTAATGCACCGAATGATTTCGATCTAATATTCGGCCTGCTATGATTCACTTGTAATGAAAGTTAACTATTATTATTACTATAACTTATTCATATTACTATAACTAATATTATTATTATTATTACTACTGTTAATATTTTTTTTATTTTTACTATTAGTATTATAAATCAGACGCAGTCGTTGCCTCGTCGTAAATCTTAACTCGCTATCTAATATCATTCCGTCGTTAAGACGAGATGATAATTTGAAATATGCTCGAGTCTCTGTGTGTAAGTTATTTTTGCTACATGGTAATGCCAGCCATTTGTTGCAGCTGAAACACAAATTGTTGCAACTACTGGCGATTTCATTGTTATGTTTAAGAATACCAGCTGGCGGAGCTATTTTATTCCACGAGTCAACGGTTTTAGTAAAGTTTTCATCGGTACGAAAGGTAACTGATTTCGTTAGTTCGTTGATTCTAAATTCTGGTAAATGTTGGTAATTCAGCAGCAGTTATTTTATAGTGTTTTAAATATGCATCCCTAAATGTTTTTAGTCTTTCGTGGTCACAAATGCTGGGGTAAGGATAATTGATTAAATAATTACCAGCACCGTATATTAATGCCGGTAATAACCATATTAACATATTCTAGATCCAACGTAATCTGATTTAAATGTTGTATCGTTTCAATAATTTGTTGCTTTGTCTCATCGCTGTAATGTTGTGCGATACTAGAATATAAATTTAGTAGAGTTGTAAATGATGTTATAGTTCTTAAACGTTGTTGTTGGTGTTTTAGGGTTTAACGCCATTTTTCAGCACACGATACGCTATACATGGTGGCCAGTATTATTGGTGGAGGAAGAACCCGCGAAAAGCCCCGGAAAGAACCACCGACCCACGAGAAGCTACTGGCAAGCTTTCTCACATAACTACATTAGCCGAATGTTAGACTCGAACCCATGCAGACAGGTGAGATGGAAGAGATCCGTAATGGAGAGCAGCAGCAGAGACGGTGAACCCTAAATTTCTTCGCCTGAAACACAGAGTTGCCCGCGTTTTTTACCATTTTTACTACCACGTAGAACCCTTATTTGTTGAATCTACCCCCGTTACGGCGTAGTAAAACAAAATCGTCAATGATTTTCTTTGCCACGAGCAGGGTTGACTATGTGATTGAATCACTTCGTGATTGAAAACGGAAAAATCCTTTTGAAAATTCTACGGATTTTTCATTTTCAGAGATTTTTCATCAATTACGTTTCATCAACGAGGCCTCGGAAAAAGGCGTCACGGGTAAACAGAATCTACGCCGACATCTTCGATGTTGTCGTTGTTACCATCCCGTTGTTGCTAGCGGGTTAACTGAATTAACCATAAATGCGGTCTAATCAGACTCCATATCGTGTCCGAGGATCGTGTATGTTTATCGTGATAAATCCATGCGGGGTAGCTCTTGCGCCGCTAAAGAAATTTTGAAATCGATCATAGTCCATGTCGGGGAACCACGTTTGCCAAATGTTTCTAAGAGTATGTGTGTCAACTCCGTTAAACACACATAACAAATTACAATTATCCCTGATCACTTTTGGTATTTGTGTGTAACGTTGAGTAACATATCACGTCGGAGTTTTTATGATGCCCTCGAGAGAATATCCTAGCTGGTTTTTTTATTGTCTAACATCACATCATCGTACACGACAAGATTGTTAACGAATGTATCCAAATCTTCCACGGATGGCGCTTCGTTGATATCTGTAATAAACTCAATAACGCTTCCGCCGTAAGCTTCTGAAACGGTTTCATCGTAATTTTTTAACACTTTATAACAGTGTTGATCATCTACGCTCGGAGCAACCAAATATAATTTATCCCAAGTTAGATATTTCATTATCATCGTGAGCAACAATTGAGTTTTACCACTTCCGGAAGGGCCGATGATAATCATTCTGATAGAGTTTGGTAACATCGGATGATGTTTTACCAGCTGTTGCTTTTTTAACGCTGAGAAATCAATCACTTCCGTTAGATATAACAAATATATTATGGATCTATATTGTGTGAAATGTAAGGTGCGTACACCAACGTTAAACCTGACAAATGTTACTACGAAAAATAAAGTGCAGTTACTGGACGATGTGAGGTATGTGGCACAAAAAAATATCAATTTGTGAAAAATCCTCTGAAGGAAAATTCAACAAAAAAAGGAGGTTATATTACCACTAAGTTAGCTAAACTTCCAGGGTTGCCGTGGAGTAAATATCCAGGTGAAAAACACCTTCCCGGGTATAGTTATTGTGGACCTGGGACTCGATTAGATATACGACTTGATAGTCAAAATAATCCTAACCCTGGTGAATCGCCGATAAATGCTATCGATGAAGCATGTCGTGTACACGATATAGCTTACCGGAGCGGTGATTTACAACAACGTCATCTCGCAGATGTGAAATTGATTCACGCTTTGAATGCCATTCCTGACAAATCCTTCAAAGAAAAATTAGCTTAGTGGTTAATAAAATCCGCCATGAAAGGTAAATTAATATTAGGTGCGGGTAATTAATAACATATGGAATCTATTTATTATTCTCAAATAGGATACTGGAAAGGTAAATCAGCAATCAGTAAACTCGCTAGCGCTGCAAAAGTAAAAAATAATACAGCGATGGATTGGTTATCTAAACAGGCAATGTGGCAAATTTATCTACCGCCGCCTAAACAAATTAACTATTCGCATTTTGATGTTACAGTTCCTAAGATATCATTGGAAAAATCCAAAGGATTTTCAATGACAATTCTTCGTAATTGATTTATTCTCCGTACTCGTGATACTGCAAGATAAACTAAATTTGACCACTCAATACGATTATCTACGATGTAAACGATCGTATCTGTGATAGTTAACCCTTGTGAAGAGTATTGTCGCTGCGTGACCTAATACCCATGGAGATTTATCAGCGTTTATTGCATTTTCAACGACGCTAATGTCAACGTGTACAATATCGTTTAACACTAACTTTTGTTTTTGTTCTTGTCCTGGAATATCAATTTCAATGTTTTGTCGTCGTGTATCCAACGGTCTATAACAAAGTGGAACTGGAAGTGTTACAAATTTTTTTTTGTGTATTTGGAATACATCCTGTTGAAGTTTATCTCGGATTGCTTTTCTACTCGCGATTATCAAATCGTTTGGAGTCCACGATTGCCAAAATTCATTCAACGGAGTTTCTGGAATTGTTTCTCTGACTATTTCAAATTGGATTCTATCCGGTTGTAATCTAATTCTACTTTTTAATTTGCGTAGTTGTTCATCGAGTGATCTATGGTCGGTATTAATCTCTTCGTAATAATCCACGTATTTCTTGAGCCAACCATGCGGAGATCCACCGACAAATGGTGGTGGTTTATAGTGATCGCCGCACATAATAATTTTTGTTGTTTTCGTTGACAACCACTCAAGGAATATTTGTAAAATTTTCAATGATACTATACACACTTCATCCCACATAATTACCGGTGGAATAAATTTCTCCCCCATTCGTTCAGGAGTCCACGCATCGCCTTTCCATCGAAAGAAGCTGTGATATGTACAAGCTTTTATTTCTCGTTGGATCATCTCTCTAGCAAGTCTATAAGTTGATGTTAGCACAATAATGTTTAATTTACCTTGAAATAGATCAATAACACGACTTGTCTTTCCTGATCCGCCACAACCGTTCAAATAAATAGTTTTATATCTACAAATAGGATCTGATATTGGAGGCGCGTTAGAAAACTCTGATAACGTATTACATGATAAGTATTTATCGTGTATCTCAACGTCAGCAGATGTTGAATATTCGTGTAGTATTTCTTTTTTAATTCTCCAGTTTCCCCATTTTTCCTCTGGATCTGTAAATGTAGCTACCAGGTTAAGATATTTCTCGTGTATATACATCGAATCAGTAGCTACTCTAACTGCGTGTTCAGGAAATCTATTTATCATCGAGACTAAATTAATAGCGTAATAAGCTAACATATAACTTCTTAAATGTGTATACTGGGAATTTTCTCCATCGATGTACGTAACAATCGTACCTAATTTATTTCCATTCGACAAGAATGCATCTCTGCGATCTACAAATTTATTTTTCGCTGTTAGATTTTTAATTATAAAATTATATTCGACGTTATCCATGATTAACCTCGAAGAGTATTTCGCGTTATCGAATCTTCCACCTTGAGTAAATTTTCCAATTATTTTTCGTCCAATATCTTTTGCTTGTCTGTTTTTAATTTCAAATAAATCTTTAGACGTTTTCATAATTTCATCTTCGTTGAAATTCGGAAATTGTTTTCGTTGCTGTTGGATTATATCATCTAAATCGGGTTGTGGTAGCCAAACTTCTTTTTGAGCTCGATAACATATAATAGCTTCACTGATAATTAACGATATAAGCATACCACTATCTAACATGTATCTCAATAACACAATTGGTACCCAATGTTTTTCAGACATATGTCTACCAATCCAAGCGTAACTACACGGATGCAATCCAGTACTAAGTTCAAATGATACAACACGAGCAAATCCTGTTAAATCAAAATCGGGTAATTCCCCATTAATCGCAACACAACACATTTCATGTGTTGGATGACCAAATTGTTTAAAATATTTATTACATTCTCCATACCCGATAAAACTTCCTGGGTAACACGCAACCATATCGGTCGCAATCATACCATCGCGGAAAATATTTTGTATTCCACAGTCCACCATGGCCATACTGAACACAACTTAATTTAATATCGTCGAGAAATTCTTTAGGTGTTACACGCCAAGAGTTTTTTTCTCTGGCAAAATGAGCTACCACTGATGGAACTGTAAAACTGCTTGTTAGTAGTTTTTCGTCAAAATTCTTTACAAATTGTTCGGTAACTGTTTTCATCCTGTTGTTTAATTATTCAGTACGATATAATTCTCCACCAGGTGTAATAAACTGATCAAATTGTCCTTGTTCGTCTTCAAAACTTCTCAACAACCACACAGACACAGGATCATCTTTATTTAACTTATAAATAGCATCGAATAACTTTTCTTCGTATAAAACATCCTTACAGAATTTCTCATGGATATATTTCACAGTTCGTTCTCGTGGAAATATTACCACGGCTGGACACCACGCGTAAGAATTATGATCGATAATTTCAATTTGAGCTCCATTAGATTTATATTTTGATTCATGTAATACATCTCCGGTTATTGTTTTTACCGATATTGGGAATTTTAATAATCGTTCTAATTTTTCCACATCAGCAATTGTAGCTCCTGTATCTTTTACACTTAACCCCCACGATGTTTTTTTGCTATGTCGTTGCTCTGTCAATTTATTTCCTCGGAGAGCATTTTTAAAATGTTCCATTACACGATCCGCCACACAATTAAACGACGATATCTTCATCGGGGATAATTTTCCAATGTCAGGTTTATCATTTATCGCATATAATCCATAAATTACTACTGTTACAGGATAAGCTCTTTCGTAGTAGTGACTGTCAATTCCGGTTAACATCCCCGGGTTAGAGTCCCGATTCACAATAACAGTTTTCTTATTTCTCATTACCGGGATTAAGTTATCTCTGATAACCCATCGTTGATTCTCTTCATCGTATTTAATATACTTTATTCTAATCAGGTATGATATTCCCGGTGTCAACAACGATAATAACACCGCCGCCCTTCCATCGTCTATAGTTTCATCAACCGTTGGTACATTAACGTCCTCGTGTATAATTCTTTAACTCGTCGACGTGTGAGCCGCACAATCCTTATAAAATTCATTAATACCTCTACGCGTTTTTTTAATAATTGATTTATCTTTTATTTTTCGCATTGATAACCCTGAAATCCTATCAAGGTTAAAATAAGTCCTCGAATGTGTCTTACCACGGTAATTATAGGAATTTTGGACATATATATAATTATAACTAATATTTAAATAAACAAAAGTAATTAATTATTAGATAATGGCACTAAATAAATGTAATTGGTTACCCATCGGCAAATTATCGCAGTGCGGTCGATCGTGTATGAGTCAATACTGTTTCTCTCACATGCAAAGTATTCGACGTGGAAGTCTCGGACCAAAACCTTGTATTGTGTGTGGCGTCGGAGTACGAGGAAAATCTCAGTTGTGTGCTAGTCACGGCGGTAAAAATTATAGGGATCTTAAACATTATTATGATACACACACAGATATTAATCATCGTGTTCCAGTTGTACAATCTCCACAAGACTACGTAAATAGAAAGAATGATAATAACATTTAAACGAATAAAAATATTATATAAAAATAAAAAATAACGACGACTACGTTTTACACCCGATTTACGTTAACTACGAAGCATCACGAGATGGAATTATCAGACATCGACGACGAAGAATTCCTATCGGTCGAATTAATAATATGGGATATGTAGTACTTGGAATCCGTCTAGGACAGCAAAAGAAAATATATTTAGCTCACAGATTCATCGCTGAAATTTTCATCGGGGATATCCCCGGCGGTTTTGTAATCGATCACATAAATCAAAATAATTTAGATAATCGCGTTGATAACTTAAGGATTGTTACTCAACGAGAAAATGGTCTTAATAAAAATCCTCTACGGAGTAAAAACAATCCACCGAGACCTGTGACAGCGTTTTACGATACTACTATTGAAAACTTTCCGTCGATTTCATCAGCGGCTAAATATTTTGACATCTATGTTGGATCTGTGAAACGCGTCGCAGATGGAATTATTTCAACGACGTATTTTGAAAATATTCAACTGTAGGGTCTCATTCGCATATTTGTAATTTTTTTCATTATAAAATATATCATTTAGACGTATAATTTTCACATATATTATATAATGACAGATCAACTATACGTCGACGAAAAACACCTACGATTTCCACCACCGTCCTTCAAAGATATATGCGAAGAACAACGCAACCACATCACCGATGAAAATATACATATAATATATCAAATGGTTTTTCACATGTGTTAGGTAATTATAAATTTATGACACGTTTACAAATTTTACGTGATGATGATGCGATTGATCTCTTCTCTGAAATCATTAACATTAAAAAAAAATTATAACTATATCACATGAAAACTAGACGATATATATAACAATACAGAGCAGTGGAAGATGTTTAACTCGTATATACATATACCTGATTTTCCTGATCGTTATCCACCCGAGATACAATTTTATGATTACTGCGCTGTCATACGATGTGGCGGAGTAACTAAATTCATCTTCAACAACGTCGCTGATAACAATTTCGTCAATGAAACTCATAAAAAAGTTCTTGAAATTAAAAAGATTCGAAATAAGATAAAAAAAATTCCCTCGAAAATCCGTAGGATTCTTCAATTAAATTTAAATATTATATATACAAAATAAACTCTTCAAGTTTCAACGACGAAATCATCGACGAATTGCGAACTGAACTTGACCGTGTACGTGAGTTTCACGATGTTAAATTATTCACGTCCGAGTATCTCCAACGAGAATATCAAAAAATATCATCCGCACGAGAAAAACAATATCCAAATTATCGCTCAGAGTATCGTGTTATAAAAACACTTATACGAGCACGAAAGGAAATAATTTATCAACTACAACAATCTAATCCGGAATCCCTTAAGGAGTTTGCGACGATATCTAAATTGTTAAAGTCGCTGTTGAAATCTATCGGAGATGTATTTAACAAAGAAGAACTTATCAATGCCGCGGCAAGACAATACGATAAATCCTTGGAATCCAATGAAGGTTTTTTTTTTCAATTCCTATTGAAAATTCGTAGAATCATCGTCAACCTGGAATTATCGTTAAAGAACCAGATTTGTCAAATCATATAACGCTTCTTTTACTTGGCATTGGAGTAGCCCTACAAACTAATTCGTAATCGATAGCTTTTTAGATTTTGTCACGCTCCACTAATAATACTTTATAATACTTTACAAGATCATCATACTCCGCTGATAATTTATTATTTTTTTTGGAAACCTTTCATCATTACGTTGCTGTACAAGTATTGATTTTTTATCTCTCAGCGCAGCTAGTTCCACGGCGTCATCAGCATTACTTTTCCGTAGTGCTGAAATCTCTTCTGCGAGGAAACGTTGCTGTTCTAGTTGACGTTGCCGTGCCTCTTTATACGAGTTAAAACTCCCACTGGTTGTAGAGTTATAAGGTGTTTTCGACCATATTTTGTATAATCGTGTTAATCCGATTTTAAATTCTTTAGATACTTCTACGGGTCGTTTTACCCCCCTCAGCGCGATGATTCTCTCCTCGTCATCGGCGGTTAAATATGTTGGTGAACGCATTATATAACAGCGAAAAAAAATCATAGTTGGAAATTATAGTCGGAAATTTGACTCGGTAATCATACGAATAAAGAAATCGTGTTGAGAATCATAGTCAGAAATTATAGTCAACGTAAAAAATTCCAGGATTTTTGAAGAAAAAATTTTTTTACTTTGAAAATCTCTTTGAGATTTTTCGTGGATTTCCATTTCAAAATATATAAGATTAAATTAATAATGGTAAACGAATCAATCACAACTAGACTAGCTAGAGAGAGACTAGTAGCGATTAAAAAATATATCCCGTTGAGAGATTCTGTCAGAAAAATTACAGCAACGACAACAACTTCAAACGGAATGTTTTGCTGATACACAACAATTATTTACGCCGATAACTAGCGCTACCAAAGACGTAAAATCTGCAGTGGAATCGCTTACAGATTTTCAACGACAAGGGAAACTCCAAGATGTACTTCCTGTACTTGAAAAAATAGCATCACGACTCAAACAAACAAAAAAATCTTTAAGAACACTTCCCGGTGATATTGTAATCGCTGTGGAAAAATGTGATTTTCATCAAGAAGAAGAAGATATTAATACTGCTTCCGAACCAGAACCTGAAAATAGCTGCTTCTAAAGAATCCGAAGATATTCCACGAGAATATACACCTGAAACTGTATTTACGAGTGACGCTATAAATACAATTAAAACGATAAGAACAATACCTGAATTAGTTAAATTTACTAATGATAATTTTAAAACGAGAAAACAATATATAAATGATAAATACGACGATGTTATAAAAGACAAAAACACCTGGGCGTCAAAGGTATATTTAGCAAACAAAGGCGGAACTAGAATTAAAACAAAAACTCATACTGATTTTGCTGATTATATAGCCCAGGTAAGGGGCGTTGTACAACCACCACCAATATATACAGCAGATCCAATTCCGACCGAGATAAAAGTATCGAGGAGTGGAGATTCTTTACTTCAACGAAAAATAACTGGACAGGGATTTTCACGAAGAGAAATTACAAATCATTTTTGCCCTGGTAATATTCACAGCGATATATCACGATTAGAAGTACTTATCGGAGGAAAACGAGCTGGAAATAATTCTCCGGAGTTAATCAACGAAGCAACTGGTATTTGTAGACGGTTATTTCAAGGTGGTATCATAGACATAGCAGCATACCGAGAGTTTATTAACGAACTAGTGGAAGATTATCAAGAAATGGAAAATCGAAGATTTTCACCAAAATAATTTTACTATCTCAGCGATTAAAAATCTTCGATTTTCAATCATTTGATTTGAAATTGCAAGACAATTTATATAGAGAATGATAATACACTACAATCATGATAAACCAGCTAGCGTCTACGTGGTGAACTCACGGTTTCCTGTTTATAGAACATATTACGGAGATGGTCTCGGTAATACAATTTTAGGCTTCTTTTCAAAAATGGCTCAAAAGATAGCGCCGTTTATAAAAGAGTTAGGAATGAAAACTATTGAGATTATTCGTGATGAAGGTATTTTCGCTGTTGGAGATCTTGCCGGGAAAGTGTTTTCCGCTGCGAAGGATAAGGTAACATCGTTGGTGAGATGGAAAAAGAAGCCGTTACCGTCTACAGCGGAAATGCCAGCACAAGTTAGTAAAAAAATTAATGAGGCGGTACAGGAAAGATTAGATTCGTTGGCGGAAAATCTTCAAATTCCTAGTAATCAAGATAATATAACCGCAAATATGATAGCGGGAAGTGGTTTTGAAAATGGAAAATCCAAAGGATTTTCGAAGAATTTTCGTCGTCAACGGCGGAATCGTCAACGTTGATTTAGACCATAATGATTATAAATAATAAACTGTTTAAACAGACAGCTGATCCAGCCTTTGATATGGATGCCCCAGTACTCAAGAATGATTCTGTACAAAATTATCAATTTTATTCTTAACTAGCTGTACAACCTAATATACGATCACGAATTGAACTTCAAGTTCAAGACACTAGTAAATACTTTTTACCGTGTGAAGCATTCATCGAAATCGAAGGTGAACTCTTAACAAATGTTGCAGCTGATACGCCGTATGATAAAAACCCAAATATCCGAGTTGGTTTTGTCAATAATGGGATTATGGCTCTATTCGAAAGCGCTAGATATCTCATCGATGGAAAAGAGATTGAATCTATAGAGCGTGATGTTGATATTGCCACGGGGGTAATCGGATTAGCAAGATACTCTGATGATTATACAAGATCTGCAGGTCCATCTATGATGTTCTCAAAGGATATTACCGATAACGCTGAACATATTCAATACATTAAATTACGGACGCCAAGAGCTACTTCAGGTGCTGACGATGTTGCACAACCAGTTAGTCCAGAACACGAAGCAAAACCAGGTGCTGAATTTGATATTATAAAAGGCGCTAACCCCAGGTACAACCAAAGAATTTGCAACACGAGTAGCAGCATTGCAAGGACAACATCGACGTTTTCATGTGCGATTTCACTACATCATATCTTCGGATTCTGTAGAAATGTTAGAAAAGTTATTTATGGGGTGAAACACAGTGGCACTCGTACGAAAAGGCACAGACGATGATGCAATATGGAGAGGTGCTGGTGTTCCGGCCGGTAAAGTTAATTTGAAAAAATAGCGCTGTGGATGCCAGTGCTAACACCATCAATCACATCAGAAAAACGATTATTGGATTTTATGGACCAAGGAGGAAAGTCTTTACTGAGTTGGTAAACTGTGTCCACGGATGCTAAACAAGATAATGTTAACGATGTATTTACATGGCACTTGGCATCGAAACAAGGTATTTCAGCTCCACGTTATATATTTATAGCACTACAAAATGCTAATCGAGTTGGTAATCAAGAACGAAGTCACATGATATTTGATCAAATCGATGTTAGGGAAGTATCGTTGAGAATAAATGGTCAACATGAACCAACAGAAGAAATACAACTCGAATATGGTCAAAACTATATTGCACGCGCATATAACCGATTATTGTCGTTTATGGCGTGTGATCAAAATGTTGACACCGGTCTACAAATATCCCAGCTAGATTTTAAGAATTTATATCCAATATACTACTTTTCACTAGCACATCTTGATTTAACAAGACAATCTGTTGTTGACATACATTTTAGAGCTCGTTTAACTCGTCCTGCTGGTATGGATAATTATAGAGCAGTTGCTGTTATCCTTAGCAATAAATCAATGATGTTAGAAGGCGTTGGAGGACGAATGAGAATCGTAGACGCACCGGTTGAAAATCTTTGAATGAAAAATCTTAGATTTTTAAGGATTTTTCAAATCTGTAATTGAACCAATTGGTGTTATATAAAATGTCATATAGTGTTATTAATGTTACGTTGACACCTGGTCAAATAAAAAAGTTGCAATCAGAATCAGCCAAACAATGTGGAACAACAATAACTCTTAAAAAAGAACAGATGACAGGTGGATCAAATAAATTATCGCTGACGAAAACTCAGAATAATCATTTCAATAGTCAGTTAAAAGAAAAAAAAGGAGTTCAGATTGTTCTCTCTGCAGCCGCGATAAAAAATATGATAAAAACCAATGGAATATTTCCACTGTTAGCTGCGATTCCAGCATTGATTGCTGCAGCGGCTCCTGCGGTGGCTAAAGCGGCAGTGTTAGGAGCTGTTGGTACTGCGGCGGGAATGGCGTTGAAGAAAGCAACCGGTGGAAATATTTCAAGTAAAAGTCAAGGACTAATACTATCGGGAACTGTGATTCCATCATTGATTGCTGCTGAAGCTGCTCTTGCGATAGCTAAAGCAGCTGTTGGTAACGCGGCTAGAATGGCATTGAAGAAAGCAAACGGTGGAAATATTTCACGTAAAAAAAAGGACGCGGATTAAGACTACCAGGAACACCTTCGGGATGGGTATACAGAGGATCCGGCCTACGACTAGGACAACCTCGGTGATGAAAAATTCTAAAGAATTTCTAGGAATTCTTCCAATGTCAAATTTTGATCTACTCGAAGCTGTTAAAAAACTTCAAATAAAACATTTCAGAGGGGTTTTTATGAAAGATCAACTACCAACCTAACCACAAATACCAGAAACTGGTATTATTAATCTCGATAACTCCGATGGACCTGGTACTCATTGGGTTTGTTACGCGATTGATCCACGCGGAGTTATCTATTTTGATTCATATGGTTTGCCACCGCCTAAAGAATTTTATAAATACGTGAGTAGATTTAAAATTCCATTTTGGTATTCTACGCTACCTACACAAACGTTAAATGATCCACCAATATGTGGTAGAGAAGTATTAAATGTCCTCGATGAGATTTCAAAATCAACAATAACTTCGTCATTGTCAACGAAACCACCACATGTTGTTGTGAACGAATATACTAGCAGTCGTTGGTGAAATTTCAAGCAATTTATAATTTTAGAGAAGTAGTTAACGCTTATAATAATCGTTGATATTTGGGGGAGATCTACTCAAACGAAAGAACCGGAACGCGGTGAGGCTAAACCCGAGGAGATAAAAAAAAATAATCGAAGATGAAATAGCTGATATGTTAAACCTGGAAAGTGTTGATCCTAGTGAAATAGTTGTATTTGAGAATCGTCAAGGTAAATTAAAAACGAGTAATATTTCCATAGATGATATTTTAGTTAAACATCGCGGTGCAACAGAAAACACAATAACGTTATACTCCAATGATGGAAAACTCAAACCAGGTGTACTTATATCTACGATAACAGATAAATTTACTGATTACGATAAAGAATTTTACGATCATTTGAAAAATTATAACCAATTTCGCAGAAATGTCATTAATAAGTTTTTTGGATCCCCAATTATAAATACACCATCTCTCGCAGAAATTAAAACAGAAATCGATAAATTAAAAATACCTCACGAGACGGATAAAGTTAATAATGTTGTACGTGTAGTTTAACAAGGGGAGTTTGATTGGACTGGTGAAATGAGTTTAAGCATACTTAACCTAAATGTTAAAGGTATTTATCGATTTACAATAATTTCTGAGCATCAATTTAATATTACCGTTATTTCACCCTTAAATCAAGAAGATAATAAAGAAATTATAATTGGAAAAGGAGTTAATACAGTATCATCATTCATCGATGATATCACGATAAATTTTATCTCGTACAGAATTACAGCAGTTGATGACACCGTAGTTAGAGCCTCAATAAGATGGTATATGGAATTTATAACAGAAATAAATTAAATCCACGTGAAGATTCTAAATAAAACAATGTCGACATCATCACAATATCATTATGATACCGTCAAAGAATTTCAGGGTAAACTTGAAGCATTAATTGAGGAGTATAAAAATAAAAAGAAAAAATATCAACGTAGAATCCCCGCCATTGACGTGTCAGTGTATTCGGTGTCTGGTGTGATTGCCGGCGCTGGAATAATATTATCTTCGGTAACTATGATAGCTCCGGTTGTTGTTCCAATTTGTATATCCGCAGCAGTAACAATCGCCAGAGTATTCACGGGGATAACAAAAAAATTATCATCGTGTAGTCAACAGAAATTACACGACTATACAGTTAAACTTGTTACTGTGTCAAACGCATACTCGCAATTGTCAATGTTGATCTCGACGTCGATTGATGATCAGATAATATCCGACGATGAATTCTCAAAAATGGTACACTGTATGAGTCAAATATGTCGAAATTGGAGCGTGAAAATAATAATTGGAAATGACAAAGTAATTTCAATAATAACAATGTTACAAGAACTGCTTCAACAAATAGCAGAAAATACAACTCCGATGAAAACAAGCATGATATCAATATCATCGACAAAAACCGAATTTAGTGTAAATTTTCCAACCCCAGTTCCTGTGAACGAAATCGCGTTAGCGAAATTACGAGTATATCACAGCTGGCCTAATATACGATCAAAACCATTTGGTGGTCAACAAACAAACAATTCTTTAGTGATAGCGTGGAAAAATAAACTAGATGGAACTCCAGATTGGAATGTTGTTTCAATACCGACAGGGTCCTAACTTATTAACGCTGAATTTCAACGTAGAATAAAGTCACTTACCGGAGAAAAAGAATCGAAAATCGCTATAACGGTTCACGGACCGACCTAATCATCTGCGGTTGAGATAAAATCACCGGAGTATGTCGTAGATATTTATCAAAGTTCTATTAGAACCGTACTAGGATGGGATGAACTACCACCTCGACAGGAAGAAAAAACGATTAATATACCAGAACCAAAAAAAATCTGATTATATCACCGACAAGATAAAACCCGATAATGAAATAAAAAGTTATAAACTTTTTGATGAATTGGAATTTCATAGGGGGGCAGCAGTTGTAGGTGATATAGATCCATCTACTGGTCGTATTAAAGTAGTATATACATATGCTAAGATTGAAAAGGATATAATTATTCAGAATTTTGAAAGGATGAATAATGATTTTTCATTGTTGTTAATATCTCCTAAATCCGGTACTCTCACCCGAGATGAATTTATCAGCGTCATAGAAACATGGAACAAAATCATCGATGACACGGATATATTAAATATACGAATTATTCAAGCGATATTAAATTCCAAACCTGAAACGAGAACCAACTTTGCAACAGATTTTAACATCCGCGTTGAAGATATTCCCACATTTAAACTACCCGGATATAACGTACCAGAACTAAAAAAACTTCTCAGTGACACCATCGATATTGGTTTTAAAATAATTCACGATGAATGGAAAAAAAACAACATCACCGGAAATAAAAATCCTCAAACATAATAATGATCCAGAAGGAGGAGGTAAACATATCGCTCCACACAATGTAAATATATCTACGGTGATCGCGTTAAATTTAGTATGTGATGTTATCGAAGGAAGTTATCAAATCTAACAATCAAATCAAGCTCAGCAAAGTTATATTTTATATTCATTCGTACCAACAGTTCAACCGGGATGGTTAATAATTGAGAATCCGGTTAATCCAGTTTATATGCAATGCCATAATAAATCGTTAACAAGAATTAATTTTAAACTTGTTGATCAATCCAATAATTTAATTGATCTACAGGATGAAACTCTAAAAATTAGTCTATATGTAAAGTCCTAAGGACTTTCAAGTTCTTAAACGATTTTCAAAAGGATTTTTCCGTTTTCAATCACGAAGTGATTCAATCACATAGTCAACCCTGCTCGTGGCAAAGAAAATCATTGACGATTTTTTTTTACTACGTCGTAACGGGGGTAGATTCAACAAATAAGGGTTCTACGTGGTAGTAAAATAGTAAAAAAAACGCGGGCAACTCTGTGTTTCAGGCGAAGAAATTTAGGGTTCACCGTCTCTGCTGCTAGAGCGCTTTAGACCACTCGGCCACTCGGGGCCCCTTTTTTAAACGTAACTACGTCGGAAAATGATTTAATTTCAGCTTCATTAACGACTGCTCTTTGTTCATTATTAATATTTTTTAAAAAGGAATGGGTGGAGATGTCTAGCTCACTATACCATAAAATATCTGAATAAAATAAGCTCTGCATAACCTGTGTGTTGTGTATCACCAGAACCAAAGTTAAATTAATTCCTTAAAGATCTGAGAAATTATAAACAGTCTATATCATGTGAAATTCTTTGATAGGCTCAGTGATGCAAATTTGACTACGTAAAAGTGAGTTCTGGCGTGCACACGATACATTTATATGACACATTGTGGTACACAAAAACATTGCAGTTAAGGTGAAGCACATCTCTGAATTCCCTGTAAATATCAGTAAAAGGGTGCTGGTCCGATGGCTGGATATTATCGAAAGTTTTGCTTACATTTCTCCTTAATTATAGCACCCCTGATCAGTTTTTTTTAGTAAGAAAACGTTTTATTGATCTGAAAATCTGAAGAAAAAAAACAGGAGGCTTTCAAAGGGTGCAACAGTTATTTCAGCTCTAAATTTCTGCTAATCATCAAAAATATATGTTGATGCAAGTGATGTTGGGGTTGGTGGAGTATTGATTCAAGAAAACCAAAACTGCGAATATCATCCAGTATGCTATTTTTCTCTAAACTAAAGAAGTACATAAGCACCGGAGAAATTATTCCACAATCGACAAGGAAATTTCGGATTTGATGCAGACTTTGCAACATTATTTCAGCTCCTCCGATTATTGTATTCATTAATACCCCTTACTTTTATTGATGAGATCAAAAATCGTAAGAGTTGGATGTTGCAGGAATGCGATACAAACACCAGACACATCGCGGGCAAATATAATCTAATTGCATATACACTTTCACGTGTACAGATATATTTTGATTCATGTAGATTTTGGAGCATTGACAAGACTTCATCTTGTGAATATCTGACGAATAGTTAAAATAAAGCTTTATTATATAAATCTCTTTTTTTACGAAAGGGAGATGTATTTTTTATTTGTATCGTTTGTTAGTTTTTTCTTCATGATTAAATATTTTGTATGGTGGCATTTTGGACCTAACCTTGTTCAAAATCATTTTCATTGTGTATATGACCAGTAACTTAATTTATAAACAATAATACAGAGCTAATATCTCTCTATGGGTTAGGATAAATATTAGGATCATTATCAATGAAAGTAAACATGCTGGCTGCAGTCTGGGTCTAGGAAATTGGTACTTGAAGTTGATAGATCAACACGTCCGTCCTTTTATGATCTTGATGGACGCTCGTGCTTTTATCCATATACAGACAGACGTACAAACAGCCATACAGAGAAGCCTGATGCATCCGTACACACAGAGATAAAATGAAACAAAACTTGTCATATCAGGTACGGAATTAAATATTTAAATGCATGCTATTACATTAAACTCTTAATAGAGACTTGTAACAGTTCAAAAATTCATAACGTTTAATTAGCGTCTTGATTAAGGCAGCATTTCACGCTACGTCATTAAAAATGAATATGCCTAACATATTTGAACACAAATAAAAAGTGTAACACGTACCACTATGGCGGAGAATGAAATGAAATGTAGACACTCATGCCAAGATCCCAATAGACCAATGTGTCTATTAGTACAGAAACTTTCCTAAATCTACTGGAGAATGAATTAGGTAAATTACCCGTGCATACCGTGCTTTTTTGTGTCTCTCGCTGCACGCGATCTATGACGAGACACATGCTAGCTCAGTCACTTAACTAGAAAAACAATTATCCACCCTAGGTAACATTGTACGCATATACGACAAAAATAATCAAATTGCTCTAAGGCGAAATCAAGTTATTTCTTGTCCTTTTCTTTGACAATGTTGATATTATTTGCTTTACTTTTCTTCCCATCTACAGCTTGTATTTCTCCAACTGTTACGACACTTAGTACTCTTATTTAAAATTGAATGCAATATAAACCATCAAGCAATTTGTAGATTTTGACAAATATCAATTAACTCAGAGATATAAGCATAATCACTTTCCTTAGAACTATTTATTTTAAAACTGCAGCACGTATATAGAGATAATAATTAGGACAGGAAAGCATTCGAATATTGGATCAAACGAGACATAAATTATCTCATATAATTGATATCCTAACCACGAGTCTTGATAAGGATTTATATGAATATTAACAAATACAATTTTAAAAAAATACATGGCTACACAGCATGAAGTAATAAATTATTACCATATCGGGTTTTGTTGCTGCTATTGTTGTTGTTATTGTTGTAGCTGATGACGATAATGATGATGATGATGATGGCTTTATGCGATATTGCGAAAAGAAAGAAGACCAAATACATTGTAAATTTAAATGTATTGCGAAATGAAAACATTAAAAATATCTACAAAGGTGTCGTCGGCATGTATATATTCACTTCATATTGAGGTCATTAGTTGTTGTTGTTGTAGGGTTTAACATCTGTAACGGGGTTTTTCGGTATCAAGCGCTATTGGTACAATATTGCACAAGCCCCTGGTCAGAGGTATTGGGCAACTTGGAAAAACAACACTCGAAACCGCTTCCCGCTAATTCTCGTTATCTAAAGGATGACCTCTAAGGTGTGATTTGCCCGGTTATAGAATGGATATGGTAATCTGAGTCGGTATCTTGAACAAAGACAACACACGAGCCCCCGTAAAGATAAATAAAGGATTTAATCAAAATAAAAAAGTCAAGAGAAGAAAGACACAGTAAATTACGATTATTCTTTCCTTCTGGATACTCTTAGTTCAGAAGCACTTGCAAACCAAAGTTTTAAAATAATGGATACATTAATTAAAATTCAAACACTAATAAAATAGACGAATTTAGCCGTTAATAGCTGATAGCAAATTTCATCACGAAATCTAGTGTTCATTAACATTGGACCGCTTGGTAAGTTCACAATGACCTGTTCGACGACTGTTTTTTCCTTCTGCGTGCGTCTCGACTTTAACTTTGTCCTTTGGTTGACCGTGGGATTCCACAACTCTGATTTCTAACTTCTTTTCCCTCCTTTGAATCTCGACATCCTCGCTATTTCTCTCTCTCTCCCAACAAACTATTTTCCTTATGTTTTTGGCGTCTTACAATCGTTCCAAATTCAGTTTTTCCTGGAACCCGATTTTACGGACGTCTTTTCCTAAAGTACGCCCAGAGTCTTCTCCTATGTCGGAATTAATAATACTGACCGTCTCTTACAGAGGTCTTCCCAGACTGATTAAAATTCATTAGCTCAGAGAATATATTTCCCCCAATTTCAGGGATCGACCCACCCCCTGATTCCACATTTAACCAATCGGAATAAATGCTATTCCTACAGACATTTGGAAAACTGCCTATCAATGTGCCAAAAATGCCACCTGGGATTGCCTCAACACCCTGGCATTTCTCTCAATCAC
The DNA here is from genome assembly GCA_030141615.1 of Unio pictorum. NCBI lineage: Eukaryota > Metazoa > Mollusca > Bivalvia > Unionida > Unionidae > Unio > Unio pictorum. Next base: position 10,817,886 of record JARLTB010000058.1, on the reverse strand, counting down.
TTTTTGACAGTTCTACGTGCGAATTTCACTTTCTCTAACCTGTCATACACCTAGTTCGTTTTTACTATAAACATTCTAACAGTGTGACCCCAAGTTAGGTAAACATTCCTTCGCACAAACTCTACCACCAGATAAGTTAATTGTTGGCTAGACTAAGAATTAATTAATGGATTTCACTGACGAAAAATTTGGCACTTGACAACATCATTTTTCAGCACACGAAAGGCTATACGTGGCTACCAGTATTAATGGTGGAGGAAGAACCCGGGAAAACCCTTGGAAAGAACCACCGACCCACGAGAAGCTACTGAGAGGCTTTGTCACAAACCCACATTCGCCGAATCTGGGACTCGAACTCACGCAGACAGAGGTGAGATGGCAGTGATCCGTAACGTAGAGCGATTTGGACCACTCGACCACTAGGGGCAAATCGGGTCATTAGTAGAAAACTTTGTCAGTTTTACCTAGATTTTAAACTAATTGCAGTTGATCTTATGTAAGTTCTTTAGAAACTTTTTAAGTTTATTAAGGCAAATCAGTAAACAAGTGAACGGCATTTTCTTAAATGTTAAATATGATATCATTAAATTGTATGAATGGGTTTACATCAATAACAAGCTCCCAATAGTTTTGCTCTATCAATAATTGGGCAATGATAATCTTTTTAACTTTAGACAGCAGTGTGGTCATGAAAAACAACAACAACAACAACAACAACAATAATAATAATAATAATAATAATAATAATAATAATAATAATAATAATAATCCAGATTAATGAATTATGTACTGGAATCGATATTGCTTCGACGCGCGTTTTAGGTATGGCTATTGGTTCACAGCGCAGATGTTACATTGGTTCTGTGCTCAGTGCATATATATTTTGGTTCCTATCGAGGTTGTGGATACGCTGATCCACGTTAATGCATGATGAAAAGCAAACCATATCGGAGTAAAAGTAGCTTTTGACAAGAACTGTAGTTTTGGTTGGTAAGTATTCAGTCACAACTATAACTATTTAAAATGTGTTTCACCACCTTGGAATCCAAATTCCAAATGTGGAGATTGCTGAGGAAAAATGATTTATATAATTTACCCCAATAGATATACCTTTATATAAGACATCAATACTGATATTTATGATTTGGGCGTCAGGGTGTGACAGCCATGATGTGCAATTGTGTTTTTTCAGAATGGTTTCATGTTGAAAAATGAATCGTTATGTATGTTTTTATAGTTCGGTGTTTACCTACTGCTGATTATCTAGGATTGTATCCTATATGGTACTAGTAACTCGGACAGCCATTGTGTGCAATTTCTTGTGGTGTTAAGCGTTACTTGTTGAAAAGGGAATTTCTATATATGCACATTTGTATAGTTCGGTACTTACTTGCGGCTGTTATTTTAAAATTTCATACTATATTGTACTGTTAAATTTATTTGACAGCCATTATGTGCAGTATTGTTCTAGTGTAAGGTATATGTGAACTGATATTAATTAGACTGTACTATTCATGTATTGTTACCAATTGTTATTATTGGTACATTTATAAATCTATTATGTTAAAGTTGTTTTGTCTAGTTTATAATGTTCTTTAGACATTTTTACAGTTTCTTCTTATCGGTCTATCCCACCGTAACAATTGAAAAAAAAAACAACACCGCAAGTAATTCTCTTCCAATTTTGAGTTGACATTCATCGGAACCTCAATGCAAAAACGGTGCCGACAAGACGTTCAGCGGAGCAAATTTCTAGTTAAAGCTTAACTTATCAGTAGCATAAACTAGGCATACGCATGTATTAACGATATTGAATGGATGTGAAACAGGAAAAGAGTCAATAGTCGTCGCAAATGATTTAGTCTTTATAAGTTATAATAAAGATATTATTGATTCATTTTGCTTCGAATGTTTTCTTTCACAATTATTTGCTTGATTTGAACTCGCAATTCACGTGTTACTGGTGGCAATGTCGTGATTGTTTAGTGGCAGGTGCAGAGGTCATCGGAAATGCTTATTTGTGTATCTCTGACAAAGAAAATCAGATACGCAGGAGTCCACTGTACACATGCAATAGCTTGGCATCACATTTAAATCTTTGCCAGACCTACTTCAGCCACCCGCAGAGTGTCAACAAGTATTTTCATTTGATTATTTTAGCTGTGCTGATATTTACAATGAATGAGAATTCAGTGGCTGAAAGGCCCCAGATGTATATGTTATTATAATAATACATCACAAGTACATATAGCTGGGCGGGAAGTTCTAAGACTAGCTGCTGAGTGATGGGAAAATGTGCTAATACTTAAAATGATTGATCAAAGTGGCAGAATGACCCAGCGATGAACATGTGGTCATTATAAGAGTACATCAAATAAACAAATTAAGCTTTCATGGTTCATCTCCTAGTGTAGCAAAATAGATGGTGCGTGTGACCTCGAAATCAAGACATGTTGAGACAGACATGTTTGCTAGCTTGGATAAATATTTTGGGACGGGGGGGGGGGGGGGGGGGGTAAACGGCAAATTGATAAAGATTGTAACGAGTCACACGAGTGCTTAAGTTGCTAGAAAATTTCATGATTAAATAGAGATGAACAGTTTGTTTTACATACCATTTTTATCATGTATAATGCACATTTAAAACAAGTTATTGACAAATCTTGAATATTTTATCAGCACTGTTTCTTTAATAAAAAAGATAGTATTGGTGTGCATAATACCTATAATCAAGGATTTAATAAATAAATGTTCTATTGAGAATTAATGCTCTTTCATATTAGTTTATTAGTTATTTTGTAAATTATAATAATATACAATTATTAACTAGTTATAAACAAGGGACATAATAAAAATATTAATTAATGTCGTATAGTGTGGGAATTTAGACCTTTTGGATATATCGTATATTAAGAATCATTTATAACAATAGATTGAAAGGAGAAATCTTGCACAGTATGGGAACTCTTATTAAAATGTGCGGCAACGTGTGATGAAAATAGATTGCTATAATGTTTTGTCTGATCTAGGTTGGTTCATACGTTTAGATATTTGTTGATTTGTTTGTCCAATATATTGCATGCCACCTTTTTTGCATGTGATCAAATAATTAACCTTTGATTTTGCACATTTAATATCACAACGCATATTCAAAGTTTCTTTCGTATTATTGCTATTGAAGGAAGGGTTTTCCTTAAGAAAACAGTGCGAAAATCCAGGTCTTTTAATTTAGTTAATGATCCTTTTTTTAAATTATATATTTAGACTTAGGAAATCTTTAAGATTTGTTGTTCTTTTATTAGCAAGTGTGGGCTTGCTTTTGTTACGATTTGACACTTGCTTTACTTGAAAATTTTAATAAATCCCAATATTTATTGATACTCTTACTTTGGAAAAATTGGATTATATTCAAGAAATAGGAATGATATCTTCATTTCTTTTTTTGATTTTACATTGTAATGATTAAAGTTGTGTAAGAGAAGAAACATTTCGAAAAGTAGTGCATGAAAAGTTGTAATAGGACTACCAATTGCGGTTCCCAACGTTTGGAGATGGTTTGTATTACCAAACTGAAAAGTTTTTTTTTTTTTTTAGCACAAGTTTAATTAAATTACAAACATGTTCTTTTGATAGTATACATGTAGATTTATTTCCTTCAAGATAATATTTACACGCTTATATACCATCATTGTGTGGCATATTCGTGTAGAGTGAAACCACATCAAGTGTAACTAGAAAAGAATTTTCGGTTAGTTTCGGTAAAGATTTCAATTTGGTAATGAAATCAAAAGTATATTTGACATATGAAGGTATTAATTTTATTAGCGATGTAAAATATGATCAGTTTAATACGATATATTATTTGTAACTGAGTAACAATAAGAAATAATGGGTCTACCTGGATATCCTATAGGTAGTGACTTATCAGCCGTTTTATGTGTTTGGGGTAAAATTTAAAACTGGGTTGTGCGTACTTGTATTTGCGAATATATCGAGTTCATCATATAGAACAATTGTGTAGAGAGATTTTATTTATACATTTGCTTATTTTTTCTTTAATTTCTTCCGAAGGATTATAAGAAAATTTTGCATAATATGCTTCATCATTTGTCTTTCTACTTCTTTTAATATAATCCTCATTCATTATTACTCTAGTGCCATACTTGTCAGCTTTTTTAATAATAATGTTCGTCTTTTGATAAGGTTCGTAAAGAATTTAATTCTTCTTTTCATTATTCTGTAACATTTTAGGACTACTATTTAACATTTCTTATTTAGTTGCTAAAATTAGACATAAATATCTCGTCCACTAGAAGGTGTAAATAATTCGTTTTCATTGAAAAGGGGATTTTTTTGGGTAGATTTTCATATTGTGAATATGTAAATGCTCGTGCGAAGAATTCTTTTAATTTTAACGAGTTTGTGTATTTGAAAATTGCTTGTGCTAAATTAATATTATCATGCACTTTTGGTTCTCGGACAGTATGATAACCCCTTACCTAGAAGAATGTAATCACTATTAGTTAGAATTCTCTTAGAAAGGTTTAATACGGTTTCTTTTCTTTTTTATTTTCTTTTCTTTCTTCCATCTGTTATTTTGTATTCTAATAAATCTCGTATCCTGCCTTCTGTTTGCGTTGTCTGCAACAGATCCTTTAGTGTTCTCATTAGGTTTTGTATTGTTGCTATTATGGTTATGTTTGTGTTGAATTCCTATTGTAATTTTCTTCGCCCCATTTTGTTTGTTGCATCTGCATAAATTTCCGTTCGTGTGACTCTGGCTATTAAATGTTTTGCTTTATCATTTTTTGAATTGTTTTGAATGGATCTATTCTTTCTTTGATTTGGTTGATTATTCTAACTGGTGGAGCAATAAAGTAAAACCGGTCACGCATTCTACGTATTGATGTTTATTTTATGATCTATTAAGTTGTTAGAACTTAATAGTTCAGACGGAACAGTAGCCAAGTGTAACAAAGTGCGTGATGTCTGGCTTGATGTATGGAATAAGACCTTTCCATGGATATACAAAATTCAGTCTTACTTCGATGCACAGACAATAGCTTTGTCAGTGGTGTCAAGAAAGAGGAAAGTCATTATTAAACTCTGACAATAATCGGTGGTTCTTCTCATCTGGATATAGAGCCACTTTAGGAATGCCACATTATGCTTATGGCAACTGCAACTTTTGCTGAAGAGGCTCTTAAATTTACCAATATAGATTGATGGACTCGTAGTTTTTATATCCTAGCAAGACCTGAGGGGTTTTTGTTGTCAATTTGATATAGATCAAAGAATAACAGGTTGTAATCAATGTGAATAATAATCCAATTTTCTAACATGTGGTATATAATTAAATTCATGGATTTGTAACACACCTGTATATGTCATAACACATTATTTAGTCTGTATGTACAAGTCTTTTTCAGGCTAGTTTGGTCTTCAATCACATTTCCATTTGCATTTAATCCTAGTGTAAAGCCTACTGTCTTGCAACCGGTCACCTCTTTAAAATGTTACTTGTATGCAAATTTACTCTTCCCTTACTCAACACTTATCCAGACATCAGCTTATGTTTACTATATTACACTGGTCCTGATGTCGAGATATACAGGTAGTGCTGTAATTGCCAACTAAAGGTATGTGTAATCAATTTCTAAGATGTTGCTCCTTATTGAAATGGTAGGTCCTGTAACGTTTATTTTATCCTGGTATCTGACTAAAGAGAAAGTACAGTTTTTAGCAGACTTTAATTTGTGGAAAAGTGTCAATAGGGACGTCCAAGTGGATGAGATATAATACTCTTGAAAATGTGGTCGCATTCCCATCAGTCGACTGGGTTACACGCTATGCAACAGCATTTATTTAGACAGTAAGATGTCGATCAAAATAAGATTTTAAAAAAACTGGGTAGAAAATCATACATTATAAGACTACCCAACTACCAATTAACAAAACGTAACAAACCCTGGCAGTTCAGAATCTGACCCCTCGATTACTCCATTCTAATGTGACAACTTTATCCACTATACCTTTTAAATACCTTCCTTACAAGTTTGTTTGAATGGTCAGTTTTATGCACAGTTTATCTGTTGTATATTCAGTGGCTGTTGACCATGCAACAATCATATCATGAAAAAAAGCAGAGAACAATGTGTTGGTCTAGAGGGACAGAAGATCAAGGAGCTGCCCAATGAAACTTCTTTAAAAGTTCTATTCCAGATTTCCTAACTTGTATTTATTGCTAACAGAAATGTGGCATGTTAGTGATGTTTGACATGGCAACCATCATATTAAAGATGAGGTTTTAATAGAATATAACAAAAAGCAAAAACGTGTTGCATTGCAGTGGGTGTGTTGATACACCAAAATGCACCACAACACTGGAATGTACAGAAAACACTGAAATACATATCAATTATATTGCATATTTTTGTTCGGGGTTTAACTTTAACGCAGTTTCTCAGCAAATGGTAGCCAGTATAACTGGTGGAGGAAGAACCTCAGAAAATGTCAGTAAGAATCACCATCAAGATACTAGCAAGCGTTTTCAGTCATATTGGTAAAAGCCACTTACTCATTGGTTGTGTATGCATAATTCATAATATAAATTAAATATTAGTTAACTGTTAATTTAATATTAAGTTATATAACGGAGTAAAATTTCACTTTCATTGCTAACGAAAAGAGATGTAAGAGTACATTTTACAGGCATGGATTAGAGAGCAAATTAATAAGAAGCTGGATATTTTATATTAAAACAGCTGTGGGTTAATTGTGTTGATGTTTGTTTTTAATTACGAAGAAATAAAACATAAAAGCTGTCAATTTGCTTACTGTTTAATTTATGTCAAGTGAACTTAGCATTAAAGTATGAAAGCGAATTTTTGTGCAATTCAGTTTTGCGGGTGCAGATTAATTCAGACCATAAATCGGGTTGATTTGGACAATATTATATTCCATTATGATCTGATCAAAATAAGTTCTCCACTGTCCTTAGTGAAGATCTGATAGCGACCACCTAGGTTTATTGTTCTAGTGACCTTTGAATTTGCCTGTGAAATTACAACTTTCAGAAATTTGAAGTGAATAAAATCGTTTAGCACACATTAATGCTCTTCAGCTATACTGCTTAATCTTTATAACGTGAAGATATCGGACTTCTCTGATTGGCTGTTAAAATTAGCTATTATTGCGACAACACCAGAATATAATCTCGGAATAGTCGCTGTCGCAGTCGCTGTCGGATTCATGTGCCAGGTGCAATGTATAATGTAAACATAAAATAATAATAGCAATTGAAGAATTGTCACTTCTATTATATATTAGAAACACGTACATGCTCCAAATATCTCTTATTCAATACCGTAATATGTTTTACAGTTTAAGTGTAATGGAAGCTTGTTCCACAGAACTCTACCAGAGTATTGGAAGCTCTTTCTAAATTGGTCTGTCATTGGTTTTGGTGGTAGATTTCCATGTAATGATCGCAAGTGGAATTGCGTTGAAAAAGGCCCGAAAAAGTCCTGAAGCAGTTCATTGTAAACAATAACATCAAGGAACTACCTTATGAAAATCTTGTCATATATTGTGAATCATACGAGTTCTGTGAACAATGCTTCGGAGGGATGATCAATAAATATATGCATATAAAATTATGCGTGTTGCTAGTTTCTGAATTTTATAAATCCTGTCAAGTTAACTTTTCCAACAGAATTTCATGGTCAACACTATCAAAATCTTTCTTTAAGTCAAGGAAAACCCATGTCAAATGTCCATTATCCATTATCCTTCAGCTAATGATCAAATAATTGGTAATGACATACTTTCTAACTTGTGAATGCACTTTATGAAAAAGAGAGTACGTTTCCAAAAATTTGAAGACTATGATGGCTACAGGCGTTTCATAAAATTGACATTACAGGTAGTATTGATATCGGTCTGTAATTCCCTGGATCCTCTTTTTTCCTGTCTTAAAGATGAGTATAAATTTTGCACATTTCAATGTTTCTGGAAATATACCATTCATTATACTTAAGTTTATGATATGGGGTAATGATCTTTGGTTAAGCAATTTTAAGAATTCGTGGACCAATGCCATTCAGTCCAGAAGAGTTATTAATATTCCCCATAATTAGTATATAAATAAACGAGCTTCACTTGCATTAGCTATTGAAAACAAATTCAGAATTTTTGCTCTTATAAATGATAAAAAGCATAAAGTTCAATTGGTATGTTAGTCTGGTTCTGAATATTGTTACTGGAGGTGCATATGAAGATAACTGTTGAACATTTCCACAATGTATTGTACGGATGTTGCTATAACATGATTTTGCTTACGTCTAGGGGAAAGACAACTGTTCTGGGTAAGTTTAGCTCTTTTAGATGCTTCCACAATGTCTTAGAACTCTTACATTCGTAAATATGCTGGACTCGGCTATATTGCAGACTGATTGGAAGGGTTTGCAATCTAAACCATTCAAGAACGTTTCCTAATCAAATTGTTTAAAGTCACTGTATTGTATTTCAATGTGCTGACCATTTTTAATGATTTCGGAGTATGTCTAGTTATACAGACTGAGTGCAGGTCACTCAGTGCATACACTTGAGTGTTTTCAGGTTGATTAGTACAGACATGATCCATGCTAGTGGCACTCTAGTTGGGGTGTTAACTGAGTAAATTAGTAAGTTTCAATGTTACCTATTCAGGTTAATGGTGGTGGTTTCACGTAGTCATTTGGAAATCACCGAATATATTTTCTAAGTCTTCCTTTAGTAGCATGTTTTGAATTTGCACGTCAAATCTATCAATCCAGTCAGCTTTGGGACTATAGGTAGATGGCCTGTAAACTGAATATAAAAGAGTATTGGCTTTGATTGGGCAAGGGGTACTTTGATCCAGATATTCTCTATCCAATAGTCGCTAGATTAACCTATGTTGTACCTAGAAGGCTTTATATAGACCTATAATATTGACTGATTTCTGTAATTTTAATCTCATTCAGTTGTGTATAGCGCCTAATCTTTAGACGTTCTAAGCTCTTTACAACATCTATTTTGATATGACTATAGAAAACACCATTGAGTTAGAAAAAAAATAAAACGAGCTGAAAGTTAAAAGGTAGGAAACTTGACTAGGTCTAAGTTTGTTCTTGTAGTCGAAAAAAGTGAGTTTTAAGAGCACTCTTGAAAGAGATCACTGTCTTTGAGATTCATTCCACGTTGTTGGGCCTTGGTATGCAAAAGAACGTTGTCCATAGGACTTCGTTATTCTTAATGGGAATAAAGAGTAGACGATTGTCAGAAGAGAAGCGTAAGTATCTTGCTAGTGTGTACACATGGGTGAGGCCAGATGGGTATGCAGGACTGGAGTCCATCAGTGAAATTTAGCATAGAGAACAATTGTGTATCTGATTCTGGATCGAATGGAGAGCAGCAGGGAGGTGTGCTATGATCGAGGTACTATAAAGATGATCCGAGCAGCTGCGTTTTGAACGTTTCGAAGTTTCTGGAGTAGATATTGAGACTCACCATACAGAATTGAGTTGCAATATGCCAGTCTTGAAAGTACTAATGAACACACAAGTGTTTTAGTGGCATCAACTGAAAAATATTTACGAATGGAGCTGATTCGTCTCAGCTCAAGATATGCAGCTTTGCATATGTTCATGACATGTTGGTGCAATGTGAGAGTACTGTTTTGAGTAACACCTAGGTTTTGTACTGACTGCGTGAAGTTAGAGTTGGTGTTGCTGACTTTTATTGTTTGAGGTAAAGTATGTGAATGAGAAAGTATGTTGTGATCAGAGTGGCATCAGTTTTATCATCATTGATCTACAGCTTGTTACATGTCATCCATAATTTCACATCAGAAAAGCACCCCTCACTACTGCTTGGATGGCAGCATCAAATTCATTTGGGTGGCTAGACTAGAGTCATCAGCGTGCAATTGTTGAGGCACTAGGTGATGGATATATGGCACTTGAGAGCGGCTGAGTGTATAGAATGAAGTGAACAGGTCCAATAACACCACAACATAGCTCAACTGAGCTGGAGTGTATTCCATTTGCAGATACAATTTGTGTCCTGTTGACTTAGTAGGACTTGAACGACTGTATGGCTGTATTGTGAATGCCAAATATATGCAGGAAACTTGAAGTAATATACCATGGTCTATGGTGTCAAAGCTGCAGTCAAATCAAAGAGGGCAATAACTGTAACCTGTCCACTATCCACAGCAGAGAGAATGTCATTAAATACTTTCAGACGAGTAGTTTCAGTATTGTGGTACTGTGGCAAAGACGATATGCAGACTGTAAGTTTCTTTAAAGACTGTTTGAATTCAAACTAGATACAAGTAGGGTTAGAACAACTTTTTCCAAGATTTTTCGTATGAATGTGAGATTAGAAACTGGTAGGTAGTTTTTTAAATCGTTATGGTTGAGTGTTTGGTTCTTCTGCAGAGGCTTTACAATACCAGTTTTAGCAATGTCTATGTCAGGAAGAAGACGTAGATTTTCTGGCCGTTGATAAAATTATATTATGTGCGCCTTTCCGGTGGTCCTAGTTATTGGACGTTGAATAATGCATCACGGAGTGGTATCTCTGTAACAGTTGACACAACGGTTGACGAGTTAGATGTATTTGCAGAGGCGTAGCGAATGGGGGGGGGGGTACATATGTCCCCGGGCGCCAAGGTACAGGGGCGCCAAAATGAGGCTTGCAACGTTACTTTATAATAAGAAAACAAGGGTAATAAATCTGTCACAAGATCGTTGGGGCGCCAATTTTATAGTTTGTCCCCGGGCGCAAAATATCATCGCTACGCCTCTGTGTATTTGCACCAGGTTATCAAATATGAACGACTGAATTTTAAATTGTTTAGCTGGAAAGGACGAAAGGAAGATATCTGGAATTCTTCTGCCGCCCAACTTTGAAACGTTTCTTTCTTCGCTTCCGTTTACATTTAAAGTGCCATACCAGTGTAAAAACCGAAAATACAATTCAATATTATCTGAATAGAAAATAAAATCTGGAAGCTGTATAAACAAACCCGATGGAAAAATTCGGCATAATAACTGAGAAATACGCTCAGGTGTGTTTTCGAAAATAATACACATGGGACCGATTTTATCGCTCGGTAATTTCCGCCGAGTGAAGACCGTCTGACGTCACTTCATGAACACACGCCTTACTTCCGTTTCTAGTGAAACATAAACAAAGCTAGTGTTCCGTTCCATATTAGCTTGTTTTAAAGCTTTTATCATCACAATCATGCCAAGAGGAGATCGTGGAGGTACAAGCAAGGGCAGCGGTGTCAGGTGTGTTGCCGCAAATTGTGGGAATACAAATGCCGATGGGTTTTCCATGCATTCTTTTCCGAAAGACCAAGCACTTTGTCGTAGGTCACTAGGTGGACAGATTTTGTAAAAATCAAAAGAGCAAACTGGGATGGTCCGACTAAGTTTTCTGCCCTCTGCTCCTTTCATTTCACACCCGAATGCTTCCCATTTAGGTATAGATTTGAGGTTGAGCATATGGGTAGGGCACCAAAGAAAGTCAAACTCAATGATGATGCTGTCCCGTCTGTACAATGCTTGAAGGAAACTGACAACCAAGTAACTGCAACTGTATCAGAACCTTCAACACCAAAACATCAGCTGTGTAGGCTTGAAATGTTGTCACCATCAGAGGAAGTAACTTGTCAAGTGTCACCACCAAAGAAAATAAGAAGGGGCTATTCAAAGAGAGAAGCAGCAAGGGTGAGTTTATGATGACAAGTACCATATATTATATCTATGATATTCAAAAGACCAGTCACTGCAACATTTCCATTTGTACCCTCTAGAACGTAAAATTTAGCTTATATATATATATATATATATATATATATATATATATATATATATATATATATATATATATATATATATATATATATATAATGAGAGTGACATTTCAGACAAGAACATGTTTTAACAAACTACATATAAGATTTCTAGAAATAAAGGAAGAACTACAGCTTAAAGGTTTAGAAAAAAGAATAGATTTGATCATGAGGAAAAAATGTCGGTTTTGAATAACACATTTTTCAAACACATTCTGTTATGGTGGATTACTGAATTACTATTTTCTTTATCCCAACAATGATTTCATCTTCTTAAAATGTCTAAATGCTAAAATAACTTGAACAAAGTACAGTATTCAAAAGTAATAAAACTGATGCAATTGACCTTTTTCAGGTAGTTGAATATGAAATTGATAAAGTGAAGCCTCTTTCTGCATCCATTGGTTGCCAAGTCAACAAAAAGACAAAACAGCAGTCAAAGAAATGCCAGACTTATATTAAGGTGGCAAAATCAACAACACGACCTGCAGTGGAGATGATAAAAACAGGTAACATAACCATATTCCTCTAGTATGTGCCCATTAGCTGAATTCACTTGCACAATCAAGACGACAAATGCCAAGGTAGCTGATACAGATACTGCCCTCTGCCCTTTACTGCAATGTTAAGATAAACTTAAGAGGCAAGTTATAAATTGATTATTGAAGAATATGGAAGATGATAATGTACCTACATGAAAGTACAGTATGAGTATACTAAAGTAAAGAAAATAAAGTTTCAAAACCGCTCTATATAGGACATTTCACATGTAGTATGCTTTGCTATGGCTATTCGATATATAGATCAAACTCTTATTTTTCAGGAATGTTCCAGCTGATGTGGAAACTAAATTTTTAGTCTTTGAATCAAATCTAATGGATTTATTTAGATGTTGTACCAAGTGCTGTTCAAACACAGTTGGTGAAATTATTTATGTGAATGGATCTTTGGTAAAAATAAAACAAGAATGCAAGAACTGCTTTTATGTGCGCCACTGGTTTAGCCAGCCTTTTATTGGAAGTAAACCAGCTGGAAATTTGCTAATATCAGCAGGAATTTTATTTTCTGGTTCAATTCCTAGCAAATCCTTACGCATGTACAAATTCTTGAACGTGTCCTGCATAAGCATGTCAACATTTATCAACCATCAGAAATTCTACCTGTATCCTGCTATTGGAAGTGTTTGGCACAATTTTCAAAACACCTATGTGCAAGAGATCATTGAGCAGCAGATATCTGTTACACTTGGAGGAGATGGCAGAGCTGACACTCCAGGACACAGTGCAAAATATGGCAGCTACAGTATGCTCGACTTAGACAAGGGCATTGTTGTGGATGTGGAACTAGTACAGACTGTATAAAATAATATATAAATAAAAATTACATTTTAATCCAAAATGGGCTCTGATGATTTTATTGTAATTTACAGTTAAAATTGTGTCATGTTTATTCTTAATTATATAGTGGTCTCCATGGCCTTGATCTTATAGTCATTTGTTTAAACATCTCTTGATTACTAGCTTGCCACAAGGTTATAGGTTCAAATCATATGATAAAGTTTGTCTGTTGCTTGTGCATGGTTTGAGGTTTTGTACAAATATTACAGCTTCCTCCATAAATTAAACTGGCCAACACAAAACAACTAAATTATTGTAAAACGTGCCATTAAATGCTTGAAAATTAGTAATAAAACTGGTTTACATAATGTAAGTGAAATAGTGTTGGGCACAGCATTAAGCACCTCAAAATCAAATACAGAATTACATATGATTTAATATTATGCCAACATTATGTTACAGAGTAATGAGGTAAAGAGCAGCTGCCACATGGAAAAGGAAGGTCTTGTAAGGAGTGTAGAATTCTTTAAGTACCATGGGATCCCAATCAAATCCCTAATTACAGACAGACATGTCCAAGTAGTGAAATGGGTGAGGGAAAATATGACAGACACTCAACACTACTTTGATGTCTGGCATGTTGCTAAAGGTAAGACAAACAAAATTCAAAATGTTTTGCATTGATGTTCATTTTTAAGTTATGAAGTGAAGAAGAACCAGACTAAAGTAAATGTCAATGCAAGAAGTGTTAATGTTTTTAATGTGACATTCAAAATCATACCCTATAGGTGGTTTCATTTAGTATAGAATTTTTAGATATTTATAATACTGTATAACAATTTGTTCAATCAGTTGGTCAAAAAGGATTTTTTTAGAACTTACAATTTACTTGCAAAAGGTATTGTTGAAACAAATATTTGATGATGCTCTTTTTCTGTTTCTATATTCAGGACTGAAAAAGAAACTCTTTGCCTTGTCAAAAGAAAAAGACTTCAGATATAACTCCATGGATAAAGAGTTTGGTCAACCACCTGTATTGGACTGCAGCATCATCACCTGACCAAAACAAAGAATTAATGCTGGAAAAATGGCACTCTGTCATAAACCACATCTCAAATGTGCATTCAGGCCATGGTGATTTATTTGCATCATGTGAACATGGTACTTTGGAGGGAAGAGAGAGACAAAAGAAGTGGTTGAAACCAGGTAGTACACAATGGTTAAAATCTTTTTTTTTTTAAAAAAACATACTTGTATTCTTATCAACAATTGTTTAGGTCCATCGAGTTTGTTCAGTTAGTAGATCTATTTCTAATTCATCAATGATATTTGGTGAGCAAAATCATCTTATGGAGTACTTGTCAGATATGAATGATATTTTGACTTAACTGTATTGGCCTAGTAATTGTTGGAATTTAGATACATTTTTGTTAGTGCACACTTTAATTTGCATGCAAGATAGCATAAAACCAAGCTAAGATGAATAATATATTTTATAACTTATAGGATCTAAAGTATTTTAAAGCTTGACGAAATTTTGACCAGTAGACAAATGAGAAAAGATATACCAATGCTGTCATCTGGTCAACAAACTTCAGCACTAGAGGGATACCAATCCGTGATCAATCATTTTCCACCAAAGATGATTGGTTTCTCCTATCACGGAATGCTTTCAAGGTAAATCTTAAATTATTGCACACAAAAAATACTGATTCAGGTGTTTCAATGTTTTATTTATAGTCCAGTTTATTCATCTTCAATTAAATCATAGATATCAAGATCATATCTTTTGATATCCTACAATGTAAAATTGTATCACAGTTTTTTGTCTTTTGGAATGTTTGCAAATAAAGTATCTATAAAAATAAATATCTGGTTTTTGATAGAATTATATATTTTGCATTTTTATTTACTTTAAAATAGGCTTTGGCTAGCTGCACTGCATTTTAACAAAAACAGCCAAAGAGAGCAAGCATGCACAAAGGATGGGAGAGCCAGATATAAGATAGTGTATCCAAAGTACAAGAAAGGCGAATACACTATCAGGAAAATCCTTGTCGATTCAACATATGGTAAGAATACACATTAGTAATTAATAAACAGAAAAGAATATATGACCAAGTGAAAGTACCTATATTTAAAATTCAAACATTAAAGGAAAAATATTTGTTATGCTGACACTCCTTTAATTTTAAAGATCATGATTTTGCCCTGTGGCAAAATAATACAAATATGCAAACAATTGTAAAGACAAATATTTTTAATTCAAATATTAACTTCAACAAAAAGGTTGCATTTTTTGGCTTGTATAATACAATGCATATTAAATTTACTTTACAGATTATGTTGAATGTCTAATGGACACAGCATTCACAATGGGACAGGTGTCTCACATGAATGAGGAAGGAGTGAAACTTCTGGTAAATGTACCACCACCATTATGTAGTATGTATGAGAGGCCTGGCAAGGATATTGCCACCCAAAAGTTTCTCAGCAGGTTTAATCGCTGTCAGCCTCATGAAAGCCAGTGTAGTGCAGGTTCTGATCAGGAAAGGCGGTGCGGATCCTCTGAACAACACATGCTGGAATGATGACCCTCACTTCCTTGCCCAAGAAGTGCCAACACCACCGAGCAAATTGTCTATATGCTGTATACCTATGTCTTCTGAAATAATAATTTGAAAATTAAGTTGAAATAAAATATGCTTTATGCATTGGTTCAAATTAGGAAATCAAAAGTTTTTAGTAGATTAGTATTAGTGTGGCCCAGTGTGATTTATCTTTATTTTGTATATCAATAAAGTTAAATGATTCCAATATAAACTGTGCATGTATGTATATATATATATATATATATATATATATATATATATATATATATATATATATATAACCATTTTATTTTCTGACAAAAAAATGAAATAAGACATTTGTACATGTATATGTGTTGTTTTTGGCATGATTTATCAGTATAACTGTGGTATAAAGGTTTGATAGTGTAGGCCTCCAAAACAGCGGTTCAAGTCATGAAGGTGTCATAAATTGACTGGAAAAAATGGTTTATTTATTTGCTGTAACTCCAAATACTATATTGTCATTCATAGATCCTGAAAACAAAAGTTATGGAAACACAAGAACATTAAGAATTTCTCCGACTTCATACTTACTCATTTCCTTGTTCTGGACGTTCTCCAAATTGTTGTCTATACTGGTAGTAAGCAACTTTTAAAACATGGATGTCAAGGCAAACTGGACTGAACCCTGGATGGTGTGTAATACATTGTATCCCCTGGTATTCATTGCGGACACTTGTGACATTCTCTACTTCACAACAACATACACATTCCCTTGCTGTGGTCATTACCAAGCAGTGTCCACAATTACACCTAAAATAGAGTTGTCTTCATTATTGGATAGTGCTTTGCTTGCGAAATGTAATCTCATATTTATGAACTCATCAATAGCACAGTACAATTACAAGCTGACTAAAGTCAGGAATAGAAGTTGCAAGTAGATGCTTACCACTGGGGAAAAAAAGAGAGTTTATTTCATATTTTATTTAAAACATCAACTATTAGTATACATATGAGAAATTCGACATTTTAACTTATAATACAGTATACAGAATATGAATTCAATTTTAATGTCATGAGGGTAATATCCTGCCTATTTCAACAGTCGTACAAAGAGGACCTCCTGACCTAGGAATCTTAAGTACTTCTAACTCGTATCAATTTGTTCACAGGTTTTCGAAGCTTGCAACTGATCCGATGTACCTTTTATTTACCAACGTGTTGAACAGTACTATAAATATCGTGGGATAAATAAATTTATCTAAACTTTGGCTGTATACATATTCAGAAAACAATTACCATGAATTGTCTGTCAATCTATCTTGTCTTTCCTCTTCGTCATCTTCATCTGCAACTTCGGATTCGTCGGTATTGGAAATATAGGGTTCAAACTGGAACGGATTAATCTGGATGCCGGCAGCCGCTTTTACACCATTATCAGAATCTTCCGTGCTTATTACCTCTCCATCTTCGAATGGCGAAGACCCGCAAGACAGTGATAACTCACTTCCCTCAGAATCGCTGCTTTCGTGTTGAATTTCTAAAGAGTTTTCCATAATATGATGATACCACCTCGGGCTTTGTTTACAAAAAGTGTTCAAAATGTGACGTAGCGCTTTGGTTTCACTGAATACCGGAAGTGGTCGGCATTTGCACTCGGTTATTTTCGTAGACAGGTGCAAACGCGATATTATGTAGGCTCCTATGCTGTTATTACTGAAAATATTTCACTCGGATTTTTTACATTCGTATTTTGAATATATAATCTCGTTCACCATGAAATGAACTGAATAAATGTTGATACACTGTTGTGGCACTTTAAGTAATGATGAATATAGTCCCAGTTCGTATAGTCTTGAACACAGTGTAGTATGAAGAGCCAAGGAGTGGTCATTTAAAGCAATTAATGAGGGTCTATCATAGCATAACGGGTTGACTGGCGATAAAGTGATGACGGTTTATTAAAAAAACAAAGGACGCCTTATCAGTGGAACGAAACAGCTGAGAAAAATTGTTCCTCGTTTCCAAAACAGATGAAGAAATACACAAACTGAACAGCCAACGCATGATGAAACACAATAATGTAAACGAAGATAGATAACAAGCATATATAACATATGTCATGAAAAACAGCACAAAAATGGGAAGAGATTCGCCAAGCCTGTTGAGCGATAGCGGCCATCTTTCTGGAACAACAACTGAAATATATTTTGATTATCTGATAGCTTCACTGCACCTCTTCAAGGTTATGTGCTGCACCTGTATCTAACATTGCTGAGATTCTACTTTTCGTCAGACATCTATTTGAACAACATGAACACGTGTTAAAATTTAGTAGTGTTGGTATCAGGGTCATTTACGGAGGTGTTTAGAATTAATTCGAGTGCAATCAAAACGCGCGAGTCTTCATTGTTTGTAACTCTGATATAAACATTTGTTTTTAGCCCACTTTGACAAAGTCCCGTGTGCAACTTATTCATCGGTGCTCAAATAAATGTAATTAATTTTATCAAACGTTCTATTAAGTAGTTAGTCATTTTTCAGTAGAAGGTTCAGATTGTCAAATAGATAGTTGTATACCTTTTCCTTGACTGAATATGTTCAGCGCGTATCCGAATATTTTTTTTAACGAGTTCGTCTTAGACGATCCTGCGCTTGCTACCTAATGATTGAAAAATATTGCCGTTGTTTTCCATTTTTTTTTAATCTGACATACGGCAAAACGTTGGAAATCCTTACTATATATCATTGTTAAACTCGGATATTTATATTTTAAAATTATATTAACATGGGGTACTGGAACAATCCTCATATTTTTAAAACTATTTTTTTCTCCATCTTTGAAAAGTAGGAAATTATCTGCTAAATGAAATAATACATACGCCTTTGTCATTCAATGTTTCCAATAACAATTTATTATGCACCTTTGATTTTATATGTAACTGCATCGGATGAATATGCATTTTTCTTTCCACACTTACGTTCAAGAATGTTTTACACTTTTTCTATTATAAACCCTTCCTTCCCATTCTGCAATCATCTTGTTTATGTCAAAAATACACACACCCCCCATCACTTTCAGTCTGTGTAGTCATATAAACTAGTTTGATTATTATAACGCATAGCGGAATACTACGAGCAGTCCCGGATTACCCATTAGGCAGAGTAGGCAACTGCCTATGGGCCCCGCGACTTTTATGGGCCCCATTAGGGGCCCCCAGGGGCCCCCATGAGACCATGACTGTGGGTCTGGGGCCCCAAAAGTTTGACTGCCTATGGGCCTCCACGGTGCTTAATCCGGCACTGGTCATGAGAATTAATAACATTCTTTGCACATCTCGTGCATCCTTTTCTGCTGACATTATTCTGTTGAACTTTTGGAATATTGTGTTTCTGCTTCCCATATTTCAGTGAATACGATTTTACTGTGTCCATTTAGTCAATCATTCTCCAGTTGCTCATATAATTAATTGCTGCCTTTTCACAGTCGGCAATGTTTCCGATAGTTTTGAATCTCGCAGTCCAACTTCAAGTTGATCTCTATCATTTCATCATGCAGTGGCCTGATATTACAATTATCTGCTAACACATAGACAGCTGTAACAAAACTTGCCACTGTTTAACCTCTTCCTGTTTTCTTGATCAACTTTTTCCATTTCAAAAATTAAATTCCTCTTTGGAATGAACCATCGCACAAATCTTTCAGGGGCATCCACTTCTTTTCATCTTCCTCTGATTCACTGGATTGACAGGGAATTTGTAATTGAATCATGACAATAAACACAACAGACTGATAATTCACAGTGCAAAACTAGTTTTATCTAGCTCCCGTCTCTAATTAAAACACTGATGGTGCTATTCTTCCTTTTGTAGGTCAGTATAATCTAGGCTGCCATTTTTATCCGAAGCCAGGGAGTTGTGACATCAAAGAATATGTAAAAAAATATTTCCATTTGTCCTAGTTACTGCACGTAAACATTTGCAATTTCAGTACTTTTTGTTAAACACAAAATTTGTTCTGTGCTACGTTTCATTGACGGACTCCAGTACAATTATACCTATCTGACTTCACCCATGTCTACGCACCAGCAAGATACTTACGCCCCTCTTCTACAATCGTATACTCGTTAGTCCCACTATTAAAACGAAGTCATATGGACAACGTTCGTTTGCATACCAGGGTCCAGTAGCGTGGAACGAATTGCCCATTGACATTAGAAATAAAGACGTTTATCCCATTCAAGAGTGCTCTTAAAACTCCTTATTTAAAGACCTAATATTTCCTACCTTAAATATTTTCAGCATGTTTTTTGTTTTCTAATTTCATAGTGTTTGGTTGTTTTGTTTTCCTTTTTCTGTCGTCATATATTTATAGATTTTGTAAAGCACTTAGAGCTTCTAATGACTAGGCGCTATACAAAGTACTCATTATTATTATTATTTATAGATTATCCTTTTGTCAAATCATGAGAGAGTCAGAAGCACGCAAGTTACCTTATATATTAACTTATAAGTCTAGTCATATTGTAGTATGACTCTACTTATAAGTGAATATCTATGGTTGCTTAAAAACTTGATACATAATACTGTTTGACGTATTTCCTTCCAGAATATTGTTTCTGTTGCACTTTTTGTAATGTCCGTCTACATTACAGCTTTTAAATTTTTCATAATAATCCTGGGTAAAATTGTCAGTAATAAGTTTAACTTTGTAGGATATGCACAGTGGAACTCATTATGTACAGTGATTAGTCTCAGTCTTAACATGAATATCCAATCCAAAGACTTTCTGGTAGAAACATGAAGTGGTACGAGTAACAAATGAAAAGTTAAAGGAACAATCTGAGACTTTATTTGGGTACAATATTGATATAATTAGCCAGATTTCAGTTTTTATTATGCATTATTATTTATAGTTATTTCAGATACAAGAAAGAGGAAATAATGAAAACAAGGAATAAACCTGCACATTTAATACAGCAAAAAATAGTCGGTTACAAATCAGTACAAATCTTGCCATTGTTCTTCATTGAAGTAGATCATACAAAGATGCCTGTAATTTATCATTGTCAGTTATATATGATACATGTGTAATGTTTCAATTATGATTGAATTTTAGATCTGGTGATATAAAAAGAGGACATCAAAGGGAAAGAACTCAAAGGATACAGAAATGGAGTTAGACGAAAATGAAGATACTAGTAGTCCGGAGATTCAAGAAAAGCTAAGTGACAAAAGTACAAACCCATGCAAAGAACCAGTTGAAGACAAAGACAGGAATTCACCCAAATGTAAGGCTAAAAGAATATACATGAAAGGTATTTACATTCAAAATTGTAATGATCATGTCTCTTAGTGGGAAAGTTTTAATTTTATGACATCTGGCATGTTTGTGTACCTAAAAGAATCTTAAAAGATAGAAATATTTCTAGCAATATAATGAAGTCAGAGTAAACTGAACTTTCCTTTTATCCCTATACTTGATTGAAAAGCATCCGATATATTTTGACTCTCCATTTGTTTCTCTATTCATACATCTGCCTTCTTTTTTACAATTAGACTAAAATATAGATATTTCATTTTTCTTATGGTAACCACCTACAATAAATGTGTTACTTTGGGCTCTATACCCACATGACCCATGGATTTAATTTGTTTTTTTGGGTTCTGTACAAATAAAGGACCCTGGTATTTTTTTAAAATCCATACCCAGGGGTCCTTAGGATTGTTATTTTGGGCTCGATACCCATGGAACTCCATATTTTTGGGGGCTATGTACCAATGGGACCTAAGGTGTTAATTCGGGTTATGTTCCGATGGGAAGTGCTAGTTTGTGCTTTATACACATGGGACCTTAGGAAGTGTTATTTTGGGCACCATACCAATGGGACTCTAGACAGCGTTATTGTAGACTCTACACCCATGGAACACTACTTAATGATCAACCATTTTTTTTTTATGTCCTCAAATTTTATTTTTACCATCTATCGTTCATTGGCTTTTGGTTTCTTAATGCTAATGTGTTACATCTAGAAAGCAATTTTCTACAATTAATGTGTTTGTGATGTTATTCTGTGGGCCATATTTGGTATAAAATATGTAGTTTTCTAATGCCTTGGTTATTTTTTATACATAAAATCAACCTTATAGAAATTTCCCAAGTTAAAAATAACATGTACCTTGCTTTGATTTGCCAGTATAGTTTCGAACCATTTTTCATTTGTTGGACTTATCTGTATTGTGATCAGAAGCTATTGGTGACTACAGTGTAAAGTGTCAACATAACTTTATGAAAGACTAATTTTCACTTAGTGACTTGACTATTAAAAGAGTAACTATTTTGACAAAGTGTTTTTCAAGAACGGGATATCAGAATATGTATTATCAACCTTATGTTTTATTCCTTGAGGCTTGTCCACATTGGATTGTTTTTGTTTTCATGTGTTTCATGCAGCATTCAATGCATGTTAATTGGTTTATCTTCACTGAGCTAACTAACAGAGTGACACAAGATATGGTTCTTGTCTCATTTCACCTAAAATTATGGACATTGCTGAGATGTATGCATCTTTGTACCAAAACTAGGTAACCGAGACCTGATTTGCTTTCTTAAGTGATCTGTGCATTTTGCAGCTGTTTCATTGTACCAGGGTTCCTCCACTATTGGGAAATCAGGATAGATTTTTCCCTTGTTGAATTGTAAAAATATTGACCTGACAAGGAAAACCTGGAAATTTTCTGCCACTACTTGATGGAAGAAGCTATCATGTACATGTCTGATAGGAAACTAATTTTGTTGTTCCATTTATTCTAGTATCCTTATACCAACAAAGTAAATTAACATTTTTTTTGTACACTGAAAAGACTCAACATAAAATTTATGAATTTTCAGTTGTCAAACTTTTTACATTTCATGAATTAATACGTGACTGATTCAAATGTTAGGGGAAATCTTGCAAAATGAACATTTTTTTTTAAAATTACATTTTTTCTATCTTCATCATTTCCATTCAGTAATATTTTAACCTCGACAAAAAATGAATTTCATCTGGAAATTTTTTTTAAAAAGGTCTGGACATTTTTCTTTACTAGTGAGAACCTTGTTGCACCCTCAATTTAATATATGTGACCCTAAGTAATCTTCACTCATGAAATTCTGTATGTTTAGAAAAGTAACTCATCCATATCAAAACTAATGTCTGTGTGACCTAACTTGCATGCTTGAGTTCATTTGAGTTCATTTGTTACTTGCCCAACATCTTGAACTCAATGTCACCAATATTCATTAAAAAAATTTGTTTGGATATTTCTTAAAGATGGTGACTGGTTGGTTGGATGGTTTTTACTTTCAGGACTTTATTTGTGTACATTATTCTGAGGAATGGGATCTAAGTGAATCTTCAAAGGATACAATGAGACAACCAACCTAGATCCTTGGATTATGAAGCTGATTCTTTACCAACTTAGTTCCTGCAGCTTATGCCAATATTGCTGGTTTCTTGGATAGGGTTGAATCATGTTTGTTGGAAGTTCTTTGTTAGTACATATATTGAGCTTATTTTGAATCCATGGCCAGTATAGTGATGCCATGCCATAACACGTACATAAGAGACTGTTCCTCTTAAATGGATACAAGTACTTCAAGGTGGTTGCTGCACTCTTGCCTTTCAGGTCAAGATTTTCATAAGATGTTGAACGGCATATATAAAAGTTACATGTTTATTTCTTGCTTGCTAATCATGTAGATTTGAATGCTAATCATGTATACCCATTGCTCTTGATGAAATATTATGTCGAACTGAAAATCTTTCAGCTCTATGCTTTTTAATGTTTTGCTTTTAATCCATTACAAGATGTTTCTAGCAATGATTGTAAAGGTCAAATTGGTTTGTTCATGTGCTGTGTTGTAAATTTATCCCTTATTAAAGTATCTCTATTTTCCATGACAGTGGAGGACGATCAGGAGGACAATGCTAGGCATGTCTGCTCAGATGACTTTGTGAGAGTGGAGGAACCGGAAAATGCAGAGGCACCAACCACGGAACATATTCTCTCTATTCATCCATCAAATCTTAACCTTCCATCCACTGTGACTCTTCTGGATACAAACTGGGGCAGTAGAGTCTACATGGTGGGCACTCACCATTTCAGTCTGGAAAGTCAAGAGGATGTAGCCAAAGTAAATTTTGCCCTCTTCTGGATGCTTGTTTTTTTAAATTAAAAGCCGCACAATTTACTTGAAATTTGATTATATTATAAATGATCTGATAGGTCTATGGTTTGGAGGGATTTGAATGCCACTCTGTCTATAATAATATACAATAATGTGCTCATTCTCTTTTACCAGATAAATACTATAGTAGTAATAATAGTAACCAAGTCTCACCAGAAACTTTGTGGTTACATCAAGTTGACTTAACAAGGGAAATAACTCCATTTTGAGTTGATGATTATATTAGTTGATAGTTCTCTCCCTCAATAGTGTTTCCAGTGACAGTTGTATTAAAAAAAATCTTGATTTCCTCATTTCAAAGTAAATAGATAAAATATTATGATGACCTTTGATTATAAAAAATCTGGTTTTTGGCTAGAGTAGACCATGTCTATACACTTTTGTAGGATTCTTGATTAATGTGGTCTTTTGTATTTAAAAAACCATTTCTAGATCATGTGTTAGGTATATATAGATCATGTGTTATATATATATAAATTACATCTTTAGGAAAACACTATACTCAGCAAGGAAAATCAATTCGAAGTAACTTCCACACATGTGAAGTGGCAAATTTATCAGTAAAATTTATAAAGCAGGATATGAAAATAAAAAGGTAGATTGAAAAATAAAATCGTATGACCTTAAGGCACAGTTGAAAGGAAATTCTACTCACACACAACACATTGCATTTCATACTATAGGTAGAGAATTGTAAAGACAAAAAAATTCTGCGATTGGATAAAGTGGAATATTTACAATAACACAAGTGAGCATCATTTGTGGCTGTTGTCATTTACTGAAAATACAAATTGGTAACACAACACACTACATCATTGTGAACATATACATATCCCTTGACTTGCATAAAGTCTTGTGATCTAACATGGCTCCCAAGAATATGTTTTTATGATATCAAAATGGTCAACAGTAGAAAGATCTGATAAAAAATACTCAGCAATATATTTGCCATTATAAAATGGAATATGAATAAATTTATTTGGGAATGTGTTCTTCACCTGATCTTGTGTAAATTAGTTGCCTGGTCAAGCTGGGTCAGCTGCCAAGGTTTGTCAGTAGGCAAGACACTTTAAACTTAATGCCTAATAAAAGCCAACCAAAGCATCTCCCTTAGACATTATTCCCATCTACAATGCAGATAAAACACGAGATGTCACCATTGCCACGTTGACACATATACGATGAAACTTGCTTTAAAGCTTCCTAATCTCGTCCTCCTGGGCTTCAATTAAAGTAGTCTTCCACTTTGTTGCAACTGAAATTTTGTCCTTGTCTCTTGCCCCATCAACAGCATATTTTAAAATGTTGGCATCTGTTCACTTATCCATCAAAAGAGGAATGAACTGGTCTTCAAATTGCATACACATTCTGGTAGAGTTTCTCACCATTTTGGCTTCTTTCATCAACAATTATAGGACCCAAGTATCAATCTACTCCTTTTCTTGCATCAACACCTTCCCTCAAACTTTGGAAGTAGATTCTATAAAACCAAATGTTTCTTATTAGGACACCCCAGTAGTTGACCTAACCACTCTGGTGGCATAGTTGCTAGAGCATCTGTCCTGGAAGCAGGAGGTCGTGGGTTCGATCCCCAGCTGAGTTATACCAAAAACTTTTAAAAAAATGGTACTAACAGCTGCCTCGCTTGACGTTCAGCATTAAGAGGTTAGTGTTAGGACTGGTCAGCCTGGTGTCAGGATAATGTGACTGGGTGGGACATCATGCTACATGTCTGTGGCATGATGCCCCAATGCTAGACATCACTATAAACTGCTTCACTGCAGACATCGTAACGATATGACTGAAACATTGTTAAAGCTACATTAAAAAACCTAATCAAACAAACTCGGTAATCATGAACTTGAAGTCTTTTCAAGGACATAACCTAATCAAACAAACTCAAGTAATCATGAACTTGAAGTCTTTTCAAGGATTAGCCATTGGTATGGAATGTCATGGCAGTGCCTTCTGTGCTGGACTTAGCATCAATGGCTGTCTTGAGTCTTGTTCCTTAAAGAAAGTTTTCTGTTCAAAGGGATGTATACTCCTTCTTTTCTTTTCCTAATTTCCTTGCTATATATTCATTTGATGTCAACATTTGGTCTTTTTGTTAGAATTATAAATTTGCTGTCATTACAGATTTAGGTGCCCAAGGCTCAAATGTGTATTGGTCACTCATATGTCCTCTTTTGTGCAAGTTTTGTGTGTGCTATAGAAAAATCAAGTTTTATTGCTATATAATATTCACTGCTGTTAAGTTTTGAATAGTTATTACATGAATAAACACTGATTTTGTAATTTTACATGTATAGTCTGTCACTTAGCCTTTCCTTCCAGTAATCTTTTATTAGAATTAATATTATAGCATCCACTTCATAAGTACTAAGTGGGTCTTACAGCTAAATTGACCACTCCAGTAGACAAGTGGTTAGAGCATTTGGCTTGGATGTGGGCAGTCACAGGTACGAACCCTGGCAGATTTATGCCAAATGACTTGTACCAATGGTTCTAACATCAGCCTCCCTAGTGCTCAGCAATAAGCATTTAGTGTTAGGACTGGTTGGCCTGGTGTCAATATAATGGGACTGGGTGGGACATTGTGATACATGTCTGTGGCATGATGCCCCAGTGCTAGACATCACTATCACTTTATTCTTTGTAGCTGAATGGGGAAGTATTTGCCATGGACTTTGAAAGCATACTATGTTAAATGGAAAATCTTCATGCAAGTGGCACCACTAAATGCACAATGCCAAGAATATCTAAGTTCCTACTGTAACTCATTGACAAGAAATAGTTATCGTTAGCTATGATAAAAGGTACTGTTACATGATCTGACAGTAATGATCATCATGGAAGAGATGATATCTAACAAAACAAAGACCTATACAATAATGTATTAAATTTCACATGTCCAAAGATGTTGACTATGTGGCCATAGAATCTATCATGGATACTAACCTGACTGAAGATTACATCATTTAAGCTGCTTTTTGAAGGCTTCATTGGCTCACCACTGACACAAGACCTGCTTCCTGCTCATACTAGTGTTTGCAGGCAGAATCGGCTTAATACAGGCTTTTTGATGATAGGCCATACTTTCAATGACAGGGCTTTTATCTCATTTGGCCCTACTTTCATTGACAGGGCTTGATGATGATGGGCCCTACTTTCATTACCAGGGCTTTATCTCATTGGGTTTTACTTTCATTGACAGGGCTTGATGATGATGGGCCCTACTTTTATTATCAGGGCTTTATCTCATTGGGCCTTATTTTCACTTCCAAGAACAGGTGCCTCGCTTGTGGAAAATCAGGCTTTATGCTGAAATGTGTCTACTCTGGATACTTCATTGCAAGGTTGTCTGCAGGATCCACTGGATTGTGAAGCAGTACCATAAAAAGAATAGAGCCAGTGTGTTGAGGGAGATACCACCTCTTTTAACATCTCAAAGAGGAAAAGGACAACATATATATATCAGCACAGGAACTATCATCATGGATAAAATGGGTTATCAGTTCCACATATCAGGAATTATCCAAAGATCGAGTGAAAGTGCAATTCGTTTTGGCTTATGAAGTTAGGGCTGTCATAACAAGGCATTACATTTGAGTATGTTTCCTGGCTGACATTATCCAAGCTGTGGGATGGAGATCAGAGTCTACCTTCTCCAGCTTTTTCCTAAGCGATCATGCATCACAAAAGACTTATCTAGACCTCATGAAGCCTATCACCATTCTCTGTTATATGACTTTTGGATTTGTGGGTGGGAAAATTCTCCCTTTACAGAAGATGTTCTGTGTTGCATGGAGTCTGTTCTCCAGCTGTATTAACTAAGACCTACCTCACATACATTTGGGGCCTGAAGATGGCCTATTTGGGGTAAGGTGATGTAGCTATCTCCACCTCATCTATTCTCCTAAATTATTGATTGAATAATGTATTTACAAAGGAAGCCAATGTTTTCTGGCAAAATGTTTCTTCTGCAATAGTTACTTGATCATAATACAGATTATGCACTCCCAGCCTCCAGTTGCAATCATATAGGAAACCTGCATTGCACTAGAGTCGTAATTTAATTATTCATTGTATTTGGTACCAGTTCTTATATCAGTGGGTGGGACATTCTATCTGCCATTATAAGCAATTACCTTCTTAGCATAAAT
The DNA here is from genome assembly GCA_030141615.1 of Unio pictorum. Lineage (NCBI taxonomy): Eukaryota > Metazoa > Mollusca > Bivalvia > Unionida > Unionidae > Unio > Unio pictorum. The sequence goes on along the minus strand of JARLTB010000058.1, from coordinate 10,789,690 downwards.
GTTTTAGTCTTAAAGGACTCTATTTGCAAGGTAGTAGTGGTTCACTTGTGGTATTATGCTTAAGTATTATCAAATTAAAATATTTGACTAGAAAAAGCTGATTTTTCCAAAGTTTTGTCTAGTTGATTATAATAGGATGGACAATCAAACAGAAGCCAGTATCTGATAAAAAGTTAATCCAATCAAATTGTGACTTGATTCCCTCGTCCTCGGCTGTAACATCAAAGATAATCTCAAACCATTTGGCATTAGCTCAGTTTTAATGCCTAAGCATGATGTTATGATGTTAGCTTTGCCCAGTTCCTATTGATGTTACATAGGTGGACCTATTTAGCTTTGCCCAGTTCCTATTGATTTTACATAGGTGGACCTATTTAGCTTTGCCCAGTTCCTATTGATGTTACATAGGTGGACCTATTTAGCTTTGCCCAGTTCCTATTGATGTTACATAGGTGGACCTATTTAGCTTTGCCCAGTTCCTATTGATTTTACATAGGTGGACCTATTTAGCTTTGCCCAGTTCCTATTGATGTTACATAGGTAGACCTATTTAGCTTTGCCCAGTTCCTATTGATTTTACATAGGTGGACCTATTTAGCTTACTCAGTTCCTATTGGTTTTACATAGGTGGACCTATTTAGCTTTGCCCAGTTCCTTTTGATTTTACATAGGTGGACCTATTTAGCTTTGCCCAGTTCCTATTGATTTTACATAGGTGGACCTATTTAGCTTTGCCCAGTTCCTATTGGTTTTACATAGGTGGACCTATTTAGCTTACTCAGTTCCTATTGGTTTTACATAGGTGGACCTATTTAGCTTTGCCCAGTTCCTATTGATTTTACATAGGTGGACCTATTTAGCTTACTCAGTTCCTATTGATTTTACATAGGTGGACCTATTTAGCTTTGCCCAGTTCCTATTGATTTTACATAGCTGTTATATTGGTAGATAAGATGTAAACAATAATCCAGCTAATGTTGATCACCATTACATATAGTAGATGTTTGTTATGTACTCTGTAGGAAATTATGCCAGGGGCGAATCAAATGTAATTAGGACTGATGATCCAGTTTAAATCAATATACATCATAAATATAGATGGGTGGAAATTTCCATGTGCAAAATGTTATATAGCTTCTCAGACTTTAGACTACCCACCCAAACCAAATCAAAATCATTAATTTTGAACTACACTTTAATAAGTTAGGTTGACATGTATATGTATTGGAGGATTTTGAAAAAACAACTTCTGGTATTGTCCAGTCCAATCAGATCTCTGGAGCACACCAGCAGCCTCAGTAAGAAAAAAATCTTCAGCGCCTTATACTAGGCACTACCCAATCTGACTCCGTGTTGTCTGAAACAATGTACACCAATAACCTCAGAAAGAAAAGAAAAGTCAGAAACTTAAATTTGGCATTGCCACATGTGACCTTATGTTCATTGTGACTTACAAAAATGCACACCAGTAAATCTATCAAAATTCTTAACATGAGACCACCTCTGTAATGTCGGTGAAAAAAGATGCAGCTTAAATCAAAGTTTGCCCAATCACATCACTGATGCAAACTTTTAACTTGAACCTTCCAAAACATTCTCAACACTTTTATGATTTTGTATCATCATGTTGAAGTCTTCTCACAAAACCACGGGTGAAACAAGGGCTCATCTTGCATTTATTTATGTGTTCAGTGTACAAATACAAGATAAATAAGAAAACTAAATTTGAGATTAAATTGAAATAACAGCTTTTCCCAAAGTTTCACTTCAAACATGTGCCTGTTTGTTGAATCTGATAGTTTATGTTCAGGCTGTTTCATCCCAATAGCAAACTCACTGATAAAAATTTGCCTTTATCTGAATAGTGTATATACAGCTAGCAAATGTGCCTCATAATGGCCATTGTCTGACCTGACTATGGATTGCACATTGACCATGTCTTCCATTTCAGAATTAATGGTTATTCCAAACTAAATTTTCCTGAAATACACAAATAAGTTATTTCTCTTTACAGACAATACGAGCTACCCAACCCAATGTTGTAGTGGTGGAACTGTGTCATAGCAGGATTTCTGTGCTCTTGTTGGATGAGAAAACTCACTTTGAGAAAGAGAAAAACGTCAGCCTCAGAACAATGATAAGGGTTATTAAGCAGGTTTGGGATTACATTACACACATGTTATAGTATACTGCAATTAATTAAATGATCTATTTCAAACCTTTAATCAACATGACTTCCAAAGAATTTACAGACTTGTTCTAAAGAATGGTAGTTTGTCTTCCTAGTTTGTTTATATAGCATGAAGCATTAAAGAAACAAGATATGCAATCAAATGTTTAATAGTCTCTATGTAGGATAATGAACTGTTGGTGCAGAAATATATTTCTTTCAGTTTGAGTGACCTTGAGCTTTGCCCTTGTGACCCTGAAATTTATAGGTTTCTTAAATCCTTCCATTTTTATAACTCTTACAAGGAATTTCTCTCAAAATTTAAGAACTGCACTAGTAATGGTGAAAAGATTGCTGCTGCCTTCTTTATTATGAATCACACTACAAAGTTTAAAGTGCATTTGAATGTGAACTATTTAACTGTGAAACATTTTGATAGTTTTCAACACCAACCTATTATTACTAGAATATTCTGCACTTGAAGGAATTATTTTGATATTGTAAATACATCTTGTATATACAATATTGTGAGGTAATAAACCTTTTTGATATAAACTTTCTTTCGTTGCACTATTTTCTGCACTGGTGTGAAGTCACAGTCAACCATCAAATCTTGTGTACATTAAGTGCAAGTCGTGCACAAAATTTGAACAAGTCTGTGTTGTGGTATTTATGTTATTGCATGGAAACCATTTTTCTTCTTCAGTTTCCTTGACCCCTAAATCCAGTCTCTTTCCTTAACTGAAATTCCAGTCTATCCATATTTAGATATGTCATTAAGAACTAATGTTATGGAAAACTGTTGGATTCTTTCAGTTAGTGATTTTGACCTTTGACCAACTAAAAAATCAGTAGGGTTCTATCATATCCCAAGTGCAAGCTATTCATAAAATTTGTTAACTCAAGATGATGGAAAATTCCAATTATTTTGCAGAAACCATGTAACTACTATCAGTTAGGGTGACTTGTACTTTAGTATTTTGAGATCCAAACCTTATTTGGTTCTAATTCATCACAAATGCAAACAACTATCTAGATAATGAAATGTTTTTTGGAAACCCTTTTTTTCTTTCAGTCTCAGGTACCAAGACCTTTGACTGTTTTACCTTGAAATTGATATATAATTCATGTTTACCCCAAGTGCACATTATCCATGCAGCTTACTAATTATAGATGGTGGAAAACTTGTGTTACTGTGTCAAAAGTTTTACAGTGACTTTGACCATGCAACCTGGAAACCTGATTGGTACTTCTTGTCATGCTTGGATTCTTTTGGGATCCAGATCTCACCACCATTTCAGTTGCTAGTCATGTCAGGACACGTTTCTTGCCAGAGACACTCTTATTTAGATGGGGTGTTTACTGGAGGTGTAGTCCTTGAGGATTTTGTGTCTTAGCATCAATCTTCCATTGATATCAGCATGCTAGAAATAAATGTTATTTTCCTACAGTTACAAGGGTACATCGACCATGTATATACACCATGGACAACATATCAGTCACAATGTACCTTGGATATCCGTGAGGTAATTATATGCCTTATGTTTGATTGTATTTCAGAAATCTCTTCAAATGAACAGCTTTGACAAGAAAATTATCCTCTGAGATAGCTTGTCTAGACTCAGGTGGTCTTTAGAGAATTGTCTCCTAAATGTTCTACAACAAGTTCAGAAGTATAGAATGTTTTGAATGAATTCCAATCTAGACTCAGGTGGTCTTTAGAGAATTGTCTCCTAAATGTTCTACAACAAGTTCAGAAGTATAGAATGTTTTGAATGAATTCCAGTAATCTTGAATGTGCTGATGTACCAGTAATCTTGATATATGACAATAATGTAATCAAGAATGTCTGTAAATTATTCATCAGTAATCCCAAAGTAGTGTTTTAGTCCAAAAGTCAATGAACACTGTAATTCCAATGAATAATTTAAATAATTCCTCTCAGATTATATCTGAACACAACTAAAAGTGATTCCAAATTCTTAAAATAAGAATGATTGATCATTTACTTAGTCCTTGATAAATATACTGTCACTTGACCTTTGACACAACAATATGCCCTGGATTTGGATCATTTTTATATACACTTTCATCAAATATTAACAAGTTTACATCTAGAACATTCTATGGTCGTAATCATGGCTAGGTCCTGAACTCTAATTCAGATAAACATCTTAAAGAAATGACAATAGTAAGATAGGCCAGGACTCTACCCTCAATCATGGATAAAGGTCAAGAACACATTACAAATTAAATATTAATTATAATTTATCATTTGATACAAATATATACTAAAATTGTTGAAATTTGTTGTCATTTTAGGATGGTTTTGTGCATGGCTTGATGAAGATATTGTTCCTTAGTAGGAATGCACGTCGGACGAAGGAATTGGGGATGGCCTCTGGGGGAGAGTTCCGTAGAGCTATGCAAGAGGTGACTGATACAAGTGTATCTTGTTAGCTTAGCATTTGAAAATAATTTTATGTTTGCAAAGTATGTTATAAGCAACTACTATTGACAAGAACATTTAGGTATCATGCAAAATGTTATTAATTATAATGATCTTTTTTGTTCATTGCAGATTGTTGGTAAGTCACATCCCTTGTATACTGTAAAACTGAAAATCATCTAATTTTCCCTACCCCATATTATGCCACCATTAAAAATATAGGCAATATCAGATATGATTTGCTTCTACTTTCAATCTTTCTTTAACTGCTTGTAAGTTGTCTGGACTTTACATGTCTCCTTATATCACTACCTTACCTGGTGTATGGGGTCTTGCCCAGAACTATTTTGTATCCTAACCTTTACATGTTTTTGCCTATTTGAAAAAATTAAACATATTCACATATATACACACATTCATGAACACACACCTACCAAAATGCACACTTGCATACACATCCCAAGGTGTTATTAAAATTTTCTGCTCTTTTGAAATGTAGTATTGTTTCCTTTCCACAAAACAAGAATGACAAAAAAACTCAAATGAAAGTGTTAGGCAGCTTACACAAAATAAACACAAATAAAATTACATAATAAAATATAACATAAATAATATCACATAATAAAATATAACATAAATAATATCACATAAATAATATCACATAATAAAATATAGCATAAATAATATCACATAATAAAAATATAAAATAAATAATATCACATAATAAAATATAACATAAATAATATCATGTAATAAAATATAACATAAATAATATCAGATACCAAAGTTTGACAGTAGAGACCAGTTTTTCTCAAATATATTAATTCTGTTATTCACTTTGGATGCATATTTTCCCAGTATATTGTATGATTAAACAATAGTTATAAATAGATGGGATTTGGTATTTTTGTGTGCAATATGATCTGTAAATATTTTGTAAGTGAAATTATGATAAGATCATCACAATTATTTCCTATATAAAAGAAGTGCTAAATAATTCAGAAGTCATAGAATCTGTTCTATGTTCTATTCCATCCTTAGAGTTTGGTTCATTTAATATTGTCACTCAAATTAATCTTTCTTTTTGAAAAACTGTTTTATGGCAATATTTGAATAAGGAAAACTAAAACTAAAGCTAATAATTTAGGTATTTATTGTACAAGGTTAGGCCAGAACAAAAGAATTAGTCCATTCATCTGTACCAATTGCATATCAGCTGCCCAATTTTCTTTCTTACTTTTTGGTTTTTGTATCATACTGTTTATAAGGTCTTTATAAAGATATGTATTCTTTTCTCTCACCTTTTGAAGTGAAATTATTTGTGAAAACTACATGAAAACTATTTCCAAATTTAAAGAAACTTATTTTCCTTTTCCACATGTTTTATTTTATTTCATCAAAGCTTAAGAGATTCTTGTGAATCAGAAAGATTTTGAATAATTACAACATCGTGTTCTCCATATTTCTTTTGATTTTAATATCTGTAATAATTAATTCCAAAATGTCTTTAGACTGGTATTCTTGAGAGGCCATGAATAGCCTAAAGTGCTCTGTTACAGATTACTGCCATCTCAGCTCTATCTACATGGGTTCGAGTCAGATTCGGCCAATGTGAGTATGCGAGAAAGCTTGCCAGTAGCTTCTTGTGGGTCGGTGGTTCTTTCAGTTTTTTTTTCTGAGGTTCTTCCTCCATCATTAATACTGGCCACCATGTATAGCCTCTCTTGTGCTGAAAAATGGTGTTAAACACTACAACAACAACTTTTAAATGTCAAAAAATGATGTTATTCAGCCAAATGATGGTGTCGATCGATTTCCGTGCCTCCTTTTCGATTTGTGCATTTGCGTTAAACCCTCCAACAAAAACAATTACAACTGGTATTCTTGAAAAGTAGATGATTCTCCATGTAACACCAAAATTTCCAGTTTTTTTAAAAGAAACAAATTTTGGCCAAGAATGCTCATCATCTACTAAAAGACACATAATCCAGTAAAATATAACAAAAGGTTGAATCATTTTGAATCCTCCTAACTTTTGTTCATTTTCTGTGAGGTGAATGATTTGGTGAAGCTTGTTAAGGATGATGGAATTTATGCAAAAGCGGTGATTTAGCATGATGTTTCCAATTAGGGTCAAATTTCTTCTGTTTCACCATTCAAGCAGTTTCTTTACTTCCTTCCTTAAACAAATTGGGAGCCCTGAGTGTCCCAGTGGTCTAAAGCGCTTTCCTTTATGGATTGCTGCCATCTCACCGGTCTGCATTGGTTCAAGTCACAGATTTAGCCAATGTGGGTATGTGAGAAAGCTTGCCAGTACCTTCTAGTGGTCAATGGTTCTTTTCAAAGGTTTTTCCAGGTTCTTCCTCCACCATTAATACTAGCCACCTATCGTGTGCTGAAAATCGGCATTAAACCCAACAACAATTAAACAAATTCTGATATCTTCAAAGTTGAAAGAGATATCAACTCCCAGTAATGTAATATTATATTGTTGATCAGCTAATACATACTTTTCTAAATATTGTTTCCATATTTTTGTTAAATTTAAATCCCATTTAATTTAAAATACTACTCTTATGTCTTATAAAATATGGAGATTTTGAATGCTATTACTGATAAGTCCTTTCCTTACCTGTAATTCAGCCTATATACTTACAACTTAGGAAAATTATGGGTTTAAACTCAAATGAGGGGTCATAGCCAGATCGCCAAACATTGATAAATATCACTTTATCTTAATCAATTCCATACAAAGTGACTAGGATCCATGCATGCAGCTGAATTTTTCCATTTCTTCATAAAGAAACATTCTTGTTAAAAAGGAATTATTTACATTTATCTTTGTAAAACTTTCATAATATCACTGTAGTAGAAAAATAAATTTGAACTGCAGTTACCATAATGTCCAGTAATGCGAATCAAATGTTTTGAATTTTGTCTTTTTTTAAATAAAAAACACTCAGATATTGTTACTTTTGCTCACTAATGTCACAATATACATGTATTTCCTACTTTCAGGCCCAGCTTGTACCAAATTGCAAAGTTCACCTGGGAGACCGACTTTCTCGTATCACATTTAAAAGATGTCTCCATTCATTATCATTCTTCGAGAAATTGAAGTTGATACGGCATCTAATTACATCCAAAGGTCCCATCAGGTAAATACCAGTACTAGTACAATCACAGACAAAGACATAAAGTCATACATATCCTAATATGGTAGCCTCAATTCACCTGTAAATAGCACTAACCTGTTCACAATAGCCATTCAAATCTTCCTTTCTAAATATCCTGTGTAATGATCATGTACCTTCTGTAGTCCTTTGGGCAAGTGTTTCCCAACCAACAGTTATTTCTTTTTGCCCTAAGTGGTTCCTGGAGTATATTATCAGTGACCACTAAAGGTATACAATTAATTTATGGTTTATGAACAAGGTATTGAAGTATACCATGTAAAATGATGTGTAAAAATTTCATATTTTGGTTGTACTTATTGTGAAACTAACTAAAAAATCTAACTAAAAAATGTCTCGGGTTGGAAAGTGAAACAGTTTTTAAGTGTAGAAGCAGTTTCTTTGCTGGTTGGTCAAAGATTGTCATGTTATTGCAACAGGAACAGGTCACTTTTTGTGCAAGTTTGACAGGTAATTAGTATGACATCTTCATCTATTTGCTGATGAATTAAAGTTAGACTCTGATGAATTAAAGCTAGACTCTGATGAATTAAAGCTAGACTCTGATGAATTAAAGCTAGACTCTGATGAAAAGTTATGTATCATTTTTCAGGTGATGGCCTGGGTCACAAAAATAGCCATGTTGTTTGGTTTGGTTCCTTAATCAGCACTGACCTCATATAAGCAGATAAGCTGACTGTCATTTGATTTTAACAAGTTGAACAGCTGGCTAATCCAGATATTGTTTGAAGTGTGAGAAAACTGGCTGACCAAATAGTCAGTCTTCTATGTTAGTGATAAGTACATTATCAGTTAATAGTGAAATTAGTGCTTAGTCGTGGTGCACAAAACTAAGATCAGGGATTACTTTTTGTCACTGGTGATTCAATTTACAGGATGGGATTAGTGGATCAGTAATCTTAAGTGGAACATTGATTTGGGAGAGAACAAGATATGCACATATTATGATTCTATTGAATAGTGTGCGTAAAACAACTGTCTTGATAATGCAATTATAGTAATGAAAATAAGGAGGATGATATTTGGTGCATGGTATTTGTTTAAAAGCCAGTTGTGACAGGTGAACCTGTGTACAGAAGTAATCAGAGTAAAAAGAACAATTTTGCCTTTTCTCATGTATGGCAGGTATGGACAGGTTTAATTGTATTTCAGATGCTCATGCTTATTTTAAATGTGACCATCTGAGTCTCTTTCCAACTAGTTATCTATAAATAATTCTACCACCATGCCAAACTGATACATGAAGGTAATGTCACACATTCCTGAGACCAAGCCTTTGCTTCAATTTGTGTCATATTTATGCTTTTGTTTAACCATTTTTATGGTCTACATATGTACTCATTCTTGCCAGATTTTCACACAATAGTGGTGGGTTTTTGAAATAATAATAATAATAATAATAATAATGAGGACTTTGTACTATGCCTAATCATTAGAAGCTCTAAGCACTTTACAACATCTATAATGATAGGACTACAGAAAAACAAAAAATAAAACCCATGAAATTGGAAAACTTGGGTACAAAACATTATTAGGTCTTTAAGATTGTTCTTGCAGTCAAAAAAAGGTGAGTTTTAGGAGCACTCTTGAAAGGGATCACTGTCTGTGTGTCAAATTTCAATGGGCAATTCATTCCACATTGTTGAGCCCTGGTATGCAAAAGATTGTTGTCCATATGACTTCATTTTCATAGTGGGAACAATGAGTATTACAATTGTCAGAAGTGGAGCGTAAGTATCTTGTTGGTGTATACACATGGGTGAGGCCAGGTAGGTATGTTGGACTGGAGTTTATCAGTGAAACATAGCACACAGAACAAATTGTTTGATTCTGGATCGATTGGATAGCCAGTGTAGGGTACAGCAGTTGGGAGGTGTGCTCTGATTGTGGTAGTCTAAAGATGATCCAAGCTGCTGTGTTTTTAACTTTTTAAAGTTTCGGAGTAGATATTGAGATGAACTAGACATAATTGAGTTACAATAGTCCAGTCTTGATTGTGCTAATGAACACGTGTTTTAGTCACATCAACTGAAAGATAAAAGAAGCTTGTTTTGTGGTCCCAAAAGCTGGGTTAGTGTGTCACTCAAATTAGAGAATTGATATAATGGTTGAGAAAAGTATTCTATTAATATAAGCCTGTATAAGACCTTAAGACCAGAGGCCTCACCCTGCAGACCGTCCCAGCAATAGCTGCAGACAGACTGAAATGGAGCTCCCTTGCTGTCTCCTCAAGCACCAGATGGCGCAGAGAGGATTGATGATGATGATAATTTAAAACTTTAAGTTACAATTTAAATGAAAGAACATAAAACATGTTTTTAAAAATGTTTAATGCACTTTCAAAGAAAACACAGCGAGCTCAGCCTACTAGAATCCTCAGCAAATATTATTAACACACACACACACACACACACACATGCACACACACAACTTGCAACAACACAGTAAAAAAGTACACAATGATCCTATCATTAAAATCAGTTGAACAGTGGAATATAGTATTAATCTCTTGTTTCAGTCTTTTGCAGCTCTGAATAGTTAATTAGGGGCTAGGAAGGTAATGCAGGTACCATTTGTGATCATCTTTGCACTCATTAGCCATAATTTACTTTTTTGAAATAGTAGAAAAAAGATTTTTAGCTCTTATGACTGGGACTGTTGATGATTGTTTAGTATGTGACAGCTGTCCAGTCATGTATAATACCAGTCAAGTGTAATTACTGTTATTATATCAATGGATTTCATAGTCTCCAGAATGACAAATGTCAATATGGCATTTACACTATGTGCAGGAAATATGCTCCCTCTTTTGGCTTTGCTTCACAAAATCAGACTCCATAAACCAGGAGGTCTAAAATTTAGTTTTGCTAAGCTTTGCTCACTTTGCAGATGACTTATCCTTCCTTGTTGTGTTCTGACATTTGATTTCTCATTCATTAAATCATAAGTTTATTATTTCAGCTATAAGAATAATTACAGTGTGCATTTTACATAAAGGTAAAATTAGACTTTAAACAAATTTTACCATTGATCATGACTTGTTATTCATTACTAACAATAGTCAAACATTTTTATTGATGGCATTAGAATGAAAAAACTTAAATTTATTTAGAACTACTGATCTCTCATTTATTGAATTTTAAATGGATTGGGTTGTTCCACTTGTACTTTATATATGCTTATTTGCATATTGAACTTGAACACAGCAACAAATGATAATCACACTAGCTATTGTCAATTGTGTAATCTTTTGAAATTAATGGTTTATCTCTAACTGACATTGCCTTTTATTAGTCTGTGACAGTTACTTTATAAACAATCTAAAGGTGATGATTTACACTGAGCATTCAGCATGAAGCTCTGTGACTCATTACTGTTTTGTGTTTACACAGGCTACAAATTACTGAAATCATTTTGTCAAGAAAGTTCTTTGCTAGACCTTATCCCAAATAAGATCTATTGAAAACCATGTTGTAGAGTTGGAGTCATATATTGAATGTTTTGTGTGATACAGCATAATATGACAGGTTTGTTACATGTCTCATTAAAAATTTATTTTTATTGAATCACTAGTTCTCTTGCAAGTCCATTTCAGTCAAGATGTAGAGAAGTTCTTACGAAAGGACTCGATGAAAGAAATATTAACAAATATGAGAAGAGAATTTCCTAATTTCACAAGAGTCTTTATTGAAGAGAAGAACATTTTCCTGGCCAATTCTTTAAAGTTTGCTGCTCAACCAATCCATCTGTCTACAGGTAAAGCTTAGTTATGTCAGAATCAAAAAAAGTTTAAAGAGGAGGTATTTGTGTACGTGTTTTCTGATTTCCATGGTTACCTGTGTTGTGGATGAATTTTTTAACATTAACCTTTGATTTCACTTCATAGTGGTAGAGAAAAACAAATTGTTCATATTAAGACTTATTGAATCAATGTTACATGACTTCACTTAATGAAATTAATATACCCATATCATAAATGTTTCTATATACAATACATAATAGCAACTGATGTTATAACAAATTTTGACCAAGACATCCTGATGTATTTCATAACCATTTCTTTGTACATTGCAGAGTCCTTAAATATATAATATTTTCAGTTGTTTGGTAAATCAAATATAACTTTGCACTCATTCCAAATGAAATTGATGAAAATTGTGTAAATTTAGTACGTTTTCCAAAGCCCAAAAAAGATGTATATTTACACATTTGATAAATTTTATTTCAAATGGGAACTTCTGCAAGAGTCTTTATTTATGATATAGAAGCTTGGAAAGTTTGTATTCCTGCTTTGCTGTTGTGACTGTTCTTGATTAACTTGCAGGGTCTGCACAATCATTCAAGGTTATTGAATGCCATTGAGAATTGAACACCAATTCAAATAATTGAACTTAATTGATATTTCACCTTGGTCATTGAAAGTATTTTAAATTTAGAGGTTTTGAGTTTTTTTAAAATTAAATTTAAATTTAAATTTTAATTCTGAATCATTTATTTTATGATTGAGATGTAAGTATGGTTTGATTTTCCATCATTTGCTAGCAATTCTAATTTATCACATCATAGTCCACAGGTTGTATACAGATATCATGTTTAGAATACCTTTCGCATGACATCATTAACTCATGCACACTCTGTCAAATAAGGTTAATTGGTTACATTTGGTACTGAACAAAGCATTCTGTCCTAGTTTGTACCAGGCATCAAGGATATTTTATATATTCTTGTCTAAAATGGGCTACTTAAAAAATCCCAAATGGCTAATCGCAACATAGGTCATTTTTAGATGACTATTTTACATGCGACAATTACTGACTGATGATAGTAATGATGGAATAATTTTTTAAAGCTATCTATTACATTAAATTATTGGAGCTGGAAAAGTGTTAAAAGTGAGAATTTTAGTGATCAGAACTGGAAGATGTATTGCTGACACGACTGATGTGGTACACATAGTTTGTGATGTCATTTTTAAGGCTGAAAAATGTTACACTGGAAATATGTCAAAATCAGCACACCATACAACAAATTCATAACTTTTAAAACTTTATATGTAATTTTAATACATCTGATTACCAACTTTAGAGGGATAAACTTTTGGAATTATCATTGCCAACCAATGGACTTATCAACATGGATTATCCCCTTCATGTATTCTTGAGTCTTTTTGTCTCAAATTTTAATTTACTGCCATTTATTCAGTTATAAGAACGTGTGCAATTGAAACAAATTGTAAGACAAATTTATATTCTTGGATTTGGTTGAAGTTTTTATTTTATTTTGGAACAAATCGGTGTAAGGTGAATTCTAATAAAATGTTAGGTTTTACTGCCAAATTTGCCAAGATAGAAAAAAACATGGGGATAAATTGTTTCACTTTTTTAAATTCATTTGAAGAAATGTACAGGTATTACATATTTGTTTAGTGTAAGATACTATAAAAAGTGTTCACATATTTAACGGGTCCCAGAGTGGCCGAGTGGTCTAAAGCACTCTTCATTAAAGATCACTGCCATCTCACCTCTGTCTGCGTGTGTTCGAGTCTAAGATTCAGCTAATGTAGTTATGTGAGAAAGCTTGCCAGTAGCTTCTCGTGGGTCGATGGTTCTTTCCCAGGTTCTTTCTCCACCAATAATACTGGCCGCCATGTATAGCCTATCGTATGCTGAGAGATGGCTTTAAACTCTACAACAATAACTACATATTTAACATGTTTGCAGATTCACTTTTGTTGAAGAGAAAAATGGTAATCTCAACATTCCTGAAATTTTGACAACAAACTCTGTATAGATTTTAATTTCTAATTGGCTCCTGGCAAAATATCTCAGGGTTTATGAGTGAATGAAAACATTAATGCTGAATAATGAGACCCTGATAAATTCCCAAAAGTTCTCCTTAAAATTACATATATTTAAAAATTTCTAAGCATAGTTACATATAGTATCATAAGTGTGTGATAAACTAAATAAAGAAAAATCATAAAATGAAATTAAGAACTTTTTTTTTTATTGAATAAGCAGACTAAAATATTAATGGAATCAAAATCCTAATACAGCTTTATGGAACAGATATGAAATTTGGCCTACTAGTCAGTAAATCACTGATACAGTAAAATGAGTCCTACTAGTCAGTAAATCACCGATACAGCAAAATGAGGCCTACTAGTCAGTAAATCACTGATACAGTAAAATGAGGCCTACAAGTCAGTAAATCACTGATACAGTAAAATGAGGCCTACTAGTCAGTAAATCACTGATACAGTAAAATGAGGCCTACTAGTCAGTAAATCACTGATACAGCAAAATGAAGCCTACTAGTCAGTAAATCACTGATACAGTAAAATGAGGCCTACTAGTTAGTAAATCATTGATACAGGATACAGGAAAATGAGGCCTACTAGTCAGTAAATCACTGATACAGTAAAATGAAGCCTACTAGTCAGTAAATCACTGATACAGCAAAATGAGGCCTACTAGTCAGTAAATCACTGATACAGGAAAATGAAGCCTACTAGTCAGTAAATCACTGATACAGAAAAATGAGGCCTACTAGTCAGTAAATCACTGACACAGGAAAATGAGGCCTACAAGTCAGTAAATCACTGATACAGCAAAATGAGGCCTACTAGTCAGTAAATCACTGATACAGTAAAATGAAGCCTACTAGTCAGTAAATCACTGATACAGAAAAATGAGGCCTACTAGTCAGTAAATCACTGACACAGGAAAATGAGGCCTACAAGTCAGTAAATCACTGATACAGTAAAGTGAGGCCTACTAGTCAGTAAATCACTGATACAGGAAAATGAGGCCTACAAGTCAGTAAATCCCTGATACAGGAAAATGAAGCCTACTAGTCAGTAAATCACTGATACAGTAAAATGAGGCCTACTAGTCAGTAAATCACTGATACAGCAAAATGAGGCCTACAAGTCAGTAAATCACTGATACAGTAAAATGAGGCCTACTAGTCAGTAAATCACTGATACAGTAAAATGAAACTATAACAGACCTAATGAATAATGGAGTAGAAGTATCCAAAACCTGTGGAAAATTGTAGATAACAGTTAAAAGTAAGTATCCAAATGTGTTCCTGCTGACTAATATATATGCCACTTCAGCAACACAGAATAATATTCATACATATGTAAGGAATGAAAGCTCAGAAACAATCAATAGATTAATGCTTGTACAACTAGAGGCAACTTCTTTGAAAGATTTTGATTCCAATAGGACTGTAAAAGAGGTGAGCTGGAAGAAAGATGGATATTGAATTGCTAAATAAATACTGAAATATGGCAGTTTCCTCCTTCATCTTTTTGTTCTACTCTTTTATTTGTGACAAGTGTGAACCCCACTCCTATTAAATAAATTTCTGGCAGCATTCTATTTATTTTTTTCAGCTTTGTATTTGTTTCTTCTATTTAAACTAGTAATTGAGCTAGAATACTTGATATCAGGGTTAGTTATTGAAACTGAAACGTGGTTATTGAAAAGTCATTGAAACTGAAACTTGGTCTTCAAAAAGTCATTGAAATGGAAACCTGGTCATCAAAAAGTCATTGAAACTGAAACGTGGTTATTGAAAAGTCATTGAAACTGAAACATGGTTATTGAAAAGTCATTGAAACTGAAACATGGTTTCGAAAAGTCATTGAAACTGAAACCTGGTCATCAAAACGTCATGGAAAGTCATTGAATTTCAGTTCTCCTGATCTGCATGTACAATTTATTAAAATTATTTCATAAATTGTATCATTTTAAATGAGTATTTGTGCAAAAGACTCTCTCTCTCTCTCTCTCTCTCTCTCTCTCTCTCTCTCTCTCTCTCTCTCTCTCTCTCTCTCTCTCTCTCTCTCTCTCTCTCTCTCTCTCTCTCTCTCTCTCTCTGTATGTATTTGTTTTGCAGGTCATCTAATGCCCACAGTAGTTGTTGGAGTTGTTGGGATGGCACATATACCTGGGATTGTGGATGTCTGGAAACAAAATGTGTATGACATTAGGAATATCATGACGTGAGCATCGTTTTGTAATTTTCTTATTTTATTTTCTCTGCTTGACATTCTATCTGATAAGCTTCATTGAGGTTGACATTTTATTGGACAAGTTTGTCAGGTTGACATTCTATATGTGAAGCTTGAGTCATGTTGACATTCTATTGGATAAGTTTGTCAGATTGACATTCTAATGGATAAGTTTGTCAGATTGACATTCTATCTGATAAGCTTGAGTCAAGTTGACATTCTATTGGATAAGTTTGTCAGATTGACATTCTATTGGACAAGTTTGTCAGATTCACATTCTGTTCGATAAGTTTGTCAGATTGACATTCTATCTGATAAGATTGAGTCAGATTGACATTCTATCTGATAAGATTGAGTCAGATTGACATTCTATCTTATAAGCTTGAGTCAGATTGACATTCTATCTGATAAGCTCAAGTCAGATTGACATTCTATCTGATAAGCTCGAGTCAGATTGACATTCTATCAGATAAGCTAGTCAGATTGACATTCTATCGGATAAGCTAGTCAGATTGACATTCTATCTGATAAGCTTGAGTCAGATTGACATTGTCAATCTTGATTAAAGCTTATCAGATAGAATGTCAATCTGACTCAAGCTTATTAGATAGAATGTCAATTTGACTCGAGCTTATTCGATGGAATGTCAATCTGACTCGAGCATATCAGATAGAATGTCAATCTTGACTCTAGCTTCTATCTGACAAGCTAGAGTCAAGATTGACATTCTATCTGATATGCTCGAGTCAGATTGACATTCCATAGAATAAGCTAGAGTCAAATTGACATTCTATCTAATAAGCTTGAGTCAGATTGACATTCTATCTTATAAGCTTGAGTCAGATTGACATTCTATCTGATAAGCTCAAGTCAGATTGACATTCTATCTTATAAGCTAGTCAGATTGACATTCTATCGGATAAGCTAGTCAGATTGACATTCTATCGGATAAGCTAGTCAGATTGACATTCTATTGGATAAGCTTGAGTCAGATTGACATTCTATCTGATAAGCTTTAATCAAGATTGACATTCTATCTGATAAGCTTTAATCAAGATTGACATTCTATCTGACAAGCTCAAGTCAGATTGACATTCTATCTGACAAGCTAAGAGTCAAGATTGACATTCTATCTGACAAGCTTGAGTCAGATTGACATTCTATCTGATAAGCTTGAGTCAGATTGACATTCTATCTGATAAGCTTGAGTCAGATTGACACTCTATCTGATAAGCTTGAGTCAGATTGACATTCTATTTGATAAGCTCAAGTCAGATTGACATTCTATCTGATAAGCTTGAGTCAGATTGACATTGTCAATCTTGATTAAAGCTTATCAGATAGAATGTCAATCTGACTCAAGCTTATTAGATAGAATGTCAATTTGACTCGAGCTTATTCGATGGAATGTCAATCTGACTCGAGCATATCAGATAGAATGTCAATCTTGACTCTAGCTTCTATCTGACAAGCTAGAGTCAAGATTGACATTCTATCTGATATGCTCGAGTCAGATTGACATTCCATAGAATAAGCTCGAGTCAAATTGACATTCTATCTAATAAGCTTGAGTCAGATTGACATTCTATCTTATAAGCTTGAGTCAGATTGACATTCTATCTGATAAGCTCAAGTCAGATTGACATTCTATCTTATAAGCTAGTCAGATTGACATTCTATCGGATAAGCTAGTCAGATTGACATTCTATCGGATAAGCTAGTCAGATTGACATTCTATTGGATAAGCTTGAGTCAGATTGACATTCTATCTGATAAGCTTTAATCAAGATTGACATTCTATCTGATAAGCTTTAATCAAGATTGACATTCTATCTGACAAGCTCAAGTCAGATTGACATTCTATCTGACAAGCTCAAGTCAGATTGACATTCTATCTGACAAGCTAAGAGTCAAGATTGACATTCTATCTGACAAGCTTGAGTCAGATTGACATTCTATCTGATAAGCTTGAGTCAGATTGACATTCTATCTGATAAGCTTGAGTCAGATTGACACTCTATCTGATAAGCTTGAGTCAGATTGACATTCTATTTGATAAGCTCAAGTCAGATTGACATTCTATCTGATAAGCTTGAGTCAGATTGACATTGTCAATCTTGATTAAAGCTTATCAGATAGAATGTCAATCTGACTCAAGCTTATTAGATAGAATGTCAATTTGACTCGAGCTTATTCGATGGAATGTCAATCTGACTCGAGCATATCAGATAGAATGTCAATCTTGACTCTAGCTTCTATCTGACAAGCTAGAGTCAAGATTGACATTCTATCTGATATGCTCGAGTCAGATTGACATTCCATAGAATAAGCTCGAGTCAAATTGACATTCTATCTAATAAGCTTGAGTCAGATTGACATTCTATCTTATAAGCTTGAGTCAGATTGACATTCTATCTGATAAGCTCAAGTCAGATTGACATTCTATCTTATAAGCTAGTCAGATTGACATTCTATCGGATAAGCTAGTCAGATTGACATTCTATCGGATAAGCTAGTCAGATTGACATTCTATTGGATAAGCTTGAGTCAGATTGACATTCTATCTGATAAGCTTTAATCAAGATTGACATTCTATCTGATAAGCTTTAATCAAGATTGACATTCTATCTGACAAGCTCAAGTCAGATTGACATTCTATCTGACAAGCTAAGAGTCAAGATTGACATTCTATCTGACAAGCTTGAGTCAGATTGACATTCTATCTGATAAGCTTGAGTCAGATTGACATTCTATCTGATAAGCTTGAGTCAGATTGACACTCTATCTGATAAGCTTGAGTCAGATTGACATTCTATTTGATAAGCTTGAGTCAGATTGACATTCTATTTGATAAGCTCAAGTCAGATTGACATTCTATCTGATAAGCTCGAGTCAGATTGACATTCTATCTGATAAGCTCGAGTCAGATTGACATTCTATCTGATAAGCTCGAGTCAGATTGACATTCTATCTGATAAGCTCGAGTCAGATTGACATTCTATCTGATAAGCTCGAGTCAGATTGACATTCTATCTGATAAGCTCGAGTCAGATTGACGTTCGTTTGGATACATTTGTCAGGTTGACATTCTATTGGACAAGATTCAGACTGACATTCTGTTGGATACATGTTTCAGATTGACATTCTGTCTGACAAAGCCCCAGAAAGAACCATTGACCCACAAGAAGCTACTGGCAAGCTTTCTCACATACCCGCATTGGCCAAATCTGAGACTCAAACCCATGCGGACAGATAAATGAGATGTCAGTGATCCATAATGGAGGGCGCTTTAGACCACTTGGTCACTCAGGGCCCCTCTCTAGATTGAACAATTTTAAAGTGATCTTTTTTTCTAAATATATCTGAATGACACATTTTGAAATGAGTTTGTAACCTGATCAACGTTCATAGTAGATTATGTTGCCTTTTTGAAGATTAGACTGTTTAGATTAGATTATGTTGCCTTTTTGAAGATTAGACTGTTTAGATTAGATTATGTTGCCTTTTTGAAGATTAGACTGTTTAGATTAGGTTAAGTTGCCTTTTTGAAGATTAGACTTTAGATTAGATTATGTTGCCTTTTTGAAGATTAGACTGTTTAGATTAGATTAAGTTGCCTTTTTGAAGATTAGACTGTTTAGATTAGATTGTGTTGCCTTTTTGAAGATTAGACTGTTTAAATTAGATTGTTGCTTTTTTGAAGATTAGACTGTTTAGACTAGATTATGTTGCCTTTGTTTAGATTAGATTATGTTGCCTTTATGAAGATTAGACTGTTTAGATTAAATTATGTTGCCTTTTTGAAGATTAGACTGTTTAGATTAGATTGTTGCCTTTTTGAAGATTAGACTGTTTAGATTAGATTATGTTGCCTTTTTGAAGATTAGACTGTTTAGATTAGATTATGTTGCCTTTTTGAAGATTAGACTGTTTAGATTAGATTATGTTGCCTTTTTGAAGATTAGACTGTTTAGATTAGATTATGTTGCCTTTTTGAAGATTAGACTGTTTAAATTAGATTATGTTGCCTTTTTGAAGATTAGACTGTTTAGATTAGATTGTGTTGCCTTTTTGAAGATTAGACTGTTTAGATTAGATTGTGTTGCCTTTTTGAAGATTAGACTGTTTAGATTAGATTGTGTTGCCTTTTTGAAGATTAGACTGTTTAGATTAGATTGTGTTGCCTTTTTGAAGATTAGACTGTTTAGATTAGATTGTGTTGCCTTTTTGAAGATTAGACTGTTTAGATTAGATTGTGTTGCCTTTTTGAAGATTAGACTGTTTAGATTAGATTGTGTTGCCTTTTTGAAGATTAGACTGTTTAGATTAGATTGTGTTGCCTTTTTGAAGATTAGACTGTTTAGATTAGATTATGTTGCCTTTTTGAAGATTAGACTGTTTAGATTAGATTATGTTGCCTTTTTGAAGATTAGACTGTTTAGATTAGATTATGTTGCCTTTTTGAAGATTAGACTGTTTAGATTAGATTATGTTGCCTTTTTGAAGATTAGACTTTAGATTAGATTATGTTGCCTTTTTGAAGATTAGACTTTAGATTAGATTATGTTGCCTTTTTGAAGATTAGACTGTTTAGATTAGATTATGTTGCCTTTTTGAAGATTAGACTGTTTAGATTAGATTATGTTGCCTTTTTGAAGATTAGACTGTTTAGATTAGATTATGTTGCCTTTTTGAAGATTAGACTGTTTAGATTAGATTATGTTGCCTTTTTGAAGATTAGACTTTAGATTAGATTATGTTGCCTTTTTGAAGATTAGACTGTTTAGATTAGATTATGTTGCCTTTTTGAAGATTAGACTTTAGATTAGATTATGTTGCCTTTTTGAAGATTAGACTTTAGATTAGATTATGTTGCCTTTTTGAAGATTAGACTGTTTAGATTAGATTATGTTGCTTTTTTGAAGATTAGATTATGTTGCCTTTTTGAAGATTAGACTGTTTAGATTAGATTATGTTGCCTTTTTGAAGATTAGACTGTTTAGATTAGATTATGTTGCCTTTATGAAGATTAGACTGTTTAGATTAGATTATGTTGCCTTTATGAAGATTAGACTGGTGAGGAGCATTACACTAGTCCTTCTGTGACCACAACATTTTTAACTATGAATAAATTTCACGCTGATCATTGTTGAATTTAAGATGATTATGGTAAGATTTTGCAAAAGAACTTTTCCTGTGGCTGCAAAACAAGCGAGAGGGCACATCTAGGAGGTTTGCATATGAAGTAAATCAAAAGACATCCTTAAGAATCTGTGTGTGTGGGGGTGTGATTTGGATTTCTAAAGTAAATTTAAATATTTTTAGATATATTTCAGATATCATTTTTTTGAGATGGTTTTTAAACAACATGTAGCAAATGTAATAATTCTTGATTTACAGAATCAATATTAAGCTTTTTAGATACCACTAAGGTTGCCTAAGTGATTAATGTCCACTTTGGATGATGCAGGTCATGGCTTTCAACTCCAGCCAAGTTGCACCAAAGACTAAAAAATAGTACTTGCAGCTGCATCACTAGGCACTCAGTATTATAAGGTCAGAGTTAGGACTGGTCTGCCTGGTGTCAGGATAGTGACGGAGTGTGACATGATGTCCCAGTGCTAGATATCACTATAAACTGCTACACTGCAGACATTATAGCTTAAAGTTACATTAGATATCCAAATCACGTACAAACACAAACACACACCTTCCTAAAGATGACATTTGATTTATTTGATTTGCAAATGTCCAAGAGATGCCATTTGATTTTTTGATTTAAAAGCTCCTGAAGTTGCCTTTTGATTTATGACTTGCACACTTCCTAGAGTTGCTTTTTCATTTATTTGACTTGCACACTTCCTAGAGATGTCCTTTGATTTATTTGACTTGCACACTTCCTAGAGATGCAGCCCTTTGATTTATTTCATACACACACTTCCTAGAGATGTCCTTTGATTTATTTGACTTGCACACTACCTGGAGATGTCCTTTGATTTATTTGACTTGCACACTTCCTAGAGATGCTCTTTGATTTATTTGACTTGCACACTTCCTAGAGATGCAGCCCTTTGATTTATTTGACTTGCACACTTACTAGAGATGCAGCCCTTTGATTTATTTGACTTGCACACTTCCTAGAGATGCCCTTTGATTTATTTCACTTGCACACTACCTGGAGATGTCCTTTGATTTATTTGACTTGCACACTTCCTAGAGATGCTCTTTGATTTATTTGACTTGCACACTTCCTAGAGATGCAGCCCTTTGATTTATTTCATACACACACTTCCTAGAGATGCAGCCATTTGATTTATTTGACTTGCGCACTTTGTAGAAATGCCCTTTGATTTATTTGACTTGCACACTTCTAGAGATGCCCTTTGATGTATTTGACTTGCACACTTCTAGAGATGCTCTTTGATTTATTTGACTTGCATACTTCCTAGAGATGCTCTTTGATTTATTTGACTTGCACACTTCCTAGAGATGCAGCCCTTTGATTTATTTCATACACACACTTCCTAGAGATGCAGCCATTTGATTTATTTGACTTGCGCACTTTGTAGAAATGCCCTTTGATTTATTTGACTTGCACACTTCTAGAGATGCCCTTTGATGTATTTGACTTGCACACTTTCTAGAGTTGCCCTTTGATTTATGTGACTTGCACGCTTACTAGAGTTGCCTTTTGATTTATTTGACTTGCACACTACCTAGAGATGACCTTTGATATATTTGACTTGCACACTACCTGGAGATGACCTTTGATTTATTTAACGCACACTTTCTAGAGATGCAGCCTTTAGATTTATGTGACATGCACACTTTCTAGAGTTGCCTTTTGATTTATTTGTCTTGCACACTTTCTAGAGATGCAGCCTTTTGATTTATTTGACTTGCACACTTCCTAGAGATGCCCTTTTGATTTATTTGACTTGCACACTTCCTAGAGATGCCCTTTTGATTTATTTGGCTTGCACAATTCCTAGAGATGCCCTTTTGATTTATTTGACTTGCACACTTCCTAGAGATGCCCTTTTGATTTATTTGTCTTGCACACTTCCTAGAGATGCCCTTTTGATTTATTTGACTTGCACACTTCCTAGAGATGCCCTTTTGATTTATTTGGCTTGCACAATTCCTAGAGATGCCCTTTTGATTTATTTGACTTGCACACTTCCTAGAGATGCCCTTTTGATTTATTTGTCTTGCACACTTCCTAGAGATGCCCTTTTGATTTATTTGACTTGCACACTTCCTAGAGATGCCCTTTTGATTTATTTGACTTGCACAATTCTTAGAGATGCTCTTTTGATTTATTTGACTTGCACACATCCTAGAGTTTCCCATTGCTTTTTTTTACTTGCACATGTCCTAGAGATTCCCTTTCATTTTTTTGACACACACAATTCTATGAAATGCCCTTTGATTTTTTTTTTACACACAATTCCTAGAGATGCCCTTCGATTTTGTGGACAGTTTTTAGAGATACTCTTTTATTTTTTGTACACACAATTCCTATAGATGCCCTTTGATTAGTCAAAATTGTATAATATTGTATAATACCTCATGAAGTTGATGCGAAGCAGCATGACTTCTGCATGCACTTTGACATTGCCTACCTAAGATTCATAGATTTTCTCCCTTTCCTTTCAGTGTGCCAGAGGAAAGTAAGATTATAAAGTTTATTTTACTTGCACATGTCCTAGAGATTCCCTTTCATTTTTTTGACACACACAATTCTATGAAATGCCCTTTGATTTTTTTTTTACACACAATTCCTAGAGATGCCCTTCGATTTTGTGGACAGTTTTTAGAGATACTCTTTTATTTTTTGTACACACAATTCCTATAGATGCCCTTTGATTAGTCAAAATTGTATAATATTGTATAATACCTCATGAAGTTGATGCGAAGCAGCATGACTTCTGCATGCACTTTGACATTGCCTACCTAAGATTCATAGATTTTCTCCTTTTCCTTTCAGTGTGCCAGAGGAAAGTAAGATTATAAAGTTTTGGGGCATAAGCATGGTGGCAGGATTCATTGGACTACTATCATATGGATGTTTCCAACTCTATAAATTGAATTGAAGCCGCTTATTCCACATGTTTAGGCTAACAGGAATTTAATAATCATGTAAAATGGATTGTGACTCTTGTATGATATTTTAGTGTTGCCCATTCCTAAGCTGAATCAAAACATCTTTCCAAGAATTTCTCATCTGTAAGGGGTATTTAAATCTGGGGATATATTAATCTGTGCAATATAAAATGTTTAATCAAATGAAAAATTGTTTAATGTTCTGTGCAGTGCATATGTTTATAAAGAAATTCTAAAATTGACTTTAATGCACTGGTTTTGATATTTTTTTTTATCAGAATTTATTATTGTGACATGGGTCTCTTTCCTTTATGTCTAGGGTTCTGGTGCCCTCCTGGTTTTAAAGAGGTTCAGGAATCCATCTGGATTTTTAATTCATTCAGAACATCCTGGAAACCTCTGTGTGAAAGACTGTCATAAAATGTACCGAAAGTTTAGACAAAAAAAAGCTTAACTAAAAATTGTTAGAGAAAATGCATTATTTTCCCACTGCAGTTTTACAGTAATCGATTTTGCATGGATTGACAATTTGTCAGTAGTCATGTCTGAGTTTGATAACTAAGACTTTTGCACTCATTCCTTCAACTGCAAAACTGTCTTTAACCATGTATCAGACATGAAAATTTATTTTTGACATCTTTTGATCACTAGTTACATTTGATGTTTATTTCTTGCACGCAACATCAAGGCCAGGGATGTTCCAATGATATCAAGAAATGTCATACAAGCAAAGATGGATACAAAGAGATAGTCTGCTACACTGACTATATTTTCTGTATTGGTCTCTATGTAATATAGATTGAATGCCTTGCATATGACATCATGATGTTCAGTCTCATGGTCTACTAGACATCAGAATTACCAACAGAGTTGCTATCTTCAGAATGTTGACACTGCTATCTAGAATGGTTTAGGAATGTTTACAATAATTATGCAACTTATCATTGAACAATGACATTAAAAACATGGCATAAGTCAGACAAAGAATATCATAATTTGTATTATTTATTTATGAAACTCTGTATTATTCTTCTATTAATGCCTGGCAATTGTACAATTTTCATATTGATACATCTGATATAGAATTGTTTGTCTGATTAAAATCTGCCATTTAAGTGCTTGACTGTATCGTCCAAGTCATATGCTTTATTCAAGTACATCTAGCTTGCCCAGATAGGAACGGAAAATAGGAACCTCATAAGGCATTGAGCCAGTATTGTAATTTATAGTGTTTTGACCAGTTATTAGTATTCCATTTCAGCCAGTATTGTAATTTATAGTGTTTTGACCAGTTATTAATATTCCATTTCAGCCATTATTGGAATTTATAGTGTTTTGACCAGTTATTAATATTCCATTTCATTTCATGTGCATGAGTCAAGACTATTAAATGTAATGTTTTCCGATTGTTTATAACTAATAAATTATTTCCTATGAGACAAGAGTGATATTTATTTGTTGTGAATAATTTAGAACTATTACATTTTTGGACACATACAGTGTTGTTAACATATAAAAAATATTATGATGGCTGTTTAAAAAGTGAAATCAAATTAAAATTAATTTCTCAAACATCCTAGTTTTGCACACTGAATTCTTGAATTTCCACAAAGATGTATCCTTGCAGAACATGAACAACAGAATGTGTATAACCAGACTTGTTCAATTCCTGATCATTTGAATATGTTACATTGCAAATACTTTCTCGAGGATCAGTCTTTGACCATCTTTGAGGGGTGCTCACACACACATAGGGTATCTAGAAATGGGTCAGATGTACAAAATATTAACCATCTGTGAGAGGGTGTCATTAACTCCCACACATTGGGAATCTGGAAGAGGTTGAATATCAGATGTAAAAAATGTTATAATGACATTTACAAATATTTTCTGGATAAATGTTTTCAGCAATAACAGGAAGCCATACATATGTAACTCATTTTGTACTATGACCCCTGTATCACCGTTTGTGCAGAGAAGATGAATGAGTAGAGTAGATGTGTTGAAATATACACTGAAAGCTTGAGAATTTATGATTCAAACCATTGTAGTTCTTGTTACAGTTGAGTGTGGTCAATGTACCTTGATGGTCACTTAATGTTATCCGTGTATTTCATACACAACTTTCATCTGTATGAATGTTTCCCTTGTATTTCATAGACCCAACTGTCATGTTTGTGTGAGAAATGAACTGCATATCGTTCCCCAGTTACCGATTGTTTTCCTTTTTAAATATTGCTATGTAGTTGTATATTTTTATTAAAGATCTTTACTAAGGTCTGCCGCTGTCCAGTTCCTTTGGTTATCATCCTTCAGATTTAACATTATTGCATGTTCCCTTATCTGTTGTCAGACATTTTACTGAATTATATCATCACTGCTATATTGTTGGGTACTTACTGTGTATCTTTTATTGGTATTCTTTATCATCCAAAATTGTATATACTCATTTGAACCCATTGGCGAACTTTGGATTTATTTAGCACTACATAGCAACTGTTGAGGTGTGCTAAAACTACTGTATACATTAATACACCTCCTTTTATTTTAGCTAAAGCGGTTCAGGATTTGGCTTGATTTGCAATAATTTAACATGGGTTATTTACATATAGCATGCAGAGCAGATAGTTGTTCTGATAATTTGCTTCACTAAAAGTAATTTTAGTTATTTTCACACAAATCTCTGAGTCATCTCAACAATTCGTGTCATCTACATGTGTGATGGGACTCTGCTACTAAAATATCTAAAACATTGGAACATCTATCAAGTTAAGAAAATCTGTATTCAACCCTAATAGTAAATTGGACAAGACCATGCTTACAGTTTTTACAACTTCAAAACGTCTGTGAACAGCCATCTAATCCGAGAAAGAAACAAATACAGCAACTGCTCCTTTGGCTGCCTGGCCAATAAAAATTACAAGGCTGCAAGTGATTAAATCTGGTCCAAGAGAAGAACAGCCAAACACCATCTTTAATAGGTATATGTAAAGTATAGTGCATCATAAACCATCAATACCTTTCAGAAACTAATTACATATGACTACCAAACGGGCAACAGATGAGTGTCATTGCAAAACCATGCTTTAGAGTTAAGAAATATAGAATTACAACAATTACCGGTATTTCACTTCTGAAAGAACAAAAGTTTTCAAGTTCTTTCCTTGGACTCTTTGGCTAGATAGTATGGACATTGGAGAGCTCTCTGATAACGCCACTGGATAACACTAAAGTCCACTACAATCATAACTATATTTCAGCATGCTAGGGTGGTGTTGCTGAAATTTATTGACAGAAAAAAAGTATTCGATTTAGATACATATCCAATAGGTATATGCCTTTAAATGACCTTGATAAAAAAAAATGTAATTATTAGAAAGCAAATCAAGTTAATCTAAACAATTTAATATTTGAAGATATACTGATAAGGCTACTAGAGGAGCATCCATTATAAAAAATAAAACGCCTCAAATTTAGTCATAGGCCATCTTCATGACTCTGAACATTTGCTCGAGAAATCCAAGCACCCAGTTCATCTTGACCATGATATTGATCGATTATTTTTGTATTATCATTTAATGTAGCCTTATGACATTTTTCACCTTTAATTTGACATAATCTAGGCATCATATTTGTAAAAATTCCAGATGTGATATTTAGCAAGGACTAACTTGTTTGAGACTAAATCAAAGTAGAGTTCAAACATAAGTCAGGTGGAATTTGAGGCCAAATATGTAAATTTGTGATGCCTGGAAAATAATGTTCTAGACTGACGCCTGGCTTTAACTTGATCACAGCGACATAAACCAAGTGGTATTGAGATGCAAGCTGTGTGGAATTTGAGGCAAAAGATGTAAATTAGCAACACCAAGAAATACATTTTAGCTTGACACCTAGAAAAATAATTTGGGTTTCTGCCTCCTTCCCAAAATATACATATAGTGTATGGTTACAGGTTTTCCTGACTAATTTTTAACTCTATTTTTATGAATCTCATTACACAAGAAATAAAAATAATAATTTTACAAACTGCTTTTTATTCTTAATGTATACAATTTTACTGGTAAATACATTCAGATTGAGTCCATCACATTTCCATCATTCTAAAGTTATCAGCTTAATAATTCTTCAGTGCAAATTGAATTAGCTTCCTGGCATAGCTGATACTTTGTTATAGCATTCAGACATAGCTCCAGAGGTGTCAGGTCAGGGGCCCCAAGTGGCTGAGTGGTCAAAAGAGCTCTCCATTACGGATCACTGCCATCTCACCTTTGTCTGCGTGGGTTCAAGTCTAAGATTCGGCTAATGTAGTTATGTGAGAATGCTTTGCCAGTAGCTTCTCGTGGGTCGGTGGTTCTTTCTTGAAGTTTCTGGAGTAGAAATTGAGATGAACCAGACCGAATTGAATTAAAATAGGCCAGTCTTGAAAGTACTAATGAACACACGTGTTTTAGTGGCATCAACTGGACAATATTTGAGAACAAAGCTTTTGTGTCTCAGCTCAAGATATGCAGCCTTGCATATGTTTATGACATGTTGGTATCATTAGGTAGTGGCAGATGCTTTATCTGCTTGCGAAATGGACTCCCCCGCCCATATGAGTCTCCTGCTGCCTTGCAGGTCATATTTGGTTAGCCAAAGGCTAAGGGAGTAAACCCTAAAAGAAAATCTGGAGTGAAGACCCTGAGGCAGTTGGACGATGTACAACATTCCCTTCTGGAAACTCCTTAGTCTGGATAGGGATGGGCTCCACCAGACAACATTTGCCCAAGACACACTGATAATGTTGGACAAATATGAAGTTGCCATACCGGATTGGTTGTCGCCCGGGTCAACAGGAACCATGCCTGCCATTATCCAATAGGACGGAGGTGACAGGTGTGCTACTGGTACTTTGCATACAGCATCTCAATTGCCACCTGGAACATTACAACTCGGGCGCAAATTGGAAGACTCGCAGTTAACAAATGAGATAAAACTACACATGGCACATTCTGGGACTCTGTAAAGTCAGATGGAAAACCCCAGGAGAATACCAAACTGAAGATGGGCATATTGTTACATGCTTAGGCTTGAATAAACAGTAACATAGAAAGACTGAAAATAACAAGCATGTAAAACTAAATAAACAATTTATTGAGTACAAATATTTTTCAGAAAATAAAAATAAACTTAACGGTTTAAAGAATCAATTCCAAAATTAATCCAAAAATAATTCAAAATATTATCCACTAGAGAAATTGCAAAAGTCCTGGTAATAAAATGTCTAAGTAATTCTAAGTTCGAATCCCAGCGAAGTATCCAATATGGAAGACGATGTCACTTAATGAAGTCCATTCTTGATAATAAGTCTGAGCACAATTCTTTTCCAGATAAATAACAAAATAATTCCTCTGGATCCAAGCTAATTTATATAATTTCCAGTACAAGGTAATTTATAATAACTCAAAAAGACCCAACTTAATATTCTAAAAGCCAACTACACCGCTCCCTCGATAACTCGCGCCCTGATAACTCGCGAACCCGCTTATAACGCGGTGTCCGGCGTGGATCCCGTTTTTTTAAAAGAAAATATTTTTTAAAAATGAAGAAAATCGTGATCAGAACTGTTGAATGAAACCTTGATATATCGCCCGTTTTATCGTCGAAAATGACGGTTAGTGCCCGAAAAGTTAGAATTAAAATCGTGAAATGTTCAGGTTTTAATAATGAATCACATACCTTGTTAGATTTTATCGGAAAAAATATTTTCTCAGTTCACTGTAAATAATAATACTGTTTATGTATAGGGGAAATTAGTGTTTTAATCTTTTCATTGTGTTGCAGTGTAAGCAGTATAATCGTTGCATGTTCTCTTCTATTCAAACATGAAAAGAGTCAATTGACCGTCACATCGATGCCCGCGAGCACATCTGTGAGAACCTAATTAACTGCCGGCTGCGTTTTGATCGACGACTTAGGGAAGTATTTGTTGCATTGTAAAACTCAATTAAAATAGACCTGCTTTGTTTTATAAGGCGGTCTTTTGTATCAAATCAGGTAAAAGACGCACAATACAAAAGTTCAAAGGAATGCAAATCCTACATGCATAAACTCTTGTGGTCAATATCGTGTCTCAACATCGATCAAATTAGTTGGACCAATCGAACATGGTTTCAAATAGTATGTACTTATTGTCATTAAAGTATATATTAATCAGTAATTTATCCTAATCATTTGTAAATGTGATCATGGAGAGCAAGGGAATCAAGCGAAAGGCGTACTCGGTGAATGAAAAGCTTACTGTCATAGAGAGGGTTCGTAATGGTGAATCAAGATCAAAAGTTTGTAGTGAACTTAAACTTGCCGAGTCGACACTCAGAGGTTGGCTCAAGGATGAGCAGAAATTTCGGGATTATTTGCATGAAGTTGATTCTGATGATGGATTTAAACGGAAACTGGCACGCACTGCAAACGACTCAGAATTAGATGATGCTGTGTACACCTGGTTCACACAACAACGTAAACAAAGTGTTCAGATTTCGAGAACAATTCTCAAGGTCCAGGCAGAGAAAATGGCAAAAACTATGGATAATGAATCAGATTTCATGGCAAGCCATGGATGGCTTTGGAGATTCCAGCGCCGACATGGAATAACACAAAATTCTTTGTCGGGAGAGATACGCTCAGCAAATCAGGCGGCCGCATCTAGTTATCCCAACCAACTCCGAGAGATACTGACCCGTGATGGATATACAGACGACCAAGTTTATAATTGTGATGAGGCTGATCTATGCTATCGGATGATTTAAATATTTTTCATATATATTTTTTTTTTACATGTCTGACGTTTAGACCCATTAAATTCATGGTTGGTAATGGTTTATCTTTGTAATGTTTTTTTTTTTACATTTTACTCTATCTATCTATCTAATCAATCTATCTATGTATCTATTTAGTGATAACAGAATTTTACGTTTTAGATCAACACAAGTTTCGACGTTGTCTATTTTCGATATGAATGTAATCTTTTATGATAAAATAAATCTTGATTCATTTTGAACAAACAATAAAACTAGAATGTATCCAAATCAATACAAAAAAAGCAGTGACGTAATACACAATGTGTTTAGCGATACACATGTTAAAAGTACTGATACCTCGTGGAATAATGTTTGTTTTTACGCTCTTTTCAAGATATTTTATCCAGAAATTAAAGGTAATTTATAAAGAAAAACGAACAACACCTTTATAAAGAAATATTTATTCACAGTTATTTTCAGCACGATTATAAAACGAGTATTTAACAATGCACCCCCCCCCCCTTTCGCCTATCTGTCGATCTCCCATCTCTTTATTAGTTTTTTTTTATAGGTTCCTCGGTAACTCGCGCCCTCGCTTATAGTGCGGTCGATGTTTTTGGACCCCGTTGTGCGCGAGTTATCGAGGGAGCGGTGTACTACTGAATAGCTTGCTCCAAGACATAATTTTATATAGCGGTTTTTATGTAAACAAGAGGTAAAGTGATCTTCTAGAACCTTTTCAGAACAATTTTACGTTAAAAAACTTGCATACCCAGCATATGACCCAACTAAAATAGAAAGATGTTTTATCTAGAACTCCACAATGTCCTTGGAACCAACCAATCATTTTAAAAGCTTGTTTACAACTCTGAAGCCAGGTCAAAAAAGAGGTCAACACCTGGTGTTTATTCTGTAAAGTACAGGTCCCCCCCCTTTCAATGAATGAATCTTAAAACTTAAAATGCCAAATTTGAATCTAACAAACAGACAATAAAAAAAACCATAAATAACTCGTATCAAATATACGTAACAATATATTCTACTAAAGTGGAGAGTTGGAGAAATCCATAAATGGAGTAGGCTTCCTTGTAAACAATGCAATCAAGGGATCTGTGCTTGAATGCCACCTCATATCTAGCAGAATCATCTCCATTCATCTGAAAGAATCCCCTTTTAACATCACAATTATCCAAGTCTGAAAGTATCTCACAATTATCCAAGTCTGTGCTCCAACTACTGATCATGATAATGAAGAAATACAGCAGTTTTACAACAAACTCTGGGGTATTATAAACATGGTAAGTAAAAAAGATGTCCTCATCATCCAAAGAGACTGGAATTCCAAAGTTGGCAAAGATGCTCTTAAAGACTGGGATGATCATTGTGGACCTTCTTGCAATGAGCTTACCAATGAAAGAGGGAGACGGCTGCTCGAGTTCGCAAGCTACAACAACTTGGTACTAGCCAACACCCTAGGACAATATAAAGCTTCACGATGCTAGACATGACACACCAAATGGAATCCATCATAACCAGATCAACTTCATAGTGGTTCAAAACCTTGACCAATTTGGTAGCAATAGAGCAGAAACAAGAATGTTCCCAGGTGCTGATATTGGGAGTGATCATAATCTAGGGATTATGAGGTTGAAGAAAATGAACAAGCTAAAAAAAATCAGGATCAAATGCAACCTTCAATAACTAAAGGACCCTAACAGCTTAAAGTCATTCCAAGGCACAATTGGAGGAAAATTTGCTCTACTCCTTGTGATGGATGTTGATGTTAATGCGATGACAGACACTTTCAATCAACACAGTTATGACAACAGATGCCAAGGACATCATTGGCATCCATCGCCCAAAGAGGAAACCCTGGGATACAGAAGAGATTCTGAATCTGTGTGATGCCTGACAAGACCTCAAAAACACCAGACACAACAGGGCAATGCAGTACTGAGAAATAAACAAGAATATCAGAGAAAAACTCGAAGAAAGCAAAATAAGATTGGATTGGACAAAGGTTTATAGAAATAGATACCAGTCTGATAGAGAATAACAGCAGAAAGCAATTCCAAATTGGTCAGGACCTCACCAAACAGAAGCATCCAAGAGTAAGTACCATTCAAGACGAGAAAAGAAAATGCCTCACAGAAACAAGTGACATTGAAGAAGGATGCACTGAGTATTATAAAGAACTCTACAATCATCCATCCACATGAGACCCAGAGGTCCTTGAAGTTCCAAATTCCACAAATGATGATTTCCCCATTCTCAAATAAGAGGAAAAGTCACCAATAAGAGTACTGAAGAATGGGAAGGCAGCTGAAGTAAACAACATCCCAACTGACTTTTCATGAATGGGGAGGGGGGTCTCAGTGATAAAGCTACTAACACAAATCTGAAACAAGATCTAGCAGACAGGTGAATGGCCAACACAGTGGACCCAGTCACTGATTATAACAGTCCCCCAAAATCTCCATCTGTGCCAAAATTACAGAACTATCAGTTTGATCAGCCATGTTATTAAGAAAATGATGATGGCCATCTTGAGCAGACTGAAACCACTAGCAAAAGAAATAATCCCTGAATAACAGGCAGATTTTCGGAGTGTTAGAAACACAACAGAACAAATATTCAATTTCAGGGTTCTATATGAAAAGTACTCGCAACATCAACAAAATACATCTATCATTTGCTCATAGATTTAAAAATGGCTTTGACAGAATGTGGCATGAGGCATTATAGGCTACTACGAAGAAGTACAACATGGGTCAAAAGTTGACCAATACCATCAAGGAACTGTACACCAAGGCTACCAGTGGAGTAATTGCTCAATGTTCTGTGGGGGACTGGTTCAAGACAACGGTTGGAGTACGTCAAGGCTTTCACCCGTCAACCACGCTAATCAACATCCACTTAGAGCACATCATGAGTGAAGCCCTGGAAAACCACGGCGGGACAATCAGCATTCGAAGGGTAATATCACCAACCTCCGCTTTGCAGACGACATTGATGGTCTAGCATACAGTAAAGTTGAGCTTGCCACCTTAGTGGAGAACCTGGATGAAATACCAGGTTTGACATGGAGATAAGCACGGAGAAGACAAAGCGGATGACAAATAGTGGCAAACAAATCTAAACCAAGATTAAAGTCAAAGGACAGGAACTGGAAACAGTGGGCCAATTCAAATATCTTGGTTCCATAATCACCGATGAGGGATCAAGTGCCGAAATGTTGTTACGAGCATCACAAACAACAGCAGCTATATCAAAGCTAAGACCCAGCTAGAGAGACATGAATATCTGTCTGGAAACTATAATCAGACTATTGAGAGCACAAGTCATCTCAGTCATTTTGTATTCATGTACGGGCTGGACCCTGACATCAGAATTACAATGAAGAATCCAGGCACTTGAAATGAGATTCTTCAGAACCATCCTTGGCATCTCTTACATGGACCACATCACAAATGAAGAACTGCGTAACATCATCAGGCACATAGTAGGCAATTATGAAAACCTCATCACGACTGTCTAAAAAAAAGCCGATTTGGTATGGCCATGTTAGTAGAGCCAACAGTCTATCCACAACTGTTCGGCAGGACAGTGTCCAGGGTGGCAGTAGGAGAGGTAGACAGAGAAATAAGTGGAATGACAACATCACAGGATGGACTAGGTAAGGTTTGCTGAGATACAGGCATTGGCACATGATCGAGACATGTGGAGGGAACTGGTCAGATGTTCAGGAGCACAGTGCCTCAATGACCATACTAGGTCAAGAGATTGATGATGATGATGATGATGATGATGATGATGATGATGATGATGTTGTTGACAAGCTGTAATCTGTGAACTTTTTTCTCTTGACCTTTCTCTTTCAGGGAATTTTTCTTTCTCTGTGACCTGGTCTTGATGCCACTGCTCTTCTTTTTTGGGTCAGTTTGGTTTTTCGGGGAGTGTCTTTTTTTTGGTGAGGACTCTGGGATCACTGGGATCATCCCATTTTAAGAGGGAGCGAATGATAACACTTGCTAGATAACCGCTACATCCATGCTTTTTGGTTTAAGTGTAGATGCGATGATCAGCCATTTGAGTCAAGGTTACATTGTTTCTCTCAACAATGTATTTAGTTTGTGAATTATGACTTGCATATATTGACGTACTTTACTGAAATAAGTTTTTTTGTGAAATATATGACACTGGCATTACGACTATGCCCTCTGCGCGTAAACCACAGTTGAATTTGTTCTTTGTCTTCTCCTAACATGTCGTCAAAAATGCCCAGATGGGTTTGACTGAAGTCGGATATAATCCTTCCCTTCGTCTTTGCAAAGGATTCCTTCCACAAACCCGATGAAATCACCTTGACGCAAGAGGCTGTTCGTTAAATGCCACTCGTTGTACACCACACGATGTGTTGAGGTGGACGATCGATCAAATGATTTTTATGTTCAATCAAATATTTTATAAATGTTGTTTTGCCTGGATCGCTAGGTCTGGCAATTAACGTATTAAAAGTATCGGCGAAGATATAAGGTCTCCCGTCGAGCATGATCTAAGTGTTCGTCAATGACTTTGAAAGTGGAGGAATAGGGCGCAGACACAGGAGAGATAGCCACATTAGTGTGTGGAATGTCGCGTTTGATACGTAAACACACAAGCCAAGAGTTTTTGAGGACACGTTTATTGCTAAAATGAAAAAGAACGACATAAAAGACAAAAACACATACAAGCCAAATGGTTAAGTACAGCAATAAGATACACTTTACAACGATCAAAGTGGAACATAAACAACTCTCTGTACATGTTTTTGGTAACGAAGGTGTCCTGGAAATAGTGTGTAACGTTCTTACAGTCTCTACATTGGTTACAGTCACTCCAGGAATGGGCTTTTGGGAGTGTACATGGTAGACATATGGTCTCACGCAGAGACTGACATCCAGTCAAGAGACATCGACAACGAGTGTCATCGCTTTCACATTCATCAGGTTTGACACGCAAACATCACTTTTCATGGTAGGTGTAGTGGTTGTAGTCATAGCAAAGTTCTTAAGATGTCCTCCTGAATCGCTCATGTCATAGCATACGGCATCGCAATCAACTTGAGAATCCCGGAACTTGAATGATGTCTGTTTAAAAGTATTCATCTTTCTTACTTGGTCTTTGTAGTTACAATGAACTCTCTTGGACATTGTCCCTTTTTATATACTGACCAATATCGACGTGACCATACGGTAAAGTGAAGTGGATGGGAAGCCGAACTCTCTTCTGATACACGATTTGATAGACTTTTTCAAGGGGTCGAGTGACAATTTTGTCTGTGGGTAAACGTACAATCTTGTGCGGTTCATAGGTGGTCAATTACATTTTTCATCATGTCCAGACTGCAAGGCTTCGTTCAATACGCCGAAGTTCACCACTCGACTGTTGCAATAACTGAGAGTCAATCCTTTCACTTTACACTCGGTGTGCACTTCTGCTTGTTTTATTCATGTATTTAGTTTTATCATGCATCATCTGGGAAGGTTCTGTCAAATACTCCGACTTGCCTATACATGATCGTTGTGCCATTTTACCCCACAATCATTTAACATCACTTTGGCAAAAGATCGCGCTTCTTTGTTTTTCTGCACGTGGTCTAAAGTGATGACTTTCTGCTCCCACCAATTCTCTTATAATTTCGCTTCAGTTTTAAAAAGGCATCAACTTAGTTTGCGAAATATTTTTTGTCTCGTTGCCATTGTGGTATTGTTGTATCTTGGGAAAGTGGCAAGTTTTTTTTAATACTTCTAACAGTTTGTATCCCAGGTCCAGAGCTTTAAACAATTACATGCTGATCCACGTTCCTTTCAAAGCGCGTTCTTCCATGGTGTGCTGACAAGATCGGTCTTGGTTGCACATTTCGGCACAAGTACGACACAAACAAAACATAAGTTTTTCATTGCAATGGAAAGGTAAAACGGGATGGTACAAGTCCTTGGGAGGCAAGACTTTGCACTTGATCAAGCCTTCGTATTGATGAATGTTGACCAGGTCAATGCGTTCGGTCATTGCATATGCCCTACGGGAAAGGGGCGATATTTGCACACGTAAGGATACAGAGAACACGCATAAAGGTAACTGATTTATTCTTCTTTCTACTCGTTGGCTTCATAAAGCAAATAGGTCGCATTCGTTCGTCCTCCGTACAAACTGTGTAGCGGGTTCAGTGGGTCTACTAGCTTGTAACTTTCCACGATGCATTTAAACTCGGGATAGGTTTTCAAACGCTGATCGTACTCGTATTCGCACATTTCCACCACTTGATATCCTTAATGTTTTAGCTTTAAGCGTGGCTGATAGGTGTCCTTGTACAATTCTTCCATGGTCTGTTGTAAAAACTGAGTTTTACTGTCACGTTGATCGTAGTAAATGGGACATCCATGAAATAAAATGGGTCATCCGTGAAATAATCACCCGTTAAATTCGTACACGATCTGAGGGTTTTCTAAGTCCCAATCATCCACCAAATACGTTAAGATGGTATTTCTGCCTCTTCTTTTTCGGGCATGTTGTATCCATTTGTCTTCCTTGTCACACAAGTAATGCAGCTAGCGTAGGGCTTTGACTGAGTATTGATGTTTGACAAAGTTCATCGTTTGAGGGCTGATGATAGCCAGGGTGTTTTCAGGCATGA
Source organism: Unio pictorum (assembly GCA_030141615.1). NCBI lineage: Eukaryota > Metazoa > Mollusca > Bivalvia > Unionida > Unionidae > Unio > Unio pictorum. The sequence continues at coordinate 10,752,290 of JARLTB010000058.1, read as the reverse complement.
ATCGGTAGCGGTACACTAAGGAACTCGCTTTGGCAATGGTGCAGGCCATTTTTAAAAAAATCAATCCCTCCGTGTTCATGAATAATTCTCAAATTTTTCCACAGCAACGCCGTAAACTGTCCACGTCCGATCGACAATACTTCAATATTTCTTCTTGAAAGTCGAAGGGGTCTGAGGCGTGCGTGTGATAGCAAGCGTTGAAATATTTTCATTGTTCTGTGCGAATGTTGTCGGGGTCGTAGTAGTAACCTCAGGCAAATGGGGTAGAACAGCATGTTGATAGGTTTCAGTATTGAAAAAGTGCGGAAATAGCCTTTAGTCATTTCTGGCATTCCAAACGTTTTCGGCATTCGACTCAGTGGCATGACCAATTAACTCATCAAATCTGTAAATCGTGCTTGTCCCACTTGCATGGAAATATTTTGGCTCCGTTCAAAGTCACTTTCAGACGTTCGTTACTTCGCTCCGTATAGTATCTCGACAGTAATTCCCCCTCGTATATTGAGAAATTGTGAGCCATTACCGTGGGATAGCGATAACGATCTCTGTAACGTTCGATGTCTTCTTGACTCCACGTCTCGGCGATGGGTAAAATAGGATTGCGTGTTGGACCCTCGAAATATTTATTCCATGTCCTCAAGGAATCTTGCTACAGTGAGGGCAATGACTAAAGATAGGCTCTTGGATGCACTTCTCACACGGTCGATGAGCCAGTCAGAAATTAGGAATCTCAAATTGACAATGCCAGTCTCTTGCATGCATTTAAAATCGAAACTGATGCAATTCCCTTTCTTATGGTAATCTTCTTCTTAATGGTATTTCTGAATGTAGCGTTTGTGTCCACAAGTTGGTGACTAAAGTGACATTGTTTCTTTCCTGAATATACGTGCGCCTTGGTATTATTGGTATGTATGCCTTGTCCTCAAGTAGGGCACAATCTCTGGAGTTGACAAGCACTTTTTTGCTGTCTTCAAATGTTATTAGCAACAGGTAGAGCTGATAAAAGTGCACCGACAAGTTAGGCAATGCACTCATTGTTGTCCTTCCTTCAGACTCGGTTGAGAGGCCAAACACCCCGAGCATTTTGATCCACAATACTTGTGTTTTACTCGAGTTATATACCTGTCGTCACATTCTGCGCAATAATAACTGTATTTCAGGAATCCAGTGATATGGTGATGCCATCAAAATGTTTATCGTGATGATATACATGAATGTACTTTCCGTCTTTGAACTATTTGCCTCGAAATAACAGAGGTAGCTGCGATTCTTGAGGGTGCCCTTTAAAGATGTAACGTGGTGCCAAGACATCTGGCAAGTTTTGCATTTCTTGAATGCCACAGGGTGTGACTTTGGGTATCCCAACTTGCTGTAACAGGAGTTCTGCTTCACTTCGTTGTTTGTCTTGATCCGATCGTTGAATAGTTTTCCTTGCTCTTTTCCATTCTGCTGTGTCGTTTTTGTCGGCATAAGTTCGTCCCACAACGATGGCACGGGCTAAACAGATCTGGTCTTGTGGGTTGTTAATTCGGACGAGGCACGTTTTGGTGCTGCAAAGTTCGTCTACTAATAACACCTTTATGAGTCCTATCCCTTTGGGAAGAGAAACATGAGTCATGAACAGTGTCGCTTTTCCATCGGTGATGTGAAACTTGTCTTTGGATTGTTGCACGTGTTGAGTCTTGTTGATGACTTTGGAAGGTGTCAAATCTGCTGGGCTGCTAAACTCGGTCGAAACGTGGGACTTCGAACTGTCGTGATGAATGGCAAGTATCAAGCTACCATCTTCTTTGGCTTCACATTGCCGTTTTAGTGTTGTTAGCAAATAATCACACACCTCGGTGATGAACCCTTCTGCTTTCTCCACAAGTACGTCGGACTTGAAATCTTTAAACTTCACCGTGTACATGTAGGCCGTGGTTCTAAATTTTCTAGAGAAACGATGTTTCGTCTCTCGATTGTGGTAGTACTTTTAAGGGTTTACTGGTGACCTTTGTTTGGGTGTAGAATCTCTGGGTCTGGCTTCTGTCTCACTCATGTCATCTTCAAAATCGTTGGCATGAATTTGAGCCAAGATCTCCACTACTGTGCGAGGCAACAAATCACGTTTCTGTCTTAATTTCTTCTCCTTTCTTGGCGAAATGTTGCGATCGTTTAATCTTGACTTCAAAACGTGAAATGACTACATTTAAAACGTGATGGTCTTTTATATATTCATGTCAGACCAGTGTATGTGTGTGTATATATCGCACCTATATAGAGAATGTGACGTCACAGACCACTCTCTTCAGATTGGATGACAGACTACGCACTGTGACTAAATTTTGTAGCGCGTGTTAGGACTTGTGAAGGAACTCAGTCCGTTTCGATCCACGCTTCCACTATAAATAACCGCAGTTCACTGAATTCCTTTCACCTGATCGCGTCACATGATGTGGACAAAAGTAAAATCAGAGGCGTAGCTGGGGGGGGGGGGGGGGGGGCAGGGGGATACATATGTCCCCGGGCGCCAAGGTACAGGGGCGCCAAAATGAGGCTTACAACGTTACATTATAATAAGTAAACAAGGGTAATAATGTAACGCCGTTTCCGGCTACAATATTTTTGGGTTCTCCTGTCTAGCTTTTGATTAGAAAGAATAATACAAGACCGTATAGAATCAACATCAAAAGTATTTATTTGTAAATTACCTCAAGTACAACGGCAGGTGAACATGCAATTATTGAATGTCAATACTGTTACATATACATAAACATTTAATATTTAATACGAGACTTATGTAAACCAGAGAATCACGGGAGACAAAGGTGATCGACTCCCGTGGGGGAAGGTGCAATGGAGCTTCAAATATAATTGCACCTTCTCCACCTCTTTTAGAATATGTTTATAATGGTTTATATTACATAGAATTAACGTTATGGATGTACAAGATGGAGTTGCTTAAGTGGGATGGTGAATAAGGTGAAGTATTAACCTTCAGGTGTTGAAGGTGAAGAGTTTTGTAAGGTGAAGGTGCAACGTGAGTCACCTTCTAGTGAAGGTGGAGAGTGACGGTTTAGTAGCGTTAATAATTTATATATCAGTTTCCGAGGGAACAATTTGTATGTTTCCAAGGATTATATTTATCGTAATTATCTGTCACCTTCACTTTACATAGATTAATTGCGGTGAGAATTCACCGAAGGTGAAATCATATTAACCAATACAGTAGCAGACGTCACCTCATGAATAATAAATAACATCTGGAATTACCCGTAATGTCAAGCAAGCATATCAATTGAACTAACCATTGCAACCTGACTATGTTTATCCATCATAGCTTGAGACATTATAATATAGCTGAATGGGTACAAGTCAACCGATGCTTTGCTTCCGTCTGCTCTGAACGCTGGACAAGATAACAGTGAAGCCCACTATTACATGTACGAGGTGCTATTTATAGGAAAAGGTCATGTGACCAATAGCCAATCAGATTCCATTGTGCTCGCTGACCAAAAGAGTGCAAATGGCGGATTAGTACGTATTTTGACGGCGAGTATACGGCCAAACATTGGATTTATAGAATAATTTGACCATGTCCTGGTGGAATTATACATTTATACGAGGTAATTTCAATTGTACTGCTATGACTAAGATGTAAAATATGCACAAACTATTCATACAAGGTTACAATACATACCAAATCTGCCTATCACATCGTGTCAAAACATCATGAATCAGCGTGTTCCAATACACAATGCAGGTAACAAAAGTCACTTGCTAAACGCTGAAAGACGTGTCCTAAATAAGTAAGTAATACATATTACCATACATAAAGCACATATCTCATCTAGGAATTGATGCATAGTAATTACATTGTAAATTCGTAATGAAGGTAATGTTCATTACACTGCCCCCTTCCTAAGGCATTTGGTCCCCAAAGCTCACAAGAATAGCATAAATGTTAAGAATAAACCGAGATATATTTAAGATTTAAAGATGAATTAACATTTAGCATCAAAGCAAAAACAGTTTTAAAGACTGTTTTGGTCATATTAGCTTTTGAGTCCTCACATAAGCAGGTACATACGGTAAAAATTACAGACGTTACTACTGAAAGTCAATAACACTTAATGAAAAATAAAAAATAGTTAAATGTACACTTCAGTACTATGTGAGAGGAAAACAAATACATCATACTGTTGTATGACAAAGCGGATACAATGATGAATATTTACATGCAAAAGCAATGTGTCACGAACTTTAAAAAAAATTGATTTACTTAAGCAAAGATCAATACAGTCAGCTGTATAGATATACATAAAACTATTATAATCCTACCATCTCTTCATTAATTGATACAATAGCTATATTACAGACTTGTATAATTGTCTTAATTCAGTATAATTAATCCAATCGATCCCAAAAATTCTATTCTTCTTTCCTGATGGTTGTGATAGCGAGTCTCCTCTCCAGAAGTAGGCTGAAATGTTGTAGGTTGTAATATTCGGCTTCTCTTTGTAGTTCTCTCAAGTACCTTAGGTCGTGTGGCAAAGTATTAGTTGTGTCTCCTCCTCCATTTCTTAGATAATTTAGAATGTGTCTGAAATGACTTGGGTCACGATCTATGAAGTAAGTATAAACGCTGTCGGTATTGTATGGTTTCAGGGGAGAGTCTGGCATGACCATGTATGCCAAAACAGATGATGGATCCTTCTGTAAAGTTAAGACAGATGTCTCGAACTTCTGACCACCAACATTCAGTATAACTCTCTTATCCTGGACCAGCTTTATCTGTTGAACCCTGAGAACTTGGGTCGGGATAGGTATGTAAGCCACACTTGGTGCCTTGGCTGGTGTCCTAGGTTTGGGTGAATACAGACTTTCGGTATGGATACTCTCAAAGTCATCGTCCACCTCAGCCAGTATGGAAATGGCATCCTCCTCCTGAACTGGAGGGCTGATTGCATCAGAAGCTGGTCCTGGATGGTGTAACCTGACAGAGGATGTTTCAAGTAGATTGCATGGATTAGGCTGTAGATTTCCTCCCCTTTTCACCTTGGGCTGCTTGAGTGGTGATGCTAGCTCTTTTGTAAAGGTCTGATGCGATTTTTCGAGGACGGTAATCCGTTGCAAAGGGGTTGATGACTTACATCTTTTGGGAGAGGGTGATCGATCATCCTTTTGCCAGAGTTGACTTATATGTGAGTGAGCTCTGTGAAGATTTTTCTCTTGCCTTCCCCCTACCTCGGCAAGCCTCCTCTTGACCGGAACTACACTGTTCTTACAGTTTTGGGCGTATGCTTCATACGCTGCCTCAACTTCAGGGCCTCTCTCCATTGTCATCCTTCTAACTAGGGTCATAGCTATATTCAGACCTCTTTTGCTGCAGGAATGGCGCACAGATGACCTAGGGAAGACATTCTTGCACGTGGAACATTGGTATCCAAAGCCACTGTGTCTTTCCAACATATGCCTCTCCACACAGTACTTGGAGGGATTCTCAAAGTCATTCTTGCAATGTGCACACTGCCACAGAGTCACCTGCAAAGAAGATGTAGGCATCGTAAGTAATCTTGTTTAGGCTATGCCTTTACAATTAAATAAATACGTTTGCATTCAGCATTTGATTGGAAAACAAAACAAAACAAAAGGATACAGCTTTTGTATATTTCTGGTCATTTATCAGTATACATTATGGCAATAACCAGTTTGGTTTATCTTGACCTAAGTAAGGCTTGAGTCTGTCAGAGTGAACCACTTTCGGTTTACTTCTGCGATCCTTCTGGACTCTATAGAGAACATCGTTCAATTTACAAGTGATCAAATATGGACCGTCCCAGTCACATTGTAACTTTTTACATTTGCTTTTAAGTTGATGAGGATAATACAGCCATACAGCGTCACCCTTATTAAAATTGGGTTTCCTGGCTCGGAAATCATACTGTCGTTTCATTCGATCGCTCGATAGTTTGATATGCTCACGTGCGAACTCGTGAATTTTATCAATTTTCTGGCAAAGTTCATAAGCATAATCACTTCGAAAGTTCTCATTTTCTTTTTCGGCCTCAATACGGCCTAACACTAAATCTACTGGCAATGACACCTGACGTCCGAACATCATTTCATAGGGAGAGACTCCTGTACTCTCATGAACAGCTGATCTGTAAGCCAGCATAAGTAGATATATATGTTCATCCCAGTCCTTTTGCTGTTCTGAAACATAGGCAGACAAAATAGTCTCAATAGTTCGATTAGCACGTTCAACCATGCCATCAGATTGAGGTCGTAATGGGGTGGACCTTGTTTTTTCAATACCCAGGATATTACAGACCTCTTTAAACACATGAGACTCAAAATTCGCCCCTTGATCGGAGTGGATTTGCATCGGGACTCCGAAGATTGATATAACTCGTTCAATAAGCTTTCGGGCAACCGTAGCGGCTTCCTGATTTCTAATGGGGATTGCTTCTGTCCATTTTGTGAAGTAATCTGCTACCACCAAGAGATAGCGGTTACCTTTCATAGATGTCGGTAAAGGTCCAAGTATATCTAACGCAAGTCGTTCAAACGGAGCGCCAACATTGTATTGTTGCATTGGTGCCCTTGACTTATATAAAGGAGATTTCCTTGAAGCACATTTGTCACAGACTTTACACCAGTGTTCCACATCACTGCGTTGCCGATACCAGAAGTATCTATTACGAACTTTTAAGAGGGTTTTTTTAACCCCAAGGTGACCACCTGTCATAGAATTGTGTAACTGTTCAAGTACAAAAGATTTTAGCGAACTAGGTAGCACTATTTGCCAGACGATATGCTTACCAGCATCTGATTCACATTTCCGACAAAGAATTCCATCATGCAAAAACAACGACTCATATCGAGCCCAATAATATTTGACCGCCACACCTAGGTGTGAAATTTGTGCCCAAGAAGGTTTCTGCTCCTCTAACTTCCATTCCCTAACATGACAAAGCACTAAGTCCTGCCTCTGCAACTCTCTCATCTTTTCCTTGGAAAAGAATCCCTCATTCTCGCCTTCTATCTTTTCACTTTCTGTATATATTGGGTCATATAACTTACCCGACCGAGTGCAAGATCGTACTGAATTGGTTAAATTCACATCGGTGAGTAAATGTGATCTCGAGCCATAACTACGTTCGATTTCTGTTGCTAAGGAAGTACCATGCAATCTACCGTCAACCGATAGACTTGTGTCTTTCTCAAGGCAATCTTCAACGCCTACACCTGCGCAACTATTTTGAGAATTGCACGGTTTCTCGCCAGCTGCATCTCGTTGGTATAGCTCGTCCGTTGAATTACCGGTTTCGCGCCTTATATGCTCGTTCGCAAGTTCGATCGAGGCTACTTCGATCCTTTTCATTGTCATGGGTCTAGCATCTGCCAGATCCAGAAACCTCTCTTCTGCCCTTGTACAGAAATTACAACCGTTCTCGAAGCACGGTCTTCGAGAAAGACTGTCGGCATTAACGTGAACACGTCCCGGGCGATGTTCAACGGTAAAATCATACAAAGATAAAACTTCAATCCATCGGGCTACTTGCCCTTCAGGATTTTTAAAATTGAGGAGCCATTTTAAAGCACTATGGTCACTGCGGACCTTAAAAAAACGTCCATACAAGTAGTGATGGAAATGTTTGACGGAACATACTATAGCTAGTAATTCTCGTCTAGTTACACAATACCTTCTCTCTGCTCGACTGAAAGCTTTACTAAAGTAACTAATCACGCTTTCGACTCCATTTTGTTCTTGGGACAAAACAGCGCCCATACCTTCATTGCTAGCGTCAGTGTCTAGAATAAATAGACCTTCCTGTTTCGGGTAAGAAAGGATGGGAGCGCTTGTCAAACATTGTTTTAGGGTCTCAAATGCGATTTGGCACTTTTCTGACCAGTCAAAAGTTTGACCAGACTCGGTTAGTTTGTGCAACGGCCGGCAATATCAGCAAAATGATACACAAAACTTCTATAGTAGGAACAGAGTCCCAAAAATGCTCTAACATCTTTTAGGGTTTTGGGTATGGGCCAGTCTTCCACTGCCGATATTTTTGCGGGATCTGTATGAACTCCGTTTTCATTCACTATATGTCCAAGGAATAATACCTCTTTTTGAAAAAGTTTGCATTTTTGAGGACTGAGTTTTAAGTTTGCGTCGCAAACCCTTCGAAATACCTCGCGCAGATTATCCAATTGCCCCTCGAAATTCTTTGAAAAGACAATAATATCATCGAGGTATACGAGGCATATTTTCCACGATAACCCCGACAAGGCCTTTTCCATCAATCTGACAAAAGTCGCGGGCGCGTTGGTCAGCCCGAAGGCCATGACAGTAAACTGCCATAAACCTCCACCAGGGATGGAGAATGCAGTCTTTGTGTGGTCTTCATTTGCCACACCAACCTGCCAATACCCACTTTTTAAATCCAGAGTGGAAAACCACTTTGAGCCTGAAAGTGCATCCAACGTATCATCTATACGGGGAAGCGGGTGTGAATCTTTAATTGTAATGTCATTTAACTTCCTGTAGTCAACACAGAAGCGAAGGGACTGGTCCTTTTTCTTGACAAGTACGACCGGAGCCGACCAGGGGCTAGAGGAAGGTTCGATTATCCCTTGCTCAGCCATTTTTTTAATCTCTTGTTCAGCGTCCTTGACTTTCGCCAACGGTATACGCCTCGGTCGTAGGCGTATCGGTAGGTTATTACCTGTGTTAATAGAATGTTCTACTAAATTTGTTCGGCCCATGTCATCTGGTGACTTGGAGAATATACTTTGATATTCAATAAGCAGATACTTCAATGCAGCCTTCTCCACGCCATTTAGATTCGTGCTACTCTCGTCAAAGAGATTTATCAAATGCTCAGGGAGTTCTGAAGGCGTGGATTTACTGCCTTCCATAGCTGTAACGACATTAACGTTCTCGGGTGATTCTACCATATATTCTTCTATGCATTCTAAAGTAGCGGCAACTGTATTTTTGTAGATAATACGCGGTTCGTCGCTTAAATTCACTACGCGCAAAGGCACATATCCACGAGAAGGGTTCACCAGGGCCTTAGCGACAAGGAGACCACATTTCTCTGTGAAATTTGAAATCGGTGATACGAGACCCACATTTTTATTAGATATGATTCCAATCGGTTTCCCTGGTACCAACACTTCGCTGTCTGGTGGGACTATAACCTTCTCAGTGACCGCTATCCTGCAGCTAGTGTACTGAGCATCCTTGCTGTATCTAAAACATGGAATTTTATTACCATTTATTAGGATAATTTGTTTACTCAGTAAAACATCACAGCGATTAAATGTTAAGAAGTCAATTCCTAAAATTCCTTCTGATTTAATATCAGCTATTAGTGCCTTATGCCTAAATGTATGTTCTCCAATATGGATATATACGATGGCCGCACCAAAAAAAGGAGAGGTTTCACCCGTGGCTGTTACTAGACTTATATTTACAGGTGAGATATCGGGGCGAGATGTTTTTTCAAGCTTGTCAACAAAGTCTTTGCTTAAAATTGTAACATTCGCTCCGGTATCCACCAATAAAGTTATTGGCGCGTTTTGCACCTTTGCGCTCACAAATAGACCTTCCTCATTTACAAATTAATTACCAATTGTCAAAGTATTGGGCCACCCATTAGGATCAGTCGACCTCAGGCCCTCGAGCTCGACGTTTAAAAGTTTCCCTGAGATTTTGTGATGTTAATCCCCTCGGGAACCTTATTCTCTTTGTGTAAATGTTGTGGGCCGTTTTGATTCCGCCATTTCCAATTGCCGTTTTCCCGATAATCGCCTCGGTTTTGATTCGGACGCTTCGAGTTATTTTTATCGTGGTTAAACTGCTTGTACTGTTTGTTTGAATCTGACAGAATTCTTACTTCTGTTACTAAATTTCCTATTTCTTGTTTGAAACAGTCAAATTCTTTATGTAGCATGCTGCAGATGCTATCATCCTCCCTTTCCCCTTTTGTGTCAGATAAGCTTTCTGCATCAGAGATATTACTTTTATTTACAAGTCGGACAGAGCGTCCGCGCTGTCGGTCCGCTAATCTATGAGTCTCTAATCTAACGGCCAATGTTTCAGCTTCGTTTATGTCCTTTGGTCGCGCTTCTCGCAACCTCAGTCTTGTGTCTGACTCGGATATGGCATCAATAAAATGATCGAGTGACAGAATATCAGTAATAGCTGAACTAGCTCCTGGATAAGACTGTCGCGTCAATTTTTTTATTGACTGAGCTAATTCTGGCAAAGATTCGTCTTTACCCCGAACTCGGGTTTGCAGTTGTGCTCGGTACATTTCTGCCTTATTAACCGATCCATATCGAGTATTCAACGCGTGTACGAGTGTGTCGTAGTCACGTCGCTGACATTCGCTAAGTTCATTCAACAATGCTCGTGCGTTGCCCTTCAGGCTACTTGCCAGGTAAAGTGACATGGCTGTATAATTCCATTTATTTATCTCTGCCAAAATTTGGAATTGTGCTAGGTATTCATCCAAATCCTCGCTTCCATCGTACTGCTGAGGTTTCATTTGTAAATTTTGTTTATTAGCCCAGGCTGACCTCTCAGACCGTGAATAATGAAAATCTTGATTTTGATTCATATTTATACCAGACGCATGATCAATTGGAATATTTATGTTTTCACAACGCACTGAAGAGTGCCCTAGTGTACTTGATGCAGAATGACTTTCACGTGCATTCAACTTTGATTCCGATTTTGAAATTTGAAGGCCGAAATCTTGTCTCAGCTGATTTATCTGTTCAGTTAACTGATTTTTGACTTCACTTAAAGTTTTAGAAGTTTTTTGTTGTATTTCCATAACACTTTTACATATTTCATCTTTCATCGAGGTCAATTCATTATTTAGTACTTCTGCACTGAGACCAGTCACTGCCAATGACAAACTTCCGTTTTCTTCGTTGACAAACGAGTAATCATTGCTATTTCTTTCGTCTACCTCATCTGATGATGTGAGTGAGTTTAGGTTAATTACAACTTCACCTGAATCATCCATCTTGGTGAAATATGTATAATTAAAATAGGAATAAAATACTGTCTGGATGCTTTATAGCAATTAGTACAAATATCAAATTAAAATTCTTTCTAATCACTAGAATACAGGATGTATAATCCCACCGCTGCCACCAATTGTAATGCCGTTTCCGGCTACAATATTTTTGGGTTCTCCTGTCTAGCTTTTGATTAGAAAGAATAATACAAGACCGTATAGAATCAACATCAAAAGTATTTATTTGTAAATTACCTCAAGTACAACGGCAGGTGAACATGCAATTATTGAATGTCAATACTGTTACATATACATAAACATTTAATATTTAATACGAGACTTATGTAAACCAGAGAATCACGGGAGACAAAGGTGATCGACTCCCGTGGGGGAAGGTGCAATGGAGCTTCAAATATAATTGCACCTTCTCCACCTCTTTTAGAATATGTTTATAATGGTTTATATTACATAGAATTAACGTTATGGATGTACAAGATGGAGTTGCTTAAGTGGGATGGTGAATAAGGTGAAGTATTAACCTTCAGGTGTTGAAGGTGAAGAGTTTTGTAAGGTGAAGGTGCAACGTGAGTCACCTTCTAATGAAGGTGGAGAGTTTTGTAAGGTGAAGGTGCAACGTGAGTCACCTTCTAGTGAAGGTGGAGAGTGACGGTTTAGTAGAGTTAATAATTTATATATCAGTTTCCGATGGAACAATTTGTATGTTTCCAAGGATTATATTTATCGTAATTATCTGTCACCTTCACTTTACATAGATTAATTGCGGTGAGAATTCACCGAAGGTGAAATCATATTAACCAATACGGTAGCAGACGTCACCTCATGAATAATAAATAACATCTGGAATTACCCGTAATGTCAAGCAAGCATATCAATTGAACTAACCATTGCAACCTGACTATGTTTATCCAACATAGCTTGAGACATTATAATATAGCTGAATGGGTACAAGTCAACCGATGCTTTGCTTCCGTCTGCTCTGAACGCTGGACAAGATAACAATGAAGCCCACTATTACATGTACGAGGTGCTATTTATAGGAAAAGGTCATGTGACCAATAGCCAATCAGATTCCATTGTGCTCGCTGACCAAAAGAGTGCAAATGGCGGATTAGTACGTATTTTGACGGCGAGTATACGGCCAAACATTGGATTTATAGAATAATTTGACCACGTCCTGGTGGAATTATACATTTATACGAGGTAATTTCAATTGTACTGCTATGACTAAGATGTAAAATATGCACAAACTATTCATACAAGGTTACAATACATACCAAATCTGCCTATCACATCGTGTCAAAACATCATGAATCAGCGTGTTCCAATACACAATGCAGGTAACAAAAGTCACTTGCTAAACGCTGAAAGACGTGTCCTAAATAAGTAAGTAATACATATTACCATACATAAAGCACATATCTCATCTAGGAATTGATGCATAGTAATTACATTGTAAATTCGTAATGAAGGTAATGTTCATTACAATAAATCGGTCACAAGATCGCTGGGGCGCCAATTTTATAGTTCGTCCCCGGGCGCAAAATATCATCGCTACGCCTCTGCGTAAAATAGTATAGTATCGTATCGTCAGTGCTGTTCCACACAGATTTGCCCATGAATGTGAAATCAACAAGAACAATTATCATGAACACCGATACGAGCGTTTAGAAAAGAAGAATTTATGTGGAAAGAAAAGAATATTTGAATGTCCTTATCTGCGAACCAGAAGTCAGAAGAAGCTTGAAAAGAGAAGAACCATGCAATACCATCTGTGTTAACGAAATGATGTTAACATAAAACCGAAAGACCCTTTTCAGGGCCACTCATATGCCTCATACAGATTTGTTTTCTTGCCTAAACAAAACAAATATTTTCTAGTCGTTTGTAAAATTGTGAATTGTTTGTGACAGTTACACAAAACATAGATGTGAGATATGTCACACAACGATACCCATACTTAAAGTGATCCGAGACAACTGTTACATTTTGATAATATTTCAAGGCTTTGAAACGCATGTCCTAAAACACACACAATAGACTTGGTAATGCCACCTGCTCGTGGAATCAGTTTAGGAGTGTTTCCATAGATCACCTAGGATGTGTATAGTTTACTCGCTATTTACCTGTCTGATAAAACAAACTTAAGAACCAAATGAAACATAAAGTGACGAAATCCACCAGCGATTATATTGCAAAAGCATACTAATCGACGTATGAAATATAAAAGCGTTTGTTTAGTGGTGGATGCTATTTCTAGAATTACCGCAGTGACCATGCTTGATCTTGGTATTACCCGTATTGTGACCACAACAACCATTGTAGGTACATCGATCGGATTTGCCGTCAGGGCCATCTCAATAGCAACCGGTGTGGCTGGGGGCGCTGGTGAAAAGTCTAAATTACTCTTGCGTTCATAAAACAAATTTATTCAGATTATCTGGCGACAGCACATGGGCCCCGAGGAACCGAGTGGTCTAAAGCGCTTGCCGTTACGGGATCACTGCCGTATCACCTCTGTCTGCGTGGGTTCGAGTCTAAGATTCGGCTAATGTAGTTATGTGAGAATTAAAGCTTGCCAGTAGCTTCTTGTGGGTCGGTGGTTCTTTCCGGGGGTTTTCCCGGGTTCTTCCGCCACCAATAATACTGGCCGCCATGTATAGCCTATCGTGTGCTGAAAAATGGCGTTAATCCCTAAAAAGCAAATCTGGCGACTGCACAAAGTCTTCTAAGTACGATTCATAAACTTTACTAGATATGGCTATTGAGGGGGGAAAAAAACAGTACCAGTAGTAAGGGTGAGTTAGAAATTATACTGGTTGACAAAAACGTCGGGATTTCGTGCACATATACAAAATCGAAGCGTTAGTGGCCATGATGACTGATTTACAGACAGTAAAAATCGAAATTATGGTTAACCAGTGTAAATAAATCAATATGCCAGTATGTTTGCAGTTCACTGACCGGTATACTTACTTGACCTCAGGCTCTCCGGGGGGAGGGGCTCACGAAAGTTTGTGTACACTTACTTAAATCATACACTTGCGTACGATTTTTATTTTAAAAATTCGGTATAGGATGCTTTGACCTATGTTAGCTCAGTTTTAAATGCCCATAATGATACTACTTACGTTGTATTCCTGTTGACTTGATTTCGAGCAATGGCATTTAAAGGAATAGGGAACCTACAAGTTGAGTTTATATTATCTTATTGCCTGTCTTTCAAAATTATATTTTATATAACTCCCTTACACCGTTCTCGGGCCATTTAGTTACTACAAGGAATTATTTGGTTATCCGCGAAAGTGCCTTGAGAGATAATTGGTTACGGGTCAAAACGGACAGGTACCTAAAAGGCACACGACCAAAACGGACCAGTGCTTAAAAGGCCCGGTTCAAAAAGGCCCATTTAGGTATTAATTACTCACTACAGTACTAGCCTAATAAAAGTAACTAATACGCAAATACCAAATCCTTGTTTGACTGGTGAATGTCTATAAATAATGTGCAGTAGATAATCATGGTGCAGTATGTCACAATCGTCCGACAAGTGATCATGGCAATAATTGCAACGCTACTACATGTTCTATGTAAAATGAAAAAAGAAGGCAAATAATATTTGTGTTATAAAAACATTGTATTCAAGCAAATCAATAATATCTTTGTTATATCATATCAAGACTGAATACGAGTTCATGTCGCCCACGTGCGGGTTCACATGCCAACTTTGTCATGATATTATGTATGCTTTTATTATATATGTTATATTCTGTGTTTTGTAAGCCCCGTCTTTGCGTTTTGGTCGCAATGTAACTCAAGTAACAATTGGAAAATAATAGTTTTCTTTATTTAAAAAAATTTACATACATTTGTGTGATGGGTTATAAAGAGAAGAAGAAGAAAAGATAAGTGTAATTATTATAAGCAAAAGAAAGACAAACGTTAATGCCATTTCAGATATATAAATTTGTTAATATGAACAATCATTATTGTTAATACATGAATATTAAAATCTAATTTCAAATACTACAAACATATTGCTCATAATGTCTGTCAAACTAATTTAACAGTAACATATATTCAATAATTATACAATTACTGCAACAAATATTCATCAAACTATAAAATCATGCATACACAGATACTCACTTTTGAACCAAATAACTTCACAAGATTGCACAACTGTAGCTATGGATGTTAATATTATATTATGATATAGGATGCAATCCTGGGATAACAGGAATATAGTAATGTTGTTCACGGTTAATAAACATTTCTAAAGAAAAATTTATATTTCCTTTCCATGTTTTTTGGCCAGGATGAACTCACTTTTTCAAGGTTCACATAGTTTCAGATTACAAAACATGAATTTTCTAAATCTAAAATGTTTCTCTTTCAAGGCTCTCCAAAAGCATCAAAGTATGAAACGACGATCATGAAAAAAAAAACACAATATATGTATCACACGAATACGAACATTCTTGAAAATTCGCATGTAAAGTCGTTTCAATGCACGTAATAGAAATTCTAACTTTATTTTGCTGCATTATGTTGCTACGTGGGAACAACATCATGAATATAAATGATGTCTTGTTTCCTTTCAAGCCTTTAATTCTAAAGTATTCTATAGCAATATATATCAAGGAAAGTAACATTTCCTTTGACTGCATTTATATTTTAAAAAATGGGGTCATTCCAACTGTATACAAGCAATTTGGTATGGTAGTCGCTTACCAGCGGGCCTATACTAGTTCAATTTGTGTTATATCGACTCATCTCTGCAAGAACTTTATAGGAAAATTATTTATTTTCTAAACAATGGCATTTATTAGAATAATTATGTCGGTAATAACGACATCGGAAGTCCATAAATCACGTGATTACACATAAGTAAAGAAGTTGTTCTCGGAATATTGAAATTTGTAGAATTTTGTATTCTTTCGTTTTATTGCAAACAGTATACAATTTTACTTTTTAAAAAAAGTTCTCTAGAACTTTTGAAAGTGTGGGTTGTTAGATTTGTGTACTCGTACCACTAGCAATGCAAATCGCAAGTACAATGCAACATTTCATCAACGACTTACTTTAGTCGTGTATTTCCGCAAAACAAATACATGGCAATTCTTGATATAATAAGTAAGTTTCATACTCATTTTATGCTTGTATCATTCGATCAAACAAGTTTAAGAGGTTTTTCTAGGCCATCCGGTTATCGGCAATGCTTTGCCACTACCATGTTAGAACCCGATAAATTTAGCTCACGATCAGTTTAGTCTAGTGTTGGAACACACTCTGAGACCATACAGCTCGCAGACAGAGCTCAAAAACTTTTACGTTGTGATCTCTTGCTGCATGTATTGGTCCCAAAGCGTATTTAAAGATTTTCAAATCGGTAGCATCGTCTCTCTCGTCCTAGGTCGCTAAGCGCAACAGATCGGCCTCCCTCCGCAGTAGTGGCACTAACTTGTAGAAGCCTAACCCAATGTGTACTGGCCTTGAATTTAGACGAAGAGGCCAGCCTGAAATTTTATAACATATAACAAAAATTGATTTGCAAACGTAATAACTGTATATACCAACATGTATAAATATTAAAATTATACTGAGAATTATGTCATGCATTTTAATATACTAATGTTTTTATACTGTTATACTTTCATAAAAGTTTGAAAACAGAATTTGACAAATTTTAGACAGAAAAGTTGACCAATCAATGGTATTTAAAACAAATGGTAGTTTGGGTCTGCATAACTGAGAACATGTTTCCCAGGGGTAGTGAAGAAGCATGACTTATAGTGATTTTGGCAACAAACCGCAATATGCCTGTCCAGGTGCATATAGGTGTAAACACTAAAGAGGCAACAACAGGTGCTATGTTCCATATTTATTGTGTCAGGTATTTAGGCAGTTATTTGTATAACTAATAGTGTACTCAGATTTAAACATCTGACGGGACCACTTCCATGTTTTATATAGGAAAATTGCATTACATTTCAGTGTCGATAACTACAAAAAGCGACAATGGTATAGGAAAATACAGTTTATAGGCAGGCTTTACCTTACTAAACAATGGTGCTAATCTCTCTCATGAAGATCTAAGCCATGTCTTTAAGGTGCTATATATTAGTGCGCTGATCATAATCAATTCTACAGCAGTTGCATAACGTGGAGATTTGTATTTGCGTCATAATTGTGATTATCAAAATTTGCTGACATAATAAATAACTCTTAGACAAAAACTGGTAAATGAAGTGTGAAAAGTATAAGGTGATCGCTTATTCTTTCGTAATATCGATACTACAATCTGCGTAATCGGCAAAAGTCTGCTGTTTGCTATCCATGCTTTAATTTTTCTAGGTGGTAATCATTGCTAACCAGTGTTTCAGTTTGGACAGCTCAGTGGTTTAGCAATACATGTAAAAATGCCATTGACCTGGAAGTGAATAGATATGGGTATTTGGTAAAAGCTGTCTTCTTTCTTCTTTTTCTGCTTCCTACTACTACTACTACTACTATTATTATTATTATTATTATTATTATTATTAATCGATCTTGTAAACGCTCCTTTTTAACCCGAGCTATTCCGTCCAGGTCCTTTCTGACCCGGTCCGTTTCCGTCCAAGTCCTTTCTGACCCGTTACTGGTCTTTTTGGACCGGGCCTTTTTGACCCGGGCCTTATTGGTACCGGTCCGTTTTGACCCGTTACCAGATAATTAGGTACGTATCACGTGGTCGGTAGTGACGTCACAGGATCTATTGCTAACTGTAAACATAGCATACTCCAATGGTTGCTAGCATGATTCAGATAATTTATTTCCATTTTGCATCATGGAAAATTGCGAGAACGATTTTCCCTACTTATCTGTAAGCGTGAACAATTTACCGTATCAGCTTGAGCCACGTTTGAAGACTAACAACGAAGAATTTAGTGATGACACGGCGTCATTTTCTTCGAATGTCACTGTCAGAATGATGAGGATAGTTTGCAGAGTGAAGAAGGATGACTCGAGAAAACACAATGGTTTGTACCGATTTATACTTGTAGCAGGCATTTCATATACTGTATATATAAAAATGAGCAGAACGCACGTTACATTTCACTAACTGAAACTGAAACTTTGTCAACTCCTATGTGTATAAATATGCAGGCTTTGGTGCACCCAAATTTCGATAATCCTTCCTCGATTGCCTGAAACTTTAAAAGATTACCGATAGTGCGAGTTATCAAAGCAGATGCTCGTGAAGCTGTATTTTTGTCTTTATGTTTTGCTAAATTAAACATTTTAAAAATATTAATTAGTAATGTTTTCATAATTTTTAAAGCAATGAAAGCCATGGCACATATATTTTGTAAATTTATAATTGATGCATTGTTGCAGAACACTTATTCTAGTGGAAATAGTGACGTGCTGTACACTGTAAACACACATACTTTTTTGTTGTTCATTTTTTTGAACTTCAACTACATTTACTCCTTCACGCAGTGAAATATATGTTTTCTTTTTCAAATAAAGGACAAAAGCCCATGCAGAATACAGGACTATGAAAATGAATGTCAGTACACACCAACGATTAACTCCTTCTGCCATCTATAAACATTATAATCCCAGGTTTAATGTTATCACAAGTTACACAATGAATATTAATCTATTAAATACAATTCGACTCATAATATCACATGGACTTGACAATACTTACTCTAAACTTTGCAGGGCAACATACATGCACTGAGGAATAATGTTGTTTTGTCAAACTTTATTTCAAATGCAAAATCAACATGCTATTTCTAATCCGTATCTTTCCTTTTGAATGCTTACAAAATGTTGAAAGTGATTTTTAAACATTCTTGAATGGTCAAAATTATGCTGTGCTCTTTCCTTACAGGTGTGATTGTAGATATTGCCAAATGTAATGCAATTTTCCTATAAAACATGCAAGTGGTCCCATCTGATGTTTAAATCTGAGTGCACTATTAGTTATACAAATAACTGCCTAAATACCTGACACAATAAATATGGAACATAGCACCTGTTGTTGCTTCTTTAGTGTGTACACCTATATGCACCTTGACAGGCATATTGCGGTTTGTTGCCAAAATCGCTTATGAAACGACAGGTGTCCATGGACAAGGACAAGACACCACTCAAACTGATTCAGTACTGCAAGACCCACTGGAACAGCGTCTTTGACATGTTTGAAAGGCTCTCACAACTCAGATGGCCTGTTGTGGCGGTTCTTAGTGACAGAAGCGTGACAAAAATGAACGATGCCAAAACACTGGATATGAAGGAGGAACAATGGCAACTGATTAGCGAACTACTCCCGGTCTTGAAGGCGTTGCAGATCATGACCTCCGTCTTGTCAGCCGAAAGCCAACCTTCAGCCTCTTGTGTTTTTCCGATGTTATGGGGTCTCATCAAGAATCATCTAATCCATAAAGAAGAAGATTCTAAGACTTTGGGAGAATTCAAGACTGACGTTGCTAAGAATATTTCACAACGGTTTGGCATGGAACGCGACGAAACAGCAACAGATGAATGCGTCATTGCATCAATCCTCGATCCAATGTACAAACATCTTCCCGGATTTGATGACAACTTCAAGAAACTGGCGTATGATAATGTCCGCCATCTACTCAGACAGATGCCAACTGACCTTGAACAGCCTTCGACTAGTGGTGATGCAACCAGCTCTGAACCGCCAACAAAACAATCTCGACCAAATCATGCGTCAGTTATGTTTCTGCTGGGTGATAGTACATCACAGCAGGCATTGAATGACTGTGACTTTGAACATTATATCAAGTCGCCATGGACGACGTCTTCAACGGAAACAGCACTGGAGTGGTGGAAACATAATGAGAAACTGTTTCCGAAAACAGCCAATCTTGCCAGGAAATTCTTGTGTATTCCGGCGACGTCGGTACAATCAGAGAGATTATTTTCAGCCACTGGACGTTTGATAAGCGATCAACGTAATCGGCTCCTTCCAGAACATGCAGAGTCGTTAGTTTTTTTGAATAAGAACCGGGACTTGTTCGATATGTAAACTAATTTGGATTTACTAGTTTGACTTACTTTTTTTTTATCTGTGGACAATTTTTATCTATGGTTTGTTTATTGACTTCATTCATGTTTCCTGTTTTTTATTGCCAGCAGGATCGCAACTCGTAAATTTATGTTTTAATTGTGCTGTTTAATAGTTAATAATTTTTTTTTATAAACATACAGTATAAATTATGTTTATTTAAATCTCTAAGTAGAAAATATATTAATCGGCGTTGACACTGTTGCTACAACTTGCGCGTACACCGCTCCCTCGATAACTCGCGAACCCGCTTATAACGCGGTGTCCGGCGTGGATCCCGTTTTTTTTAAAAGATTTTTTTTTAACAAATGAAGAAAATCGTGATCAGAACTGGTGAATGAAACCTTAATATATCGCCCGTTTTATCGTAAGTGGCGGTTAGTGCCCGAAAAGTTAGAATCAACATCGTGAAATTTTTAGGTTTTAATAAGGAATCATATATCTTGTTACATTTTATCAGAAAAAGTATGTTCTCAGTTCACTGTAAATAATAATACTGCATATGTATACGGCGAAACAGCTATCAATGAATTATAATAAATGCTAACAGGTGGCAACACTAAATGAAATGAATACTAATTAAATATGTCTTGTCAGAGGAAATTAGTGTTTTAATTTTTTCATTGTGTTGCAGTGTAAGCAGTATAATCGTTGCATGTCCTCTTATATTCAAACATGAAAAGATTCAGTTGACCGTCACATCGATGTCCGCGAGCACATCTATGAGAACCTAATTAAGTGCGGCTGCGTTTTGATCGACGACTTGGGGAAATGTTTGTTGCATTGTAAAAATCAATTAAAATAAACCTGCTTTGTTTTATCACGTTAAGTCGGTCTTTTGTATCAAATCAGGTAAAAGACGTTTAATACAAAAGTTCAAAAGAAAGCAAATCCTACATGCATAAACTCTTATGGTCAATATCTTGTCTCAACCATCAACATCAATGAAATTAATTGGACCAATCGAACATGGTTTCAAATAGTATATACTTATTGTCATTAAAGTATACATTAATCAGTAATTTATCCTAATCATTTGTAAATGTGATCATGGAGAGCAAGGGAATCAAGCGAAAGTCGTACTCGGTGAATGAAAAGTTTACTGGCATACAGAGGGTTCATAATGGTGAATCAAAATCAAATGTTTGTAGTGAACTTAAAATTGCCGAGTGAACACTCAGAGGTTGGCTCAAGGATGAGCAGAAATTTCGGGATTATTTGCATGAAGTTGATTCTGATGATGGATTTAAACGGAAACGGGCACACACTGCAAACGACACAGATTTAGATGATGATGTATGTGTACGCCTGGTTGTGTTCCGATTTCAGGAACAATTCTCAAGGCCCAGGCAGAAAAAATGGCCCAAACTATGGAAACTGATTCAGATTTCATGGCAAGCCATGGATGGCTTTGGAGATTCCAGCGCCGACATGGAATAAAACAAAATTCGTTGTCGGGAGAGATACGCGCAGCAAATCAGGCGGCTGCATCTAGTTATACCAACCAACTCCGAGAGATACTGACCCGTGATGGATATAAAGACGACCAAGTTTATCATTGTGATGAGGCTGGTCTATTCTATCGGATGATTTATTTATTTATTTATTTTTATGTTTTTTTTTTTTACATGTCTGACGTTTAGACCCATTAAATTCATAGTTGGTATATGGTTTATCTTTGTAAAAAAGTTTTTACAATTTACTCTATCTATCTATCTATCTATCTATCTATCTATCTATCTATCTATCTATCTATCTATCGTTGTCGTTTTTCGATATGAATGTTATCTTTTTTGATAAAAGAAATCTCATTCATTTTGAATAAACAATAAAACTAGAATGTATCCAAATCAACACAAA
Source organism: Unio pictorum (assembly GCA_030141615.1). Lineage (NCBI taxonomy): Eukaryota > Metazoa > Mollusca > Bivalvia > Unionida > Unionidae > Unio > Unio pictorum. The sequence continues at coordinate 10,730,306 of JARLTB010000058.1, read as the reverse complement.
AAAAAAAAAAAAAAAGAAAAAAAAAACGCAGTGACGTAATACACAATGCGTTTAGTGATACACACGTTAAGAGTACCGATACCTCGTGGAATAATGTTTGTTTTACGATCTTTTCAATATATTTTATCCAGAAATTAAAGGTAATTTACAAAGAAAAACGAACAACACCTTTATAAAGAAATATTTATTCAGTTATTTTCAGCACGATTATAAAACGAGTATTCAACAATGCACCCCCTCCGCCCTTCACTTCTCTCTGTCGATCTCCCATCTCTTTATTAGTTTTTTTTATTTATAGGTCCCTCGGTAACTCGCGCCCTCGCTTATAGTGCGGTCGATGCTTTTGAACTCCGTTGTGCGCGAGTTATCGAGGGAGCGGTGTATATACGTTAATGCATACAGTAACTTGCATTATAAGATTATATTTTTATGAAGGCCAATAAAAACCGATAATCGGTTTAAAATCGGATTTCTACAAACGATAATCGGTTTTGAAAAAAAAACGATATTAACATCCCTAGTATAAATTCTAATAAATACGTATGTTGACAATGATTATACATTTTTTGTTTATCAACTAGGTTTAAAGAGTCTTCACGAACACAATAAAAAAACAACAAAGGAATAGAACTATTTTATAATGATATGGGTCATTTCACATGTATGTATATGTATTCAAAGAAGATTAATAATTTGATAAAAAGATAAATATATCAAACATAATTCACCCTAAGTTCTAAAAGTACAATTCAGCATAATTTACGAAAGATGAAATATCTTAACTATTGTTCGAATTTACTCTTACATGTATTCTATATTTATTTTCAGAACATAAAGGCATATAGCATATCTACGTTTTGTCAAATGGATTTGGAATCGACTAGGCAGACACAGCTATAAAGTGCTTCCATCCTGTGTTTTGTCAAAACTAAAAGAATCTTTTTCCTTAGAGGAATATGTTGGCTTCAAATATGCTGCACCATAAAAATTATTGGATTTCAAAAAGCATGATTTTTGCTTTATGATGAGTTTATCTTTTTGAAAATTGTTTGTATGGTATGATGCTGTGAGCGGTAGTGGATACCGAGATTCCCCTTTCATGAACATGTATGCTCCTGTGTGTGCAGGCAAGATGCACCAAGATATGAAATCAATAAAAAAAAAAATTCATTTTGAACTTTTTTATTTTCTTAATGATTGATATTAACCTGTGTCCCAACATAATGAACTTTAATAAAAAATTTATTTCATGAACTACATATGTATTTAATTATTTTATTTCTAGTTCAGATTTTACTGTATATTACTTTATTTCTTCTTATTACTTGCAGTGCTGGATTACCCATTAAGCACACTATACTTATGCTCAAGGCACCAGCCCAACAATGGCTTTTGTATCACTATGAGGGAGCACTTTCAAGGATACAAAAGGCAGGTTGCATTGGCTAGCCTTTGCGGATATTAAAATTTGCTGAGCAGTCTAAATACGTATCTCTGACAATTTCAAAAGAACAAGTCGACTTCCCAGTAACCGAGCAATTACTTGTGCTAAGATTTAATTAATCTAATGCATTATCTTGAAATAGTTCAACTTGATAAAATTGGATACAGCTGTATTATCAAAGTATAGACTATAATGTCTGGGAGGGCAAACAACATGATCTACATACATTCATCAATTCTGCCAAAGTAGATTCAGACACCAGAACATGTTGCTGATCTTCTGGTTTTATATCTTATCAAGCTTAAAGTTCATATGCATATCTTTAAAGTCACTGTCTCTCCATCATCAGTATCTGAATGTGGTTCATATTCTGAATCATGGTGTGTATCAGGGTCAGTGTCATCCTCACTGCTTGGTTCATTTTCATTATCTGAATCCTTTCTTGGTTTTAGGAGCTCAGACTGAATTGCTATTGATCTTGCAGCTCCAACCTGAATTTTGTGAGTCCTTGTGGGATCAAATTTAGCCTGAACTTCACACTTTGTTTTATTTTTTGTGGTTGGGCCTGAGGAATCGGTACAAACAATTGTATGCTGAGTTCAGCATCATCTACCTCTACCAGGGCACAAGCACTTGCAGGTGTATCAAGCACATAATTTGCATTGTTACTTTGCATTGCTTGATGTAGAACCTGAAGGAATAAAAACACAATTATTATTGACAAGAAAAAGCATTTGCAGTATCTTTGAAACATTTGAGTAGTCACATGACAACAACTAATTAATTACAATGATGGCCGCACTAAAGGGGAAAAGAAAGTTGAGGGGGAGGCACAAAGAAGTATTTATCCTATGTCAAAGCTTAAGGCTTATATTTCTCAGGTGATACCAGTAGTGAAAAACATGAAATTATGCATTCCACTATATTTTAAAAACACATTAGTGTTACTCTAACGTTAGCGTCATGAACGACTCTTTCCGAGATAAATATTTTCCAGAAATATATACAGTAGTATATGCAATTATTCAATTTCTGCAGCACTTGGGGTGGGGTGGGGTGGGGTGTGATAATGTTTGAAAATCTGAGATGAATAAAGCTCTATTTTATGTAGGTATTATTGTTTAAATACTTCAATTTCATTATGCTCACGACATTGATAGAAATTAGAGTGCATACAACATTTATTTACCTCTGCATTCCGCAGTTTGTGATAGGCTCCTCTTACTATTTTCGGTTTGACAGTTGTGAACCACTCAGATCTGTCGGTAGATCTTACCCCAGTCCTAGGGTTAGAATAATATCTGGTACTGCTGTCGGCCTCAGCCTCGACTGTCATTTAAATATCCCAATTCTGCACATCTTTCTGGGTCAACTTTTATACTGATCGTTTGAAAAATTAAGACTGCAAAGTCTATGAGTTACCGGCTCAAAGTTCTGGCGACAGTAATAGATCCAAGCCGTTCGTCGGATTTTGTCTTTCGGAAATCGGAAAAATGTACTAGTCGAATTGTTGTTGCATCCAAACGCTGCACAGAGGGGCATTTTGGAAGATTCTTGGAAAATAAACTCTAATATAAACACTAATAATCTGCCTACTCTCAAGCACAAGTGGATCAACATAACATAACGCTGAGCCGATAGCTGCTAAGATCCTGTGACGTCACGTTTATTCAGCCTCGTTTCCACTCAGCAAATATGCATATCGGAACGCTCACGCAATTCTTACCCTATAATGTACTGTATATTTTTTTCGGTGCAACTGGGTCACCCCAAACTACTATTTAATTTATCATATGTATCAAAATGAGTAACATAACCACAATTTTAACTGTAAGTTCCCTATTCCTTAATATTTTTTAGGGAGTCTGCAATACCATAATGCCTAAATAGAAGTATTCGATTTCAGAAAAGAGCAAAACACGAAACATGGGAAAACACCGGAAGTTATGAACCAACGGGTTTGTACTTTCACTTTCACAATTTCCAAAAAGCGACAAGACCGCAGTTGTAAAGTTCCGATTAATTTCCAAGTAGCAGACGAAGATCGAAGAAAATTGACTTGTGTAATGTGATCTACGACGCTTGAAATACTCCACTGACGCATGTTTTTCGCCTTTTAATTTTCTTTTTTGTTTTAGATTGAGAAAATTATATCATTCATGAACAAGGAAAACCGTGTATGAAATCTCAAATGTATGTTTTTGTACTTTTGTTATTCAAACGTAACAAGTACTAAATGTCAGAAAGTGACTTGTCATAGTTTTAAATTGGTTTCTAATTGATATTCAATACATTATTGACTCGTCTCTTCACCTGTCCGTACCAATGGCAATGGCAACTCGCCACAGTAGTCGGCATGTTTCTAATCCGCAGTGTCAAGTTGTCATGAACAGTAATGAAATGATTGCTAGACATGTATTGCAGATTTTGTGCACAAAACAACGCACGCTTTTACTGAATCAAATTCTCGAGGAGCTTAAACAATTGAGCTATACTGGGAACTCGGACTACCGATTTTTTGCCAGGCTGAATGAGCCTCAATTGAACAGTATTCTGACAAGTTACCCAGATAATTTTGCACTGGTAGAGAATTCTCAACGTCAAATTATGGTCAAACCACATGTCAAGTTAGAGCTTTGCAAGATTCACTGTTCTAAGACTGGGAACTGCGTTGGTCGTCCTAATATACAATGCGATGGTTTACATGTTTGTAAATTTTATATTCTTGGTACTTGTAAACATAAAGATAAAACCTGTAACTATGGGCATAACCTTTCAACACAACACAATGTGCTGGTATTACAAGACCATTTGTTGGATCATCTCAAAGAAGTAGAACTCAGATATTTGCTAAATCTAGCTGTAAATCGGTCTAACACAACAGCTCCCCAAATATGTAAATTTTACAATGTTGAAAAAGGATGTAGCAATTTGAAAGATGGAAAACGATGCCCATATTTACACCTTTGTAAGCATTACATTATTGGTGACTGTCGCCATAAAGGAAGCTGCAAAAGAAATCATGATGTCTTTGCTTGTGATGTGAAATCACTACTAGAACGCTACAAAATAGACACAGCTAGAACTGAAAAAGAAATAATTGCAGAACTAAGGGAGGTTCTGGGAAGAGATGAACATGACAGCAGAGGTGAAACTAATGAAGCCTCTGACCACAGACTGAAGACCGATCCAAGCTTGGCCTCAAAAAGGTATATATATATATAAATTAGTATGTTAGTCACCATGTTGTCTGATATACATAAATCAAAACAGAGTATAGTCTGTCTTTTAATATCAACTCATAACCTTAAGTGATTACAGTATTTTTTGGCATTTAACTTCATTTTTAGACTCTCACATGTTGTCATTATCCTGATTGGTGCAGTCACTTTAAAGTCTGACATCAGTACTCTTGTAAAATTTTGGTTTCATCGATTTTCTTTGCGGCTAATGGTTAATTTTTCAAAATTATGTTGTGGCTTGGTTGAAAGAGCATTCTGCAAAATTCTTTATACTAAACCTCAGTAAGAGTTACAATACAGACATGAAAAGTAACCAACTTAGACATTAGACAGAGTATTAATGTAGACATACAGGTATTTCAAATTGTTCTACATTAGATTGAGAATTAATGTAGACAGATTAAATATTAATGTAGACATACAGGTATTTCAGATTGCTTGAAATTAGGTTGATAATTAATGTAGATGGACAGGTATTTCAAATTGATTAACATTAGACTAAGAATTAATGCAGACAGAGAGGTATTCCCAATTGATTTACATTACCATGGTAGCCATATGGAAAACGTATCACTACTTTTCATCAGCAGATTGTGCAATGGCATGAGTATTTTACCAAAACACATCTCACAAAATGTGTAGTTTGTACTGACCTTAAAATTATGTTAGTCAAACCCCCAAACTTACTTTCTTGGTGGTCATTTTGAAAATATTGTTTAGGCTATTCCTCTTGTCTTATATTTATTATAAAGGATGCATTTACAACAAGAAAAGAATTCTTGATCCTAAATAAAAATGGTGTTGATCTGACATGCAAAATGGCCACAACAGCAGTCCATTTTGGAAATCTAGATACTGGTATTATTTCCAGTATGAACAGTCATATTGACAAGGATTTTTCACCAAAATAATTTCATAATATACAACTACTACAGAATGAGAATGGTGTCAAATGGACTTCTAATATGGCATCCACATTGTCCGTATTAAAAATCTTGTAATAACTACTTATACTGAATATGTCGTGTCAGCAAGTTTAAATATTTATTGTAGCAGTAATGTAGTTGGTCATGGAAAAAACTGTGCAGACCACAAACATGGCTGTATTGTTGTGAATGAGTTTGAAAACTAAACCTATTTGACCTTACATTTAAACAAACAGAGATTAAACAATACCTGACTTGTATAAAAAAAAATATTTCTTATAATGCAATACATATCAATACGCATAACAATTTAAATTTTTGAAATCCATTACATTGCTATCTTACATAAATTTCCTAAATAGGGAAAATCTTATCTTATTTTTTGATGATCCAGAATATGTTGTGATACAGAGACAGAAAAGCCTAGAACAACAAATCTCCAACACCGCTGTACTTCCAGCAAATATGAAAAAGCTCACTTATGATTCCTTAGTTTAAAGAATAACAAGGAAACTAAATAACTAACAGCTATAACAGTTCGTGCTGATTCTTCACCTTTTGTATCAATGTAATGTATCTATAAAAACAGCTACATTATTGATACATTGGTTGCATCAGTGAATTATTTCACCCTTAAGTAAAATGTCACCGTCATAATTTTTATATCACTGTACAATAAATATACAGAAAAATTATGACCAGACTTTCTTCTTCCTTGATTTATACTAAACCTCAGTAAGAGTTATGCCATTGATTGATTGTGTTATGCCATTGATTGATTGTGTTATGCCATTGATTGCGATAGGACATATTTTGATGAGAAAATCAGCTACCAAATAAGTGTTAAGCCCTTTGACTGAGTATGTAAAACCACTGATTATGAGCTTGAAAGTGATAAAATTTAACATTTTTGTGATATATTATTATTATTATTATTATTATTATTATTTCATAGGGTCAATTCTGCTTCAAACCTTGAACATCAGCTTTCTGTCGACTCTTCCCAAGAAACAAATATCTGCCTCTACAATTTACGTGGACAGTGTTGGTTTAAAGATGTATGTCGAAATGTGCATAAAAGTATGCCATACCAATGGCAAATTAGGTACCAGTCTGATCATGAGTGGGTAGATCTGAAAGAAGGGGCTAATGCAGCTTTGGAGTTGAAATACAGCATCCCAGCAAATGATGACTTCACTTGTGTAGACAGGTATATTTATAATCTTGACCTGAAATATGTAATTTACTCCATTTGTTTTAAATTAATAGAATTTTAATAACTCTAATAACATTCGACTGGTAGACAAAGTTTACCTTATGTTACGACTTATCGTCAGGAGATAGACTGTGACTTGTACAGAGTTGAAGGCATTGAATTGTCTATGTCTCTGGGAATGTGATTTATTCAGATATTCAAGCCAAAAACAAACATTTTGATGGGGCTTCAGATCTTATATTAACAACTTTCTGCTCTTTCCTCCTCCCTTTAATAACGATGTTCCATAATATTGGCAGATTTCTACAACAGGAACTAATGCTACAAATGGGTAATTAAAAAATTGTGCAAAATCCAAATCTCATGAGAGTGAAGTCCCTCTACTTATGAAAGTGGCAGTTCTTCAGGGAACTGATTCATAGTCAGTAACATCAATTCTTTTGAGAGACCTAATCCCTCAACTGGCCAGCTTCTTTCATTGGCTTGATGAGGAGAAATAATTAGCAACAATTACCATCAATGGCTACCAGTGCTCCATGATATCTGACACATTCTGGCATCATGACAGATGCAGTATCTGTCTCGATAACAATCTGTCAGACTGGTTAGCCAAATTTAACCTGAAACAACAAAACTAGGCTCAACTCTATTTCTGAAATGGAATTTATCTTCAGTTCATTTTGGATGGTTTGGTGTCGTCTTGATGCAACCAGGCTTTGTGACCAAAAATGTGTTACAATCAGTCAGTGGTTGTGGTGGCAGCTTCCTAAATTACTGCCAGACCCAATTAAAACTCAACACAGACTATTAGCCAAATGCTGGATTCAACAGAGAATTTTGGCTTGGAAAAAGATTAAATGATCTTCTTAACGGGATATATTGGTCATACATCTGTTATTTATCTGATTAGGAGAGCAGGTTATATATCACATGGTGAATCCAACCATTATTCCTTAGTGGGTTACCCACATTAGCATATCACTCTCTAACGATCAGCAATCACTACGCTAATAACCCATTCTCCTAACATTAATAAGATTGGGGAATGTGTTTGAAGGAGAAAGAAAATTTTAAGTAAATTATGCTGCTTCATGTATAAATACCCAAATTACATTACTTGAAATCCCTCCCATCCACTCTGTCATCATTCAGTTTATAAACCAGTGATGCTTGCTGTTGACAAGGGAAGATAATGGACAAGAGTTATTTCCCACTGTCTGTATTAAACTGACAGAAAAGACAATTTTGCCTTCTCATAATGACATTCCAAGAGTTAGTAATCATTTAAATGTAAGTATGTATGAAGACAGAAACAGAGTTAGTGATCATTTAAATGTATGTATGTATGAAGACAGAAACAGAGTTAATAATCATTTAAATCTAAGTAAGTATGAAGACAGAAACAGAGTTAGTAATCATTTAAATGTAAGTATGTATGAAGACAGAAACAGAGTTAGCTATCATTTAAATGTTATTATGTATGAAGATAGAAACAGAGTTAGCTATCATTTAAATGTACAGTGGGACCTCGCTATAACCCGGTAGTTGGGAGCCATAGAATCCGACCGGGCTATGAACCGAACCGTGTTATAAGCAACCATGTACAATACCAACACATTTTTGGATTTAATTGCAGGGTGAGGGGTGGGGGAACATAAAGACGGGTGCGAAAATGCATGGCACAATTACCATTTTTAATCAATATATATTAAATGAGAAAAACATTTACTGTGGTAACAGAAATTGCAGATATAATATATTACTTTATTCAGAGAACCATGCATTGGTACATACACGTGTCTAATTTATATAGACCTGTATAATCTATTGCATGAAAAGAGTATCAACACCGTGTACTCACCAGCGAATCTTGTAACATACACTGAATCCATAATACATATATTTCCATCGAAAATATCCACACAAGGATGTAAAATATTCAATAATTTTGTCACAGATCATTATGTGACTGAATTCAATGAAAAGAAAATAGCAAAAATTACGTAACGGGTGTACGTAACGAATGATGAAATAGTACATGTCCGTAGATTAAATAATGGAAGCTAAAGTGTATTCTTATAATAACTACATGTACATCTCAGGACCTTTCCATCTCTGAATTCAGTCATTGTAAATTTCAGCACATTTTCCCACCCAAGCTGCTAGTCAAAGTCCTTTGAACTTGCCGCCCAGCTATTGCGTCATGTTCTTTTGATGTACTCTAATACAGCAGGCAGAACTAGCTGATATTTTAATCACTGAATTATGTCACTGTTTAGCTCGGCAGTTCACTTTGATGATAAACAATGTACTTAAATTGATTGATTTATACATTCTGGTGAGAATCTTTTATCAACCCACGCATTAGCTATTGTTTAGTTGTGTATGAAATTAAGAGAACATATATCGGAGATTATTAGAGCAACCATTGTATTCAGAATGCATTAAAGACAAACACAAAGCAGACACGATGGCTTCATTACTCAGGAATCAGTAATTATAATATTGACACTTATGAGCTGTAATTTTTCAACAATAAACAAAGATCAAAGTTCTCAGTACGCTCAGCAATTGGTTCGTATTTCCGATGTTTATTTTGGCACAAAACTTGAAAAAATTTGATAATACATTTTCTACACGTTCTTTTTCGCACTGTTTAGACGAATATGAGAATGATAATTAAACTCTTGATGTATTTTTTTTTTCATACTTAAATTTCTTTTTTTTTTTGGTCTTGGAGAAAAATACCTGTAATAAATAACCCGAAATTTCGGGAGCCATGCCACGACCGGGTTATATCCAAATTCGTGTTATAACGGGACGGGTTATAGCTGGGTCCCACTGTAAGTATGTATGAAGACAGAGTTAATAATCATTTAAATGTAAGTATGTATGAAGACAGAAACAGAGTTAGTAATCATTTAAATGTAAGTATGTATGAAGACAAAAACAGAGTTAGTTATCATTTAAATGTAAGTATGTATGAAGATAGAAACAGAGTTAGTAATCATTTAAATGTAAGTATGTATGAACACAGAAACAGAGCTAGTAATCATTTACATGTAAATATGTATGAAGACAGAAACAGAGTTAGCTGTCATATAAATGTATGTATGTATGAAGACAAACAGAGTTAGTAATCATTTAAATGTAAGTATGTATGAAGATAGAAACAGAGTTAGTAATCATTTAAATGTAAGTATGTATGAAGATAGAAACAGAGTTAGTAATCATTTAAATGTAAGTATGTATGAAGACAGAAACAGAGTTAGCTATCATTTAAATGTAAGTATGTATGAAGATAGAAACAGAGTTAGCTATCATTTAAATGTAAGTATGTATGAAGATAGAAACACAGTTAGTAATCATTTAAATGTAAGTATGTATGAAGACAGAAACAGAGTTAGTAATCATTTAAATGTAAGTATGTATGAAAATAGAAACAGAGTTAGTAATCATTTATTAAGTATGTATGAAGATAGAAACAGAGTTAGCTATCATTTAAATGTATGTATGTATGAAGACAAACAGAGTTAGTAATCATTTAAATGTAAGTATGTATGAAGATAGAAACAGAGTTAGGTATCATTTAAATGTAAGTATGTATGAAGATAGAAACAGAATTAGCTATCATTCAAATGTAAGTATGTATTGAGACAGAAACAGAGTTAGTAATCATTTAAATGTAAGTATGTATGAAGATAGAAACAGAGTTAGCTATCATTTAAATGTAAGTATGTATGAAGATTGAAACAGAGTTAGCTATCATTTAAATGTAAGTATGTATGAAGACAGAAACAGAGTTAGTAATCATTTAAATGTAAGTATGTATGAAAATAGAAACAGAGTTAGTAATCATTTACATGTAAGTATGTATGAAGACAGAAACAGAGTTAGCTATCATTTAAATGTAAGAATGTATGAAGATAGAAACAGAGTTTATAATCATTTGAATGTAAGAATAATTAAGCACATTCCAAGAAATGAGTATATATGAAGACAGAAACAGAGTTAGTAATCATTTAAATGTAAGTATGTATGAAGATAGAAACAGAGTTAGTAATCATTTAAATGTAAGTATGTATGAAGAAAAAAACAGAGTTAGTAATCATTTAAATGTATGTATGTATGAAGACAGAAACAGAGTTAGCTATCATTTAAATGTAAGTATGTATGAAGACAAACAGAGTTAGCTATCATTTAAATGTAAGTATGTATGAAGACAAACAGAGTTAGTAATCATTTAAATGTATGTATGTATGAAGACACAAACAGAGTTAGTAATCATTTACATGTAAGTATGTATGAAGATAGAAACAGAGTTAGCTATCATTTAAATGTTAGTATGTATGAAGACAGAAACAGAGTTAGTGATCATTTAAATGTATGTATGTATGAAGACAGAAACAGAGTTAGCTATCATTTAAATGTAAGTATGTATGAACACAGAAACAGAGTTAATAATCATTTAAATGTAAGTATGTGTGTAAATCAGAAACAGAGTTAGTAATCATTTAAATGTAAGTATGTATGAAGACAAAAACAGAGTTAGCTATCATTTAAATGTAAGTATGTATGAAGACAAACAGAGTTAGCTATCATTTAAATGTAAGTATGTATGAAGACAGAAACAGAGTTAGCTATCATTTAAATGTAAATGAAGACAGAAACAGAGTTAGTAATCATTTAAATGTAAGTATGTATGAAAATAGAAACAGAGTTAGCTATCATTTAAATGTAAGTACGTATGAAAATAGAAACAGAATTAGCTATCATTTAAATGTAGGTATGTATGAAAATAGAAACAGAGTTAGCTATCATTTACATGTAAGTATGTATGAAGACAAATAGAGTTAGCTATCATTGAAATGTAAGTATGTATGAAGACAGAAACAGAGTTAGTAATCATTTAAATGTAAGTATGTATGAAGATAGAAACAGAGTTAATAATCATTTGAATGTAAGTATAATTAAGCACATTCCAAGAAATGAGTATATTTGAAGACAGAAACAGAGTTAGTAATCATTTAAATGTAAGTATGTATGAAGACAGAAACAGAGTTAGCTATCATTTAAATGTAAGTATGTATGAAGACAGAAACAGAGTTAGCTATCATTTAAATGTAAGTATGTATGAAGACAGAAACAGTTAGCTATCATTTAAATGTAAGTATGTATGAAGATAGAAACAGAGTTAGTAATCATTTAAATGTAAGTATGTATGAAGACAGAAACAGAGTTAGCTATCATTTAAATGTAAGTATATATGAAGACAGAAACAGTTAGCTATCATTTAAATGTAAGTATGTATGAAGATAGAAACAGAGTTAGTAATCATTTAAATGTAAGTATGTATGAAGACAGAAACAGAGTTAGCTATCATTTAAATGTAAGTATGTATGAAGACAGAAACAGAGTTAGCTATCATTTAAATGTAAGTATGTATGAAGATAGAAACAGAGTTAATAATCATTTAAATGTAAGTATGTATGAAAATAGAAACAGAGTTAGCTATCATTTAAATGTAAGTACGTATGAAAATAGAAACAGAATTAGCTATCATTTAAATGTAGGTATGTATGAAAATAGAAACAGAGTTAGCTATCATTTACATGTAAGTATGTATGAAGACAAACAGAATTAGCTATCATTTAAATGTAGGTATGTATGAAGACAGAAACAGAGTTAGCTATCATTTAAATGTAAGTATGTATGAAGACAGAAACAGAGTTAGCTATCATTTAAATGTACCGTATTTTCCGGCCTATAGGTCGATGCAGAGTATAAGTCGAATTGACCAATTTTGTAAATTTTCCATCCTTCGTCCATATATAAGTCGATTCGGAGTATAAGACGAGGCCAGGTCAATAACTTGGCTTTGTATTTTATACTACCGGTAGTAACTTCTGGTTGCATGAATATTGATGGTATCGTCGTATGATATTCCATATTACCAGCAATATCCATTGCAACAAGAGCTATGATCATTCCTTCCAGTTGAAAGTTTAAACCTACGGTAATTTATTTGAGAAACTTTGTCAAATACAATTAGAAACATATGATTTGGGTGATTCAGTAGAATGCATGATCTACATTATTTTATAAATAATCATAGAATGCTCGAGTTAATATGGATTACATCCCTTTGTAGGATAAATTGGATCAATAAAAAAAGCTATGCCGGTAGTTGCTCACGTGTGTCCAACATTATACTGGAAAATCAAATAATGGACCAGTTATTTCATATCTTTTTTTTTTTAGGAACATACAATATGCTTTGAATTAGTACAGTACACTATAAAGTATAGACCGTAAGTGTGCTATGCGGCCCGATGAAGTTTTACCGGTAATTGTTTTCTTTTATGTTATGTTTGAGAAATAAGGAAAAACATGCAGAATGCAAAATAAATAATGACAAAACTTACAAATATAAATGCAGTCATATTATTTTATGACAATTTATTGACATAGTAATTGAACATGAATTTGTACTTCCATGTGACCTGTTTTCGATTATGCCGATTATAGAGCAATATCAATAGCATACCGGATACTGTAATCCATATATAAGTCGATGCAATTTCAATGACAAAATCCATATATAAGTCGATTCGGAGTATAAGACGAAGACCGAACTTTCAAGTAAAAAAGTCTCGACTTATACGCCGGAAAATACGGTAAGTATGTATGAAGACAGAAACAGAATTAGCTATCATTTAAATGTAAGTATGTATAAAGATAGAAACAGAGTTAGTAATCATTTAAATGTAAGTATGTATGAAAATAGAAACAGAGTTAGTAATCATTTAAATGTAAGTATGTATGAAGACAGAAACAGAGTTAGCTATCATTTAAATGTAAGTATGTATGAAGACAGAAACAGAGTTAGCTATCATTTAAATGTAAGTATGTATGAAGATTGAAACAGAGTTAGTAATCATTTAAATGTAAGTATGTATGAAGATAGAAACAGAGTTAATAATCATTTGAATGTAAGTATCTATGAAGACAAACAGAGTTAGTAATCATTTAAATGTAAGTATGTATGAAGATAGAAACAGAGTTAGCTATCATTTAAATGTAAGTATGTATGAAAATAGAAACAGAGTTAATAATCATTTGAATGTAAGTATGTATGAAGACAAACAGAGTTAGTAATCATTTAAATGTAAGTATGTATGAAGACAAAAACAGAGTTAGCTATCATTTAAATGTAAGTATAATTAAGCACATTCCAATAAATGAGTATGTATGAAGATAGAAACAGAGTTAGTAATCATTTAAATGTAAGTATGTATGAAGACAGAAACAGAGTTAGCTATCATTTAAATGTAAGTATGTATGAAAATAGAAACAGAGTTAGCTATCATTTAAATGTAAGTATATATGAAGATAGAAACAGAGTTAGTAATCATTTAAATGTAAGTATGTATGAAGACAAACAGTTAGTAATCATTTACATGTAAGTATGTATAAAGACAGAAACAGAGTTAGTAATCATTTAAATATAAGTATGTATGAAGATAGAAACAGAGTTAGCTATAATTTAAATGTAAGTATGTATGAAGATAGAAACAGAGTTAACTATCATTTAAATGTAAGTAATTATGAATGAAAATAGAAACAGAGTTAGTAATCATTTAAATGTATGTATGTATGAAGACAAACAGAGTTAATAATCATTTACATGTAAGTATGTATGAAGACAGAAACAGAGTTAGTAATCATTTAAATGTATATATGTATGAAGACAAACAGACAAACAGAGTTAGTAATCATTTAAATGTAAGTATGTATGAAGACAGAAACTTAGTTAGTAATCATTTAAATGTAAGTATGTATGAAGATAGAAACAGAGTTAGCTATCATTTAAATGTAAGTATGTATGAAGACAAAAACAGAGTTAGCTATCATTTAAATGTAAGTATAATTAAGCACATTCCAATAAATGAGTATGTATGAAGATAGAAACAGAGTTAGTAATCATTTAAATGTAAGTATATATGAAGACAGAAACAGAGTTAGCTATCATTTAAATGTAAGTATGTATGAAGACAAACAGAGTTAGTAATCATTTAAATGTAAGTATGTATGAAGACAGAAACGGAGTTAGTGATCATTTAAATGTAAGTATGTATGAAGACAGAAACATAGTTAGCTATCATTTAAATGTATGTATGTATGAAGACAAACAGAGTTAGTAATCATTTAAATGTAAGTATATATGAAGATAGAAACAGAGTTAGTAATCATTTAAATGTAAGTATGTATGAAGACAGAAACAGAGTTAGTAATCATTTAAATGTAAGTATGTATGAAGACAGAAACAGAGTTAGCTATCATTTAAATGTAAGTATGTATGAAGACAAAAACAGAGTTAGCTATCATTTAAATGTAAGTATGTATGAAGACAGAAACAGAGTTAGCTATCATTTAAATGTAGTATGTATGAAGATAGAAACAGAGTTAGTAATCATTTAAATGTAAGTATGTATGAAGATAGAAACAGAGTTAGCTATCATTTAAATGTAAGTATGTATGAAGATAGAAACAGAGTTAACTATCATTTAAATGTAAGTATGTATGAAGATAGAAACAGAGTTAGTAATCATTTAAATGTAAATATGTATGAAGATAGAAACAGAGTTAGCTATGATTTAAATGTTAGTAATTATGTATGAAAATAGAAACAGAGTGAGTAATCATTTAAATGTATGTATGTATGAAGACAAACAGAGTTTAACTTAGTAATCATTTACATGTAAGTATGTATAAAGACAGAAACAGAGTTAGTAATCATTTAAATATAAGTATGTCTGAAGATAGAAACAGAGTTAACTATCATTTAAATGTAAGTAAATATGTATGAAAATAGAAACAGAGTTAGTAATCATTTAAATGTATATATGTATGAAGACAAACAGACAGAGTTAGTAATCATTTAAATGTAAGTATGTATGAAGACAGAAACAGAGTTAGCTATAATTTAAATGTAAGTATGTATGAAGACAAAAACAGAGTTAGCTATCATTTAAATGTAAGTATAATTAAGCACATTCCAATAAATGAGTATGTATGAAGATAGAAACAGAGTTAGTAATCATTTAAATGTAAGTATATATGAAGACAGAAACAGAGTTAGCTATCATTTAAATGTAAGTATGTATGAAGACAAACAGAGTTAGTAATCATTTAAATGTAAGTATGTATGAAGACAGACACAGAGTTAGCTATCATTTAAATGTATGTATGTATGAAGACAAACAGAGTTAATAATCATTTAAATGTAAGTATGTAACTGTATGAAGATAGAAACAGAGTTAGTAATCATTTAAATGTAAGTATGTATGAAGATAGAAACAGAGTTAGTAATCATTTAAATGTAAGTATGTATGAAGATAGAAACAGAGTTAGTAATCATTTAAATGTAAGTATGTATGAAGATAGAAACAGAGTTAGTAATCATTTAAATGTAAGTATGTATGAAGATAGAAACAGAGTTAGTAATCATTTAAATGTAAGTATATATGAAGATAGAAACAGAGTTAGTAATCATTTAAATGTAAGTATGTATGAAGACAGAAACAGAGTTAGTAATCATTTAAATGTAAGTATATATGAAGATAGAAACAGAGTTAGTAATCATTTAAATGTAAGTATGTATGAAGACAGAAACAGAGTAAGTAATCATTTAATTGTAAGTATGTATGAAGACAGAAACAGAGTTAGCTATCATTTAAATGTTAGTATGTATGAAGACAAAAACAGAGTTAGCTATCATTTAAATGTAAGTATGTATGAAGACAGAAACAGAGTTAGCTATCATTTAAATGTAAGTATGTATGAAGATAGAAACAGAGTTAGTAATCATTTAAATGTAAATATGTATGAAGATAGAAACAGAGTTAGCTATCATTTAAATGTAAGTAATTATGTATGAAAATAGAAACAGAGTTAGTAATCATTTAAATGTAAGTATGTATGAAGACAAACAGAGTTAGCTATCATTTAAATGTAAGTATGTATAAAGACAGAAACAGAGTTAGTAATCATTTAAATGTAAGTATTTATGAAAATAGCAACAGAGTTAGCTATAATTTAAATGTAAGTATGTATGAAGACAAAAACAGAGTTAGCTATCATTTAAATGTAAGTATAATTAAGCACATTCCAATAAATGAGTATGTATGAAGATAGAAACAGAGTTAGTAATCATTTAAATGTAAGTCATTTAAATGTAAGTATATATGAAGACAGAAACAGAGTTAGCTATCATTTAAATGTAAGTATGTATGAAGACAAACAGAGTTAGTAATCATTTAAATGTAAGTTTGTATGAAGACAGAAACAGAGTTAGTGATCATTTAAATGTAAGTATGTATGAAGACAGAAACATAGTTAGCTATCATTTAAATGTATGTATGTATGAAGACAAACAGAGTTAGTAATCATTTAAATGTAAGTATGTATGAAGATAGAAACAGAGTTAGTAATCATTTAAATGTAAGTATAATTAAGCACATTCCAAGTTATGAGTATGTATGAAGATAGAAACACAGTTAGTAATCATTTAAATGTATATATGTATGAAGACAAACAGACAAAAAAAGTTAGTAATCATTTAAATGTAAGTATGTATGAAGACAGAAACAGAGTTAGTAATCATTTAAATGTAAGTATGTATGAAGACAGAAACAGAGTTAGCTATCATTTAAATGTAAGTATGTATGGAGACAGAAACAGAGTTAGCTATCATTTAAATGTAAGTATGTATAAAGATAGAAACAGAGTTAGTAATCATTTAAATGTAAGTATGTATGAAAATAGAAACAGAGTTAGCTATCATTTAAATGTAAGTACGTATGAAAATAGAAACAGAATTAGCTATCATTTAAATGTAGGTATGTATGAAAATAGAAACAGAGTTAGCTATCATTTACATGTAAGTATGTATGAAGACAAACAGAGTTATCTATCATTTAAATGTAAGTATGTATGAAGACAGAAACAGAGTTAGCTATCATTTAAATGTAAGTATGTATAAAGATAGAAACAGAGTTAGTAATCATTTAAATGTAAATATGTATGAAGATAGAAACAGAGTTAGCTATGATTTAAATGTTAGTAATTATGTATGAAAATAGAAACAGAGTGAGTAATCATTTAAATGTATGTATGTATGAAGACAAACAGAGTTTAACTTAGTAATCATTTACATGTAAGTATGTATAAAGACAGAAACAGAGTTAGTAATCATTTAAATATAAGTATGTCTGAAGATAGAAACAGAGTTAACTATCATTTAAATGTAAGTAAATATGTATGAAAATAGAAACAGAGTTAGTAATCATTTAAATGTATATATGTATGAAGACAAACAGACAGAGTTAGTAATCATTTAAATGTAAGTATGTATGAAGACAGAAACAGAGTTAGCTATAATTTAAATGTAAGTATGTATGAAGACAAAAACAGAGTTAGCTATCATTTAAATGTAAGTATAATTAAGCACATTCCAATAAATGAGTATGTATGAAGATAGAAACAGAGTTAGTAATCATTTAAATGTAAGTATATATGAAGACAGAAACAGAGTTAGCTATCATTTAAATGTAAGTATGTATGAAGACAAACAGAGTTAGTAATCATTTAAATGTAAGTATGTATGAAGACAGACACAGAGTTAGCTATCATTTAAATGTATGTATGTATGAAGACAAACAGAGTTAATAATCATTTAAATGTAAGTATGTAACTGTATGAAGATAGAAACAGAGTTAGTAATCATTTAAATGTAAGTATGTATGAAGATAGAAACAGAGTTAGTAATCATTTAAATGTAAGTATGTATGAAGATAGAAACAGAGTTAGTAATCATTTAAATGTAAGTATGTATGAAGATAGAAACAGAGTTAGTAATCATTTAAATGTAAGTATGTATGAAGATAGAAACAGAGTTAGTAATCATTTAAATGTAAGTATATATGAAGATAGAAACAGAGTTAGTAATCATTTAAATGTAAGTATGTATGAAGACAGAAACAGAGTTAGTAATCATTTAAATGTAAGTATATATGAAGATAGAAACAGAGTTAGTAATCATTTAAATGTAAGTATGTATGAAGACAGAAACAGAGTAAGTAATCATTTAATTGTAAGTATGTATGAAGACAGAAACAGAGTTAGCTATCATTTAAATGTTAGTATGTATGAAGACAAAAACAGAGTTAGCTATCATTTAAATGTAAGTATGTATGAAGACAGAAACAGAGTTAGCTATCATTTAAATGTAAGTATGTATGAAGATAGAAACAGAGTTAGTAATCATTTAAATGTAAATATGTATGAAGATAGAAACAGAGTTAGCTATCATTTAAATGTAAGTAATTATGTATGAAAATAGAAACAGAGTTAGTAATCATTTAAATGTAAGTATGTATGAAGACAAACAGAGTTAGCTATCATTTAAATGTAAGTATGTATAAAGACAGAAACAGAGTTAGTAATCATTTAAATGTAAGTATGTATGAAAATAGCAACAGAGTTAGCTATAATTTAAATGTAAGTATGTATGAAGACAAAAACAGAGTTAGCTATCATTTAAATGTAAGTATAATTAAGCACATTCCAATAAATGAGTATGTATGAAGATAGAAACAGAGTTAGTAATCATTTAAATGTAAGTCATTTAAATGTAAGTATATATGAAGACAGAAACAGAGTTAGCTATCATTTAAATGTAAGTATGTATGAAGACAAACAGAGTTAGTAATCATTTAAATGTAAGTTTGTATGAAGACAGAAACAGAGTTAGTGATCATTTAAATGTAAGTATGTATGAAGACAGAAACATAGTTAGCTATCATTTAAATGTATGTATGTATGAAGACAAACAGAGTTAGTAATCATTTAAATGTAAGTATGTATGAAGATAGAAACAGAGTTAGTAATCATTTAAATGTAGGTATAATTAAGCACATTCCAAGTTATGAGTATGTATGAAGATAGAAACACAGTTAGTAATCATTTAAATGTATATATGTATGAAGACAAACAGACAAAAAAAGTTAGTAATCATTTAAATGTAAGTATGTATGAAGACAGAAACAGAGTTAGTAATCATTTAAATGTAAGTATGTATGAAGACAGAAACAGAGTTAGCTATCATTTAAATGTAAGTATGTATGGAGACAGAAACAGAGTTAGCTATCATTTAAATGTAAGTATGTATAAAGATAGAAACAGAGTTAGTAATCATTTAAATGTAAGTATGTATGAAAATAGAAACAGAGTTAGCTATCATTTAAATGTAAGTACGTATGAAAATAGAAACAGAATTAGCTATCATTTAAATGTAGGTATGTATGAAAATAGAAACAGAGTTAGCTATCATTTACATGTAAGTATGTATGAAGACAAACAGAGTTATCTATCATTTAAATGTAAGTATGTATGAAGACAGAAACAGAGTTAGCTATCATTTAAATGTAAGTATGTATAAAGATAGAAACAGAGTTAGTAATCATTTAAATGTAAGTATGTATGAAGATAGAAACAGAGTTAGCTATCATTTAAATGTAAGTATGTATGAAGATAGAAACAGATTTAATAATCATTTGAATGTAAGTATAATTAAGCACATTCCAAGAAATGAGTATATATGAAGACAGAAACAGAGTTAGTTATCATTTAAATGTAAGTATGTATGAAGACAGAAACAGAGTTAGCTATCATTTAAATGTAAGTATGTATGAAGACAGAAACAGAGTTAGCTATCATTTAAATGCAAGTATGTATGAAGACAGAAACAGAGTTAGCTATTATTTAAATGTAAGTATGTATGAAGATAGAAACAGAGTTAGTAATCATTTACATGTAAGTATGTATGAAGACAGAAACAGAGTTAGCTATCATGTAAATGTAAGTATGTATGAAGACAGAAACAGAGTTAGTAATCATTTAAATGTAAGTATAATTAAATTTCAAACCCATAAGTGAAAGGTTGATGTCTACATAACTTGTGTGACTTGTGCTATAGGTTGACTAACTTTCCAGTTTATAATGCATAGATCTGAGTCAGTCGTATTCTGTGTAGCAACTCTGCCATTGGCAGTTGGTAAGCATTAGGTGGATATACATAATATTCATGCAGATGATGTAATCTCCCTTTGCATACACACACATAGACACACACACATTTTACCTCTCAATGCCCGTGATGCTTACCGGTACTATAGGAGTTTTCTCCATATATGCATCTGGGCAGCTGTCTACTTTGATATATTCTATGATCACATTGAGTAAAGTATATCATAAGATATATTGTTAAGACTGATGTAAATCCTGAATGTTACTTGTAGACATGTACAGTGGTAAGTCCCAATAAACTAATCATGTCCTAGATGGTTTTTAACTGGCATTTTCATCTCATGAAGCATAAAATAATCAAATGTTTTATAATTAGGACTGGATATTTTAAGGTGTTATTTTTACTGAAAAGACAAACCCCTCCGTTGGCTTAGTTGTTAGAGTGTCTGCTGCGGAAGAGGGAGTTTGTGGGTTCGATTCCCGGCTGAGTCATACCAAAGACTTACAAAAATGGTACTAACTGCTGCCTCGCTTGACGCTCAGCATTAAGAGGTTAGTGTTAGGACTGGTCGGCCTGGTTTCAGGATAATGTAAATGGGTGGGCCATCATGCTACATGTCTGTGACATGATGCCGCAATGCTAGACATCACTATAAACTGCCTCACTGCAGACATAGTGATATGACTGAAACTTTTTTAAACCTACGTTAAAAATCCTAATCAAACAAACAAATAAAAAACTGAAAATACAGTGTGCATGTAATAAGACATGTAGGTATTGCTTTGAACATGGTAATTATGTATTTAAACTTTTGTTCTTCAGTAAAGGGCAGAAACTACATTTCAATTTTGAAAAGATGGAAGGAGTAAAAGGTGACAAGAGAAGACTGGAGATCAGACGTCTCTCAACAGTTTCCTTTGAGGCAGAAAATCAGCCTCTAGCAACCAAGTGGCACTGGTTCTGGCAAGATGAACTAGAAAATTGGATAGAATATGGATCAAAGGTTGGTTTTTTGTTGAATGTGGCCATATATATATATATATATATATATATATATATATATATATATATATAAATATATAAAGTTTAAGATGTTTGTTCAATAAATGCAATTCCTGATATGTATGTTTCATCCAAACAAAATTTTATTTCATTTTACCACTTAACACTTACAGTGAACGTTGCTGCATAGTCCAAGTTATTCTGACTGTTTCTTTCCCATTGTAGATAGCTTGACATTTACATTTGGGTGTGGGGTTATAACAATCAAAACATTGTAATTTGCCTACACCACATGCACAGTTCTGATATGGGGTATCAGATCTAGAAAAATAGCCATACCTGCAAGAAATTTATAGGATGATGATTTAGTTTCTCAGAAAATGCTTTTCATTGTTAATTTAGTTTTACCTAGAAATCACCATTTGCATTGCTGTCACATGACTACCCAAATCTCTCAGCCTACATATGCATGTCATCCAAAGACCAATAGACACATGAATGTTTGCAATAAAAGCAAAAAACATAATTCTCAACATATTTATTCCAAGAAAAAAGACCAGAACTCTATCGTTGTCATAGCATCCTGGAAGTTAGAGAGTACATTAACAAACTCTGGACATTACTGAGTACAAAAAATGCAGGATAGAGCATACTACTTGTATCTTTGAATAACTGCTAGTCCAAAGCCTGCATAGGTAAGGAGATTATTTCAAAATAGTAATGTGTGCTGAATGCTAATCCAAGGCCTGCATAGGTAAGGAGATTATTTCAAAATAGTAATGTGTGCTGAATGCTAGTCCAAGGCCTGCATAGGTAAGGAGATTATTTCAAAATAGTAATGTGTGCTGAATGCTAATCCAAGGCCTGCATAGGTAAGGAGATTATTTCAAAATAGTAATGTGTGCTGAATGCTAGTCCAAGGCCTGCATAGGTAAGGAGATTATTTCAAAATAGTAATGTGTGCTGAATGCTAATCCAAGGCCTGCATAGGTAAGGAGATTATTTCAAAATAGTAATGTGTGCTGAATGCTAGTCCAAAGCCTGCATAGGTAAGGAGATTATTTCAAAATAGTAATGTGTGCTGAATGCTAGTCCAAGGCCTGCATAGGTAAGGAGATTATTTCAAAATAGTAATGTGTGCTGTATGCTAGTCCAAAGTTGGCATAGGTAAGGAGATAATTTCAAAATAGTAATGAGTGCAGAAGGAGGCATGAGAAAAAAGCATACGAGAAAACTTCTGAACAAATGGCAAAGATTATAAATTCGAAGACACGTCAGAAATTCATACAGTTGTATTTAGGTATTTGAAGTCATTCCAGAAAATGTTATGTGGGTATTCATTCTGTCTGTGTGCTTAATGAAAAGAAATCTGCATTTTTGAGGTATGACGCACTCAAAATTACAACTCAGTGTGATTAATATGATACAATATTAATACCGGATAATGTTATAATGCATAAGGGATCCACAGGGATATGATGAAGGTCTAGTTGCAGAGAAACAGAAAACAAAAAATTGCATTCATACGTTTTTATTTGAAATATTTCTAGTCTGACAACATTCTTTTTTATTTTAAATATTTCTGGTCTGTTAAAGAAAATATCATAGGATCAGGCAAATGTCTATTCCCCAATGATCTATCAGGTATTTTAATAGTATGATATATTTTCCCTCAACTGTTTATACTGATGCTTATTATTACAAAGTTTTACAGACCTATTCAAATATCCTGTAACAGATGTAGATGTAATTAGTAGGTATAAAATTCATTGCATAATATTGCTTTCATGGCAAATTTATTGAAGATCAAGAAATCAGTGTATAAGGTAACATCAAAATGTGAATGTGTGATGTTTGAATGTATTTCCTTCTGCTCAGACTGGTTATTGTTACAAGAAGAAAGGTCATCATCATCATCATCATCATCATTATTATTATTATTATTATTATTATTATTATTATTTGCTGTACAAATGAATATATTGTCATACAAATTTGTCAAGTTTTTGCGATTACACCTAACAACTAAAACATTTATCCTTATTCAGATTTAAATAAAGGATGATTTCTTTTTTAAAAAAATGGTTTGCAGCAGACAACAGTTTTCAACAACATGTACACTTTTTATGACTAACCTAATTTGCTTTTTGTAGAATATAATGGGGTACCAGACCATCATTACAAGTAGTGAGATTGAGCAGAAGTATCAAGAGAATTCTAAAGGGGAATTGCCAATTTCCACACCAGCTGAATACTGTTTGGACTTTGATTTGATGAGACAGCGAAATCTCAAAACAAGGACCAAGCGCAAAGTGAGGCGTCGTTCAGAATATGTTTCTCCACAACAAGTTCAGGAAGCAAATAAAAAGAAGGAACAGTAAGTGTATGATCTGTAAATTCTTTCTTATATTTATGTCTGCAATATGGAATGTTGCCAGTCTATCTCACAGGTGCTCAATGCGAGCTTGATGTGAAGAAGAAAAAAATAATCTAAAGGAGAAAAAAAATAATACTGAGTGACAAAAATACCTTAGATTACACCTATGACCCATCCTGACATAGGACCCTCTCTATCATACTATATAAAAAGAGAAGATTCATAACTTCCAAATATTTGGTTCCACCCATGACCCTCGATTTCATTCTGCTATTTCTGTATTTAAAATCACACAACCATGGTTTGTTTTACTCCTGAGATATTTTTCTATTCATCAAGCTATCATTGGCTTTTCTACATTGAACCAAACTGAAGTTACAGCTTCTGAAACGTGCGATTATTGCGAAATTGTTATCTTTTTTGCTGGTTTTACTGGTTTGGTTAAGATGTTCCATTTACCTTATGACCAAATAGGATTTTTGTATTGCTTGTAATACTGTCTCACCTTTAATCATAAAACTTGCTGAGGAGTTGCATCTGTATAAGTAGTTACACTTTTGCTACAAAAGTAGGTTACTTGTAACAATATTTTATTAGTGTTTTAAGTTCCTTGCTTTTGTACTAGTCATGCTAGTGTCAACAAATTGGATAATTGGATGTATCTCTCTTAGTATTCCACCTTTACCACTAAATATGGCCATCATTAACAAAGATTTTATGCTTTACTGGCTTATGTTAAATATTTATGTTTGGTTTAACTGCTAATGGCTAACAGATTTTTACATGATCTATTCATAGCACCCTATCATGAAGACCCTTCCAAATCAGGTGAAATATGAATTAATACCTTTATTTAGTGGTAACCATCTATGTTATTGACTGCACATAGTTCAGTGTGATACATTACTGAAGATATACTTACTATATATTGTTCCTGTTAATGATTAGAAAGTAGAACAGTGAAATGAATGCTTTCACAGTGAGGCTTCAGTTATACTGACTAATCAAGGCAGTCCATAAATAGTTCTGATAATAGTGTCTGTCACTTCAGGATTACACAGAGCCTATTACTTCCACTGATAAAGATATTTTCAACATAGATTTGACGAAAAGGAAAAATAATTGTTTTATGGTGTCAAAAATTGACATATTACTTCAAAAATTGTCATATTACTTCTGTTTTGATATGGTAGAAAAGAAAAGAACTGTCAGCTTTTAAGTAATGTTATAACCCTGCTTCATTCAGCAAGCAGTATATATGATTTGCTTTCACTTTGTTAGTTTCTCCATCTATCCATCTCTTTTCCTTGTCCTGACTGTAATATTGTAATATATGACTCTCCTCTATTACTTTATCTATTCATCAGACTTGTTCCATAAATGTGTTATATAATTATATATATATATATATATATATATATATATATATATATATATATATATATATATATATATATATGTATAGTTTTGAGCACAAAATGTGGGTTGGTGTGACCAACGTTCTTAAAAATGTAATTCTTCTTTAGGCTCTATTCATACGCTCTAAACCTATTCTCATCAAATTTACCAAACATGCACAGAGGTTGCATCTTAAAATAATTGCATCTTGCACAGCAAAACCGTTTCCACATGACTAAAGTTTTAGAAAGATGAGCAGTGTAATTGATAATTGCATTTATTTTTTCTAATACAAATTTATTATTTAAATGTATTTTCAGCATTGAATTCATAGATAAATAATATATTGCATGCAACACTGACCACTTCCTTTGGACATGTAATGAATGCACAATTATGCAAACCATTTCCGTTGATGCCATGCAGTATTGTTGCTTTTGTCTACCATTTGCTTCGACTATACTGAGAAACACCCATTTAGTGCAGTATATTAGTACGGTAAAATCTGTCATCAAAGATCACTGCTATGTGAGACCACCTGTCTTGAGAGACCACATTCTCTGTTTACAATTTTATTGATTATATAGGATTGTGACCTGTTCTGGAAGACTACCTGTCTTGAGAGACCATAATTATTTGGCAAAAGAGGTGGCCCTTCAAGACAGGTTCTACTGTATGCACATTACTGAACCTCTGCTTACTTTTCCATAATTTGGCCTCTTTTATATTAAAACTTAATGGCACCAAACAGTAGAAATGTGTTTTAATATCACTTTTATGCTTATTTAGTTCCTTTTATTTCTTTAATATACTACCTGAGTAAATAAATTACTGTGAAAATAAAAATGTGAACTTGAGGAAGGAAGTAGAATCTCAAGGACTTTCAACCCTGATGACAAGTACATAATGTACTGTATTATTAGAAAGTACTGAGACTAAACCCATTGAAGAGACTTATGAATTTATCCCACTTTACACCTGAAAGCATGGTGGGATAAGATGATTTGCCTTCAGTGAATATTATTCACCTAATTTAGAGTAGTTTCTGCAAAATCACAGATTTGGTTGTGTAAAAAAATGTCTTCACTCTAGCTGCTTATGTTACATATTTTCAGGGGAGATCACTCTGCTAAAGGTGCCCATGGGACTGTATTGGGATTACAGTGCCCAGTGCCTGAAACTTGGAGTGTTCAAAGTGGAAAAGATGTAATAGATATTTTTAAGCAAGTTGAGGTATGCAAGTTTATGTAATTTTTTTCTAAATCTCAATAATTTTTTAGCTGTCAGGAGAAATAAATCAGTGAGAACTGATCTAATTCAGTTTATTTGGCTTAAGTTTTGATATTGGATTTGCAGACTTGAATTTCTAGTGAGCGACTTCTGGTCTTACTTATTATGTACCATGTGATTGGGTATCCATGATTCATTAGCACTAGTCTGTTACCACTACTGTGAGTAGGAATGCCATACAATTTTACATACATGATTGGTCCTAAAAAAAATGGTACCCTTTGGACATCTAATATGGCTACTACAGCAGCCATCTTAAAATATTGACATTGATCCTTCTCAAGAGTAGATGGTGATATTGATGTGGGGTTTTCATTAAAGGATTTTTTATAATGTGTAGTTGGTGCTAAATGAACATGCTTCCCTTCAGATCAACATGGCTGCATTGATAGCCATCTTGAAGTTCTTGATATTGAAGTTCTACATCTAATTGGTCCGAAATGAAAATGGTTATCATCTGACATCACATTGGACATCCAGATATAGTTGCCATGGTGACCATCTTGAAAAGTTTAATAACTCTCATCCTAACAGATGATTCCATCAGCACATGGTTTTCACTAAAAGAGTTCTTGTGTTGTTTTAAATTAGTTATTCCTAAAATCAAATGGTTCCATTCAGGCACTGTTGTAGCCATCTTGATCTTTTGTTATACTATTTCTCCTTAACAGATGGTCATTATAAACATGAGACTTACACAAAGACAATTTTATAACATATAGTGTCCAGTTAATCAAAATTGGTACTGGTCAGATCTCCAATTTGATGTCCACAATGGCCATCTTGAAAAAAGTATTATGTTTACCATATTCTAAAAAGAAAGTGTGGCTTTTTACTAAAATACTTGTTTTTATACAGTGGGGTTACTATGGAACTCAGATGGACATGATAATCTGAGTACCGAGAACCTTGGATGAAAAAATATGTCATCTCCATCATCATATCTTGAAATCATAATTGCCATGTCTAACAAGGAAAACAATAGTCTAAACATTGTTTCCACATATCCTTGCTTTTATGCAAAGGTGACTTGAATAAATAAATTATTACAAGTTCTAAAGAAGATTGCTACTACTGTCATTTTTCCAAAATGGTCGCCATCTTCATACATGCATGCTCAATACTCAGTCATATAAATAAATGTCCATGAAGTTAATATAATCCATTTTACTGTGCTACATAAATATTTTATTTTCATTTGATATTCCCAGTGTGTTGTATCTTTTACCTTTAAGGTTAAAAAGACTTCAGACATAGTGGAATATCAGAAAGTTAAAACCTTGTTCTTTGAGACCTTGAGAAGAGAAGAAGTCAGGATAACTTCCATTCAACGAATTGAGAATGGTGAACTGTGGACCAATTACTATATGTAAGTTTTTGCAGTGGGATATATATAATGAAAGCATAAAAACTACACTAACTTGTAGGAGAAATAAATAACTTTTGCAGAATTTAAAACAAAAATGTACATTTCATATTTTCCTTACATTCAGTTACTTGGGAGTCCAGGACATAATCTTTTTTAACAAGGACTTATGTGAAATTATTTAATCCTTAAATATAAACTACATATTTTGTTATTTTTACATTTCTTTTGCATGTCACTGAGTTCCACATACTAGACCCTGACCATTTAATGTTCTTGCAAGATTATTTATGTTCATTGTTTCCAAAATGTTAAGCGGTTTAATATTTGAATTCAGATTTTTAAATACCAGACATGGCTAAAATACATATTACATATTTTAAACTCAACCATGATTTACAGCAAGGCTAACACTAATATTAAGAACATTATACTTCAGTGTACAAATTTTATTTTGTTAGAAATTAAGTTCAATGTGTCAGACTGAGATCACCTGAACTGCTATGAGTATTTTTCTCACTCAGTAAAACATCTTAGGTGTGGACTAGAAATGGGCATGAACTATAATTTAAAAATTGTAGTACTAGTCAAGTATTAAAAATCATAATATACAAAAAGATTGAACTGGTACGTTATTGGGTAGGAGGATTATGCATGTGTTCTTTATTGGCAAGCAAGGACAAACAGCCTAGTATACATCTTCCAACTTAATGTAGACCACTTCCAACTAGCATCATGTTTGCCAGGTATATTGGTACACGATCTTGGTAAATAAGAAAAAACATTAATTTTCAGGAAAAATATTTGGAAAATTGCTAATTTTCATTTTAATATGAATTATCTGGACAGCAAAAAAATAATTTTTTTAAAGTCCAGATAATTGGTTGAAGATAGCAAATATCAATTTTAAAAAGACAATTTAAGTATTCCATCTTGACCCTTTATTTTGAATGCCTAAAAATTAATATTTTTATGCTTTAAAACCTTTGAGGCAGAGAAAATAATTTCTGGTTAAACTGAATTACTGCTTAAGTATGCAATATAAATATGATGAAATAAAAGTATTTAGCTGTTTGTACATGTATATGCATTTTTTGGTTTTTATGTAATTGCCGTTTTTTTTTAAAGCAAGAATGTGCCTGCGTTCAAACAGCATTCAGAAATGACATGCATTTACCTACTCCCTGTGTAAGAGTGTAGCAATGTTTGAAGTTCTAATTGTCAGAATTGCTGTGTATAATTATCAATGCATTGTGTATAAGTGTGGTGGTAATGTTTGAAGTTCTAAATGTCAGAATTACTGTGTATTATTATCAACTCACTGTGTATTAGTGTATGATAAGATAAGACAAGATAAGATTTCTTTATTTCAGATCATTTGGTCCATTCATCTAAATTAAAATCTGGATATAAAGTAAAAGTATTGTAAACATAAAATAAAACATATGGACTGCACCCTGCATGGTTAAGAATGCAATTAAGTAGCACATTTAAAGAATAATTTGTTCCATCTGCTAATAATAAGAGAATTTAAATGAATTGTCATTGTTCCACAGAGATTTTAAGATATACAGTTGTTTCTATTAGATATTTTTTTCATTATTGAGAACACATGCTTTCTCATTACTTCATCAAAACTGAATATTTTTACAAGCATGTTAGAGACACTATTCCTGAATGATCTTGGAAGGCCTAATAGAAAAGGAAGACTATTACTATAACCGATAACAATGTTGGAGACACTATTCTATCTTGGAAGGCCTAATAGAAAAGGAAGATTATTACTATAACCGATAACAATTTTGGAGACACTATTCTATCTTGGAAGGCCTAATAGAAAGAGAAGGCTATTACTATAACCAATAACAATGTTGGAGACACTATTCTATCTTAGAAGGCCTAATAGAAAAAGAAGACTATTACTATAATCAATAACATTGTTGGAGACGCTATTCTATCTTGGAAGGCCTAATAGAAAATGAAGATTATTACTATAACCAATAACAATGTTGGAGACACTATTCTATCTTGGAAGGCCTAATAGAAAATTAAGACTATTACTATAACCGATAACAATGTTGGAGACACTATTCTATCTTGGAAGGCCTAATAGAATAAGAAGACTATTACTATAACCAATAACAATGTTGGAGACACTATTCTATCTTGGAAGGCCTAATAGAAAAAGAAGACTATTACTATAACCAATAACAATGTTGGAGACACTATTCTATCTTGGAAGGCCTTATAGAAAATGAAGATTATTACTATAACCAATAACAATGTTGGAGACACTATTCTATCTTGGAAGGCCTAATAGAAAAAGAAGACTATTACTATAACCAATAATAATGTTGGAGACAGTAGTATTCTATCTTTGAAGGCCTAATAGAAAAGAAAGACTATTACTATAACCAATAACAATGTTGGAGACACTATTCTATCTTGGAAGGCCTTATAGAAAATGAAGATTATTACTATAACCAATAACAATGTTGGAGACACTATTCTATCTTGGAAGGCCTAATAGAAAAAGAAGACTATTACTATAACCAATAATAATGTTGGAGACAGTAGTATTCTATCTTTGAAGGCCTAATAGAAAAGAAAGACTATTACTATAACCGATAACTACTTTTATTTTCATAGATTCACTAAAGATTGTCCACAGAGGAGCACAATACATTGTGCAGCAATAAGGTTTAAATAGTCAACTTTTGATAGTCAATGAACAATTCATAAATTTACAAAGAAGTATGTTTGTTTGAGTGCACAAAAATCTGTAATGTCTAATCATATCTTTATCATCTGACCAACTGAATTTTAAAATATGATCTGGATACATATAACTGTTGACTTACATAAGAACATGAGCATTAAAATGTACAGAGAGGGGGAGAAAGTAATTTGAAAGAAGCTGCCTGAAAGACCATGCATACCTATCTTTGTGTATTATAGATATCATTCTCTAATAAATATTGTTCATTTAGCTTTAATAATTTCTTTAAACCTGTGATAGAAGGACTTATTATTGACATATTATCAGCAAAACTACAATTGTTAAAAAATGACATGTGATGGCAAATCTAGCTCCACATGACAAGGACCTATTTTATGATTTAACTTGTCTAGGTATATATTAAATAACAAATGGGAAAGAACACCTCCCTGCCTCTTCCCATTGGTTGCATGGAAAAAGCTGGATATAACACTTCCCCAGCACACATAGTACAACTGTTTGTCATACCAGTTAACTAGAATATGAATGATGAAGATGGGTATTTGAACATCAAGCAACTTTTTAAAGAGTGTCCAATGATTGACCCTTTCAGATGCATTACTAGCATCTACAAAGCATGCAAACACTGGGCTGCCATGCTCTACATGATAGCTGACAGTTTTGTTAAAGGTGTAGAGGCATAAATCTGTTGAATTTTGCTTTTTGAAACCAAATTGATTATCAGAGATTGTGATTTCACACCTTTGTAGTATGATGCATTGAGATATTGTTGAAATAATTGTCATAATAGTGATAGGTTTATAGTTATGTTTGTCAACCATGTTGCCAAGTTCGCTTTTCAGTAGCAGTATAATTGTAACTTTTCTCAACTCATCTGGAACAAAGTTATGTACAGCATACATGCAATGTTTAATATTCTAGTCATCAGAACTGTTGAGTATTCTCATCTCACTGTGTATACGAGTGTTTTTGAAGTTCTATTTGTGAATAATGGCTGTATATCAGCTCATGTTTTAATGGTTAGGTGTGTGTTCATAGCAGGAAAGAAAGCAAAACCAACGAGACAGATAGCTGAATTAAAGAATGAATTGCAAGTTCAATCCATAGACCTCAGAAATTAAGGATCCAAAAATATACTCTATGATTGTTGCTGGAGGCCACTTTTAGTGACTTTCAAAAAATATTGCATTTAGATATAAAATGGAATTTGATAGGCATACAAAGTTATAGTAAAGCTACTGACATGAATGGCATAGCGTCTCTATGAAAATGTCAGGATACATTTGTTAACATTACTTTACCAACTTAATGAAGTGAAAGTGCTTGAAATTTTGTGTGCAGACCATTTTTTAAAATGATCCATGACCTCAATATGAATCAAAGAAAAATGAAAGGTAAAAACAAAGTATGTAGGGGACCTTGAAAACCTTGAAAAGCCTTGAAAAATAAATTGTTCCTCAAGGCCTTGAAAACACCTTGAAAATTCATCATAATGTCCGGGTACCTTGAAAAGCTTTGATTTTCATGCAACCAAAAATAATTAATAAAATCTTTTCGTTTTACAGAATTAAAAGAAAGAAAAAGGAAAAAACAAAACAAAAAACAATCCCTCACTACATTTGTGTCCAGACAAACATTTTTCCACAAATGGCCACTGCACAGTAGTACATTTTTAACTTCCAATCGTACGAAGCCCAGATGTAGCAACGATTTAAATTTGAATCATTTGCTTTGGCATGGCTGGCTGCCAATTCCAACTTTGGAGGCTAGATGAAAGAGCTTTGCAAATGCAAATTATGCCAGAAGGATATTGATTTGCGTGCAATGGGGGAGAGTGCTCCACAGTCACATGCAGCTGAAAAAAAAACAAGGTCTTGTATTGGCACTTAGTAGAGGCAAAACAAAAAGCCTTCAGCATGAAATCCTTTTTGACGAATGAAATATGTCTGTGAACACAGAGATTCAGGTTTAAAATAGAAACTGTATATACCGGGTAGTCTTAATTTGGGATTGAGTGGAAATATGACAAATGTTAATTGCAATAAACAAGATAAATCTAAATAACATAGAATACAGCTAAGCTGAGAAAAATATAATTATATCTAATATGAAATAGTTTTAAATATCTTGATGCTTTTTTTAAATAAGCGATAATATAAAAGACAAATATCTTTACTTTTTGCTTGTTTTATGGGGATGAGTGAAGAAGAAAGAGACGTACTGAAAAAGATATTGAGATAATGACAGCTGTTGTGATGAATATGCATTGAAAGCAAAGATCCATAGGAAAATTTCCTTTATCATGACATCAAATTAATGAGAAAAAGTGTAAAGGACAAAATTATTAAACTTGGAGCACTTGAAGAAAATCTCGATGACAACCTACAAGAACTGAAAAATTCACTCTAAAATATTTTGTACTTTAAATAGTGTAGTGTAGATCATCTAAAAGAACTTTGTTCACTGACATCATTATTCTAATGCCCAGATGTAGGATGTTTAATATTAATGGGAAAGATATCAATGAACATAATATTGAATTCATGTGTTTGTTTTTGGGTTTTATAATTAGAATAATGTAAAAAGAACAGTCCAGATTAGTCATTTGACCAATTAGAATTAGATAAAAAGAACAGTCCAGATTAGTCATTTGACCAATTAGAATTAGGTACAAGGAACAGTCCAGATTAGTCATTTGACCAATAAGAATTAGGTAAAAAGAACAGTCCAGATTAGGCATTTGACCAATTAAAATTAAGTAAAATGAACAGTCCAGATTAGTCATTTGACCAATTAAAATTAGGTAAAAAAAACAGTCCAGATTAATCATTTGACCAATTAGAAATAGGTAAAAAGAAACAGTCCAGATTAGGCATTGGACCAATTAAAAATGGGTAGAAAGAACAGTCCAGATTAGTCATTTGACCAATTAGAATTAGATAAAAAGAACAGTCCAGATAAGTCATTTGACCAATTAGAATTAGGTAAAAAGAACTGTCCAGATTGGCAATTTGGACAATTAGAATTAAGTATAAAGAACAGTCCAGATTAATCATTTGACCAATTAGAATTAGATAAAAAGAACAGTCCAGATTAATCATTTGACCAGTTAGAATTAGGTAAAAAGAACTGTCTAGATTGGCAATTTGGACAATTAGAATTAAGTATAAAGAACAGTCCAGATTAATCATTTGACCAATATAAGTATAACCAACATTCCAGATTAGTCATTTGACCAATTAGAATTGGGTAAAAAGAACTGTCCAGATTGGCAATTTGGACAATTAGAATTAAGTATAAAGAACAGTCCAGATTAGTCATTTGAAGAATTAGAATTAGGCAAAAAGAAAAATGCTGATTAGTCATTTGACCAATTAGAATTAGGTACATGGAACAGTCCAGATTAGTCATTTTGACCAGTTAGAATTAGGTAAAATAAACAGTCCAGATTTGTCATTTAACCAATTAGAATTAGGTAAAATTAACAGTCCAGATGTAATGTGTTGGTAAAGGAATTGTTATACACATTTAATAAGCAACTAAACCTGATTTGTGTTGATTTATTCACAATATATCTAATAGATAATATGACCAGTAGATTCAATACCAGTATGTAACATTAATAAGACAATTTATGATTTAGACAGTATCAGCTGTGCATCTTACAAAGGACTGGTCATCATACAATGTCATGACACGGCTTGCTTAGCATTGATTTAAATGATTTTCAACATTTAATTAACTGATTCATATAAAGGAGAAAAGCTTATGTGTGCTAGTTTTCAAAAATATTATTAACTATGAACAGCCTAAAACCTTTTGCTTCATATATAAATTGTTCAGTGAAAATAATTCAAGGTTTTTCCAAAAGGTTTTTCCAAGACATTGCATGTCCAGAAACATTTGGGAAAATCTGATAGCTGTTCCGTTCTGGACTATCCGATGTGATATGTTTATCAGGAACTGTCCTGTGCTTCTTTGTTAATAAGTCAACACTGTATGGTCACAAAACTGTGGTTATGGTAGATAGTTTTCACTATATGTGGCAGACTGATTACAGATTAACAACTTGCAATGCCATATTTTATGTAATTGTTGTAAGTCCTAAGGCTTGTAAGAATAAGTGTTTCCTATTATACTGGTTTTAAAATTTTGATAGAGAGGTCCTTTTTTATCTTATTAAATTTATATATATATATATATATATATATATATATATATATATATATATATATATATATATATGGTCAACAGTGTAAAAGATCAGTCATCTGACTGGAAACACATATAGTTTTTGTTTGGCCTAATCACTTCTATACTTCTATGCCATTGCTTAATAATAAGTGTTCCATCAAACACTCAGTCTTGTCATTAGATTGTATTTTGATCCAGGATATGTCAGTAGGACAGAAACTCGTAGCATATCCAAGTATAATTTTAGATATATATAAACTAGAGTTACTGCCCCTGATATATATATATATATATATATATATATATATATATATATATATATATATATATATATATATATATATATATATATATATATATAATCTTGCCACTAGAAAATTGATGCCTTTAAATCACCATTCACAGGCAAATTAAAATAATTTTTGTTGGTTTTTTTAAATAAAAAAAAACAACTGATTTTGTTGGTAATTGCAAAAAGTGGTACTTGTGATGTGGATGAAAATAAAAACAAATTATTGTTTATGTACCATTATTTGCATGTCCCACACAAAATAATGTTTTTAAAAAATGACCGAAAATAATGTTTTTTGCAGGAAGATGTTGAAGATGAAGAGAAAGAAGCCTGATATACCTGAGCTGTACCTTTTCCATGGTACACATTCAAAGTACATAGATGCCATTTGCCACCAGGGTTTTGACTTCCGCCTCAGTGGCATGGCAACAGGAACTAAATTTGGCAAGGGAAGCTACTTTGCCAAGACTGCTAAATACTCTGATAGTTACACTGAGCAAGGAAACAGAGGAATGTTTCTGGTCAAAGTTCTTGCAGGTGATTATACAACTGGTAATGAAAGTTACAGACGACCACCTCTAAAAGATCCAAAAAATCCTCATGGTGATTTGTATGACTCGTGTGTTGATAATGTAATAAAGCCTAACATTTTTGTTATATTTGACAATTGTCAGGTCTATCCAGAGTATGTAATTAAGTACAGAAAGAAGTCTGCACTTGACTGAATATTTTGTTATTGTGTTAGTATGCAACACAGAATATGTATTACATTACACTAAGAGTACTACACTTGTGTAAACACTGCATTATGATCTTAGTATGCAACACAGAATATGTATTGCTTGTAACACAAAAGTGCCTCTCATGTTGATGAGTTCAGACATACATACATATGCTTAGCAGAGAATTACTTGATTTTCTAATTAAAATAATAAATAATATTGATATTTTGTTGTAGTGAAAAAATATCAATTTTTTTCACAACAGGAACTACTTTTTGGGGTCAGAACATACTTATCTCCATTTCATTTTCTGTCAGTGAACTACTTTTTCCTTATGTACATGTCTAGTATCCTTGAAACTTGTTTGTTGTTCTGGAAATATCAGTTAATTTTTATCAGTCTGATGTGGAACTAATTTTGTGTGAGGTACACAGAGCACAGCAGAACATGTACGGTAAAAAACTGACATAACAGTAGAAAATCTGCTAATTCACGATCTCACAAACTTTAGGTAGCCAATTTATGTGAGCATAAAATAAAAAGAATATTTGCTTGAAATGAGAAATGAGTGAATAATGGATACATTTTATGTTGTGGGTGAAAAACTATTATTTATACACACACACACACACACACACACAGAGCAGGTATAGTATATTGTGAGTATGTAACATAGAAGAGCTTTATAAGGAGGAATTTGCTTAAGATGTTGGTAGGTATATGGAATAAACATTATACATTTACATGTTCTGAATACATACAGTATTTTGTAAGGTAATTAACAATGTTTAATGTAATATTCACACATTTATTAACAAGTCCATAGACCCATCAGTTTGTTCAAAATGAACACAAAAATGTCTTTTGCAAGGAACATACCTCGATTCCAGCATTCTTCATGAAGGTATGCAGCTCCACAAACATGCACAGAAGTTGATTTTTGTTTTAATCTTAATTTCATACTTGCCTTGTGTTTAATTTCTTCTAACTATTGTAGGCTAAATCATTACCATTGTACATCATACATGCCCCGTGTTTATTTACTTCTAACTATTGTAGATTAATTCATTACCATTGTACATCATACATGCCTTGTGTTTAATTTCTTCTAACTATTGTAGGTTAAATCATTACCATTGTATATCATACATGTCTTGTAATTAATTTCTTCTAACTATTGTAGGTTAAATCATTACCATTGTACATCATACATGTCTTGTAATTAATTTCTTCTAACTATTGTAGGTTAATTCATTACCATTGTACATCATACATGTCTTGTAATTAATTTCTTCTAACTATTGTAGGTTAAAACATTAAGGTTGTACATCATACATGTCTTGTAATTAATTTCTTCTAACTATTGTAGGTTAAATCATTACCATTGTACATCATACATGTTTTGTAATTAATTTGTTCTAACTATTGTAGGTTAATTCATTACCATTGTACATCATACATGCTTTGTGTTTAATTTCTTCTAACTATTGTAGGTTAAATCATTACCATTGTACATCATACATGTCTTGTAATTAATTTCTTCTAACTATTGTAGGTTAAATCATTACCATTGTACATCATACATGTCTTGTAATTAATTTCTTCTAACTATTGTAGGTTAAATCATTAAGGTTGTATATCATACATGTCTTGTAATTAATTTCTTCTAACTATTGTAGGTTAAATCATTAAGGTTGTACATCATACATGCCCAGTGTTTAATTTATTTCTAACTATTGTAGGTTAAAACATTAAGGTTGTACATCATACATGTCTTGTAATTAATTTCTTCTAACTATTGTAGGTTAAATCATTACCATTGTACATCATACATGTCTTGTAATTAATTTCTTCTAACTATTGTAGGTTAAATCATTACCATTGTACATCATACATGTCTTGTAATTAATTTCTTCTAACTATTGTAGGTTAATTCATTACCATTGTACATCATACATGTCTTGTAATTAATTTCTTCTAACTATTGTAGGTTAAAACATTAAGGTTGTACATCATACATGTCTTGTAATTAATTTCTTCTAACTATTGTAGGTTAAATCATTACCATTGTACATCATACATGTCTTGTAATTAATTT
The DNA here is from genome assembly GCA_030141615.1 of Unio pictorum. NCBI lineage: Eukaryota > Metazoa > Mollusca > Bivalvia > Unionida > Unionidae > Unio > Unio pictorum. The sequence continues at coordinate 10,691,910 of JARLTB010000058.1, read as the reverse complement.
CTTCTAACTATTGTAGGTTAATTCATTACCATTGTACATCATACATGCTTTGTGTTTAATTTCTTCTAACTATTGTAGGTTAAATCATTACCATTGTACATCATACATGTCTTGTAATTAATTTCTTCTAACTATTGTAGGTTAAAACATTAAGGTTGTACATCATACATGCCTTGTAATTAATTTCTTCTAACTATTGTAGGTTAAAACATTAAGGTTGTACATCATACATGTCTTGTAATTAATTTCTTCTAACTATTGTAGGTTAAATCATTAAGGTTGTACATCATACATGCCCAGTGTTTAATTATTACTTAAGCCATCAAGGGCTAAATTATTACCATCATACATGACTTGTGTTTAATTAATTCTAACCATTGTAGGTTAAATCGTTACCATCAAACATCATAGTTACATGCTGGCTATTTACTGCTAACTGGTGTGGGTTAAATCATTGCCATCTTACATGCTTGGCATCTCATAACCACTACCATCATGAGTGGAATTGGGCTTTATGGCTTGTTTTAATAAAGTTCTTTATTCAGCATGACTAAGTTTGAAAAAATTAAACCTCCAAAGTGGAGAGCTAGTCTAGTATTTATATCAATGTGATGGAGACATTGTTTATGTTATCCTCAGTATGTACTTGTGATGAATAGCTTTAAATTCATAAACATTTCCCAGATTATTATACATTTTAAACATTGAGCAGATATTATATGGAGTATGGTGTGTGTAACGGTAATGTTAAAGTCCCATCGATGTATTATTGCTAAAAGCCTTACAAGGATTAGTATTAATTCTACATAGGTAAAGAATGAATTTGCCCATGATATTAACTCTGCCAGTCAGTTAAGATTTCGAAGAAGTATTGCCCATTTTGGGTGGAAATTTTATATTGAGATCAATGAAATTTCCGAAAATCAAACATGCATGGACAAAATCTTGAACAGGAGTTCTCTCCATAAAAAAGGTAGGGGAAAAAAAAAATACTTAAGCACCAGTATGATAGACTGGCACACACATAATAATGTAAGTTTTCATCAGAGACTGCTTTAATTCACAGCCAAATAGATGAAGATATCAAATTATGCCTGTCACACTTGCATGAAAAAGAAAGCAACATCCATTTATGCTGTGATAACATAACTGCATTTCCCATCATCAGGCAAATTAATTGCTTTGACCCTCTCCAGGAAGAATAAAAACTGCCATGCTTTCAAACTTAACATATTGACACCTTTTAGGATGGGTGAGTAAATGTGAGATATAAAATGTTTATACATCAGTTAACATAGTATGCCTTGTTTGCTTGCACAGTTGACACTAGTAACTGTTTAAATGCTCCAGTTACTACTTAAGGCAAGAAGAAACAACTGTTGGTTAGGAAACATTTGGTTACTGACCACATAATTTAGGCAGGTGTCTATTACAAAAAGGACTAATATAGAAAATTGCAGTTGGGGATTCAAATGGCTGTTGTGATAAGGTGACTTATAATGCAGGTCATTGTAAGGATATGTGTAACTCTCATTTCCAATCAGTGAGACTTTGGAACCCAGTTATATTAAATACCTTCTGATCAATGTACAAGTATTATATATTCTAGTAGCCTGGCATCTTATCTTGAGAAATGAGGAAGATAAAATATGTCATCCATTACACTTTCACTTTGCTCCATAACTTAAAACCTTCCTGGGATTAAGTAATGAAACTTTACATGTTTATACTTCATTGTCAGATGGTATTTCAGGTATCACAGGTCTCCTGTCTTTTAGGTCAAGGTCTTTTTAAAAACAGTAACAATTACATTTTCCTTACCACTCTATTACTTTAGAGCTCTTTGAGATACAGGCATTAGACTCGTCATGTTGATGCATCATTATTGGATTGTGTTTCTTTATGGTCAAGATCAAATGTCATGTTATTATTCTGGTTGATAACGTTTTAAGCCATTTAAGATTAATATATGAAACATGGTATACTTAGACATAATCATCATTAGAAGATGTGTTGTGGTCAGGGTTATTACTAATATTCTATTTTTCCATTACACTTCACTATCATCAACTCCTCAGGCCAACTTTTAGAAACATTTGAGATATGGTCACAATTGTCCATAGCCTGTTTTAGTAGAAGAGTGAACCTTGCCTCACAATGATGGCCCTCTGTGTACCTAGGTACCCTCCTTGAAAGGTAATCCTACCATTCTCGAGGTTTGTCCTGTATTATATCTTTAGAAGTTTAATAAACTGAATCAGTGAACCTCTCGTATGTGTATTTGGGGGAAAAACTGGTGTCATTCACAACTTGTTTTCACTTATTAAGCAAATATTTTATTGTATACACCAGTAGATGGCACAAAAATTTATGTTTCACTTATTATACAAATATTTTACTTTATACACCAGTAGATGGCACAAAAATTTATGTTTCACTTATTATACAAATATTTTATTGTGTACATTTTAAAAATAGTATCATTACAATTTCTGAGGGCTATTCAATTTAACCCTACCCCTAAGTGGGGGAAGGCACATTCAAAAATGGGTGACCACCCATATAAGTGATTTTTTTCTACCACCACCAGTCATAGCAGTGAATTTTGGACACCCATGCCCATGCATAGAAGCAAATTTTCGAAATTCATTACCGTGCATACAAATTACTTTAATAGAAGTGAATTATATGTTGATTAATTTGTATTATTTGTAACTTGAATAGAAGTATTAAACTTAATAGTCAGAAATAAAATATAATGGCTCAAATTAATATTTATAATTAAAGATAAAATGATAAATAAAAAACATTTTGTGAATAGTAATAATAAAATGAGTTGTTCATTTTTGATCAATTGGGTATTTATGGTTTTCAAGCTTAAGGATGAAACATATCCATAACAGTTTATTTGGATTAAAAGCCCAACATGGTTTAAGATCAATCGGTTTATAATCACCTACATAATAGCACCCAGAAATTATATATGAAATTTGACAGCAGGGCCATACATGTAAGTTAAAAAAATTATTTTCAAGTTAGATAAAGTAATATGTATTTTATATGAAGGGATTAAAGAAATATTAAAACCACAAGATGCCTGAATTGCTTTTATTTTGTATAAACATGGAAAATGTTTGCCAACATACTGCAAACATGCAGCTTTAGCTGTCTTATATAAAGATGACACGTCTCATAGCACACCTTTTACACACAGTATCATTGGATACTCTGCCAACCCATTTGAAGTTTTTAAATGTTTATATGTTCAAACAAACATCACAAAACAAAAAACTACCATATATATATATATATATATATATATATATATATATATATATATATATACACCGCAGAAAACCATGCATTAAGCCAGGGAGGTGTGATTTCATCAAAACATGTATATCTAGATGAGATTGATGATGCTGGAGTGTTTGATATAGATAAATTTCGAGAAAATATGGAACATGCCAGAAAAGATGCTATACAGCGAATTCAAGGCGTTCCATACTCAAAAGACAAATTGGATGCTCCTAGTCCACCACATACAGAAAAATGGGTCTTGAACCCGAATCATGAATGGAAAATTAAGAAGTTTTTAGAAAGAGATACTATAGAACATCGACAGCTGAATAACTTTCTTGTAAAACCAAGCGGAGAAATATGGTCAAAACTTTGTAAGATGTATGACCTCATAGAGGATATAGCAAAAGGTGCTACATTTCTGTACCACTACATGACTGACCCCACATCTTCAGTGTCATCTCACTACAGTTTTGCAACTTGCAGGCCAAATGATGGATCCACAATTACCAGATATGAAATTCAACCAATTCTAGACATCAGCCATTTACCTCAATTTCATTATTTACCATATGAGGAAGCTGTAAACATTATCGATGGCCTCTGTGTTAAATCTGGTATTCCAGAGTTTGCTTCAATTCCTGATTTTTTTCTTTGCCTTCTCGAAACCTTCAATTTCTTATGGAAAATAATCAGATGAGTTGGAAAACTATAGAAACTGAGTAACTTGATAGGTACAAGTGTGTTGGACATTGAACAATATATTTTGAAGATAAAGGAGAAAGAAAAAGAAATCTGCCGCATAAGAAAATTATTGCTAGTTTTAAGGACTCGCCTTTATCAAAACTGACAGTACCAGAATTAAAGTTCTTGTTGCATGATCATTTTCAGCAACGAGTTCATTCATCAAGGACAAGAAAGCAGATTTTCTGACTGCAGTAAATCAAGAAACAAAAAAAAGACAAATGAACGAAAAGAGTTTGTGTGTTCTATTGAAGAAGTTATTTCCTTCTGATTATTAGTTTATACTGCAATTCTGTCTGACAGTGATTTATAAAGATTTCTTATGGAATTAAAGGTAATAATTCTTAATAGTGGGAATTATATCCCAGTATAAAATTTTTCAACCAGCCTAATTAAGACAAGATACAACAATAATGCAAAAGAAAGACAAACAACTTTATATATATATATATAGAATTTGAGACACTAACTTATTGTGTTTATCTACAAAATGGTGTTTATACCTTTCCATTGACATTAGGTGTAACATTTCATTCATATGTCTGAATGCAGTTGTGTGTTCAAAGAAATGAATTTTGACAACAGAGGCCCCACTTCCACTTGAACAAGTTTTTGAGACACCAATAGTTTCAATTCTTGACTGCAGATGATGTTCTGAGTCAACAGTTGCAACTTTAACAAACTGGTAAGTTGTAATAGAAAGTGCTCTGTTTGAATCTTTCTCCCAATCATGATCACTGTACTGTACTCTCATCCAAGATTTAGATGGGCGTTGGACAACTTCAACATCCGTGTACACCAGTGCTTTGTCATCTCTTGCTAAGATGCAATATTGTTGCATTGATCTGAGTGAATACTGCAAATCTGCCATGGCATAATGAATATTTATTGATGGATGAGCAGTAATATCTAGAGTAGCCTTCCGTAGAGAAATCCCTGGATTAATGCTCTTTTCTTCATGGTGTCGTTTGGCCTGTAAAGATTTAGATCTGAAGTTTTCAGTGTAGGTGTATGCTGTTGATAAGGCTGTTGGAATGCTGAAAACCTGATTAAAAATACTGACGGCTCTTGGCATATCAAGCCAGGACTTTTCTCCAATAAACAATGTCTCACAAATTAATCTTGGGTATGACTTAAGTCCTAAACCTGTGCTATCAAATAGTGATAACAAACATGATGTCAGCTCTGGATATTCTTCAACAATTGATGGTCGGCCCGACCCAGGCAATTTAGTTGGCATTTCACGTTTGCGCTTTTTAGCCGGATATGCAGTGTCCGAACATTGAGTGATCTCTTCAATTAGTTTCATTTTTGCTGAGGTCTTGATAATGTTGTGCTGCAAAGTTGTCTTGTCAAATTTCAGTTCACTGTGCTTTGAAAGATACAAAGCACTAGTAATAATAGTTAATACAGATTTTAAAAGCTGTCTATCTTTTTGTGTGGTTGCAAACCTAAGAGCTGGTTTAATGAAATGCTGAACACGTTTCATGGTTTCTTCTTTGACCAATTTATCCTTAGATGGCCATTCAAGTTCACTGATGAAGCGTCCCCATTCTACAACAGAGAGTCGTTTTGTTAAGTGTGCCTGTGGTCCAAATTAACTCAGTTTGTAGACAACAATCAGAGGTAGATTGCAAAGAAACAAATCTCTTGCATCTGTACTTTGATGATGGAGGTGTACATTTTAAATTACTGTATTCACTTCTGCAGTTCTTAGCATAGAGATCCCAAGCTTCATGGACAGAAACGACCAACTTTTCTACTACCAAATCTGCTACTTTCTTAACCCATATGATTTAATACGACTTGAACAGTATTTTTGTTATTGTTAGTTTCAGTTTTCAAATGATGTAAAGCCTCTTCCCATGTTTTGTGGTTGCCTGAAGTATTTAAATCGTACCACATACTGTTGTTTATACATTTTGTTCTTCTTTCAGATCTTGCCAAATTCAGATTTTTGTTTTTCCTCTTTAATAGCTGGAGTTCATTTCCATTATAGCTGTTTAATTTGTGGTGTTTCAAAAGTGTTTGATGTAGATTGTTCAGTTTTTGGGAATTATTTGAGTAATTTCTCCATAGGATGAACTGGAGTTTATTATAGCAGGGTAGTTTTCAACTAACCACTGTGGTGAAGTACCAGATGGCAAAAAGGCAATGGCAGCTCCTGTGCCAGACTTCACAAGTGTTTCGTGATACGTTCGGTTTTCACTGGAATAATGCAGATGAGAGTCTAGCAAGAGCTGATCGCCATTCTCATTTATTAGCACAACAAAGGTGTGGTTTGGCTTCATGGTAAATACCATTGCCTGATGCTTATTCTTTTTCACGTTGTTAATGTAAAACTCTGTAATAAGCTGAACAGGAGATTTGGGAACAATTCCAGGCGTAGTTGGCCACCATGTTTCAGCTGCAATCTCAATTAGTGTATCCACCTTAAGCTTTGTAATTGCTTCATGCACTGTAAGGGGCCCTGTGTTATCTTTTTTCCACAAGTCACAAGCATTTTGGATTATACCAATGAACACTGGAAGAACATCTATGACATTTTTGAAATCTGGAAATGATTTTGTAAAAAGTACATCTGGATCATCATCAAATCAATACCCATACAAGCACTACTTCCTTCCTCTGAGTGTTGTCCTACTTCACAATTAAACTGTGATGCATTCATAACTTCTGCTTCTCCAGTCATTAATGTACCATTGATGCAGACCAGCTTGACGCAAACGATTTTACTGTTTTAACATATTTGGTCATCACTGAAACAAATCCTTGACCATTCATAAACAAATCCTTGACCATTCATAAACAAATCCTTGACCATTCATAAGCTCCTCTGATTTTATCAGAGGTAACAGTTTCGAGTTGAGCACAAGGATTTCATCCAGATTCACAGTGCATACAGAGCCAGCAAGGCAAACCAAAGTACCATAGGCTATAAGGATTCCATTTTGAATAATTCTGACTTGTTTTGATATAAATGACATGCTTACATCTTCAAAAAACTCAGTGTTAGAAAATTCTGAAACACAATCATTATTGTGTGTCTAGAACATCGTGTTTGTCAGCAACCTCACTGACATGTTCATCAACAATAATCTGTTCATCAACATTAATCTGATCATCAAAACAAATTTGTTCTTCCTCAACTTGTTTTTTGTCATCACAAATTGGCTCCTTCGTATCTCCCTGTTTTTCTGTTCTTCTACGTTTTAATTCAGATGCAGTTTTAAACACAACAGCACTTGTGGTTTTTCTGCCTCTTTTCTTAAGCGGTCCACATTGTTCCCAATTTTTTACTGCTACTTCCCAGTTTTTGGCAATACTATCAATTAAACACATCAGTTCATTGCGCTTATCTTTTAAATTGGTTACGATTTCATGAAATATGTTCTTGCTTTGTTGGCCTATAATGCCCTTCCTTATTTGTTCAAATAACTCATTTTCTTTCTCTTGTATTTTCCCATAAAGTTCCAAGATTTCTGTTTGTGCTTTTGTGTATTCATTCTTACATTTCTCAAATCTGTCTCCAATTTCTTCTTTTTGAAGTTTGTTAGTTTCTGCCATCAGAACATTTTTCCTTTGTTTGAACCTCCATCCAATATTTACCAGCCCATCTATTTGAGATTTTGGAGTACTGATACTTAATAGCCTTAAAGCTTCATCCATACGAAAGCGAATGTACTCTCTTTTTATCACAGGCTGCTTTACTAAGTCATCATACACTTTAATGTTGTGAACTCTCAGCAAGTGGTACCTGAAAAGAACCCACAAAAAACAACTATAATCACAGGAAGTGATAATTAATGACAAGAATTTGAGAAGTTGTTATAGTGTTGTTTTTCTTTTGATAGCAACAATGACCTATATTTTTGATGGCTCAGAATGAATTGAACAGACTTTAAAAGGTCAATAGCAGGATGCTACGGATGAAGTAATGTCAAAATCTCACTGTAGGTTCAAGAGAAGTCTCTTTAAACTTGTTCTCTATTTTAAGTATTAAACCGTGACGAAGTCTGCAAATTCTATTATAAAATATTACCTGTCTTTCATTTTTTCTGTTGTTCCTTCCATGTTTAACAATATCTGGACAGTCATTTTTCTGTTTTACCCAAAGAGTGTTTTCTTCTTAATACACTTTTCACCGTGTTCAGGTGATTTTTTTAACTGGTGTTGCTGTGGATAACAATGTGCAGTGTTTAGTGTAGCTTGTGTGCTGTTCAGTTGAGCTTGTGAATTGTTCCCTTGTAAGCTGTTCAGTGGAGCTTGTGAACTGTTCGGCAGAGCTCATGTGCTGTTCAGTGGAGCTTGTGAGCTGTTCAGTGGAGCTTGCTAGTTGTTAAGAAAAAAAGTACATCTCTGGCTGAGTTGAGCTAACAAGTGTTTCAAGATGAAGGTTTAATAGCATGTTATGATGGGATTATTTATTCATTTTCAGCACTTTGATGCACTTTTAATATGTAAAATTTCTGTTTTCCTGCAAACTGATTCGATCCCTTTGAAAAGGCCCCAGCCCTAATCATGGTAAAGTGTTGTTGAGGATCCTGTAGTAGATCTATATCTATCAAATGAAAGAATGTTAAATTTTGGTTGATACCAGACACCAGTGATGGGTGTCCTAAGTTCTCCCCAATGCAAACCTAGATTGATTCCATGTGTGTGTTTGTGTGTGTGTGCGTGCACGTGATTTGATTTTTAACGTAGCCTTAACAAAATTTCAGTCATATCGCTATGATGTCTGCAGTGTGGTAGTTTATAGTGATATCTAGCACTGGGGCATCATGCCGCAGACATGCAGCATGATGTCCCACCCAATCACATTATCCTGAGAGCCAAGCGAGGTAGCTGTTAGTACCATTTTTACACACACATATTTAGAGGAAAATTATGATTTAGTTCTGATAATGGAGAGATAATACTTAAATCAAGCATTTATTCCATTTTTAATTACCTTGAGCTTTTCAATGGACACCCGAAACCTAGCTCTTCTTCCAAGGCTGGGAAAAAGGTTTTCAACTTCCTTATCATACAAGGCCAGTCCATCTATCTCTTGTTCTGAAATGACTGTAAAAACAAATTTGATATTGAGAATTTTATTTGAAATTCTCAAACACACATTCAAAACACTACTTCTGTGTAAAATATGTAAGTTATACTTATTAAACCGTGCTTCATACTATTCAGTATGGTGCCGGTCAACATTGTAAGAAATCATGACTAGCTTGTTCATATCCGTATCACAACTGAAAATTAATTTAAAAGTACATGTATAAGTTGTAACTGTCAATTTGTGATCAGACAGTGTTCAAAATACTTATGTTTGCAGCTGTATCAATAAACTCTCTTGTCAATCCTTTATTTCACCCTTACCTGCTATAAATGAGTACAATGACTTCTGCCACCAGTGTAGACCTGGATCAGTTTTCAGCTCAGTCAATAAATTCTCCAAAATGCCACTATGAGCCATTAACATATTGATCCAATTTCAAAGAAAGAACTGCTCATTGTTAAAATACTGTAGGATAAGGGATAAGGGTTAATATTTGGAAACGCTCAGTTAAGTTTTTTTTACCAAACTAACACTATCTTGAGCTTTCTTTGTTGTTTTGCTTAAAGTTAAATTCTGAATAAAATGTTTATTCCATGTTGATCAGAGTGAATATCATAGCATATCCACACAAAAATCTTATAAACTATGAGTTCAAACAGTGAGATAAAATGAGCCAGTATGCTTAATAAGAATCAAGTATACAATGATTTTTAATAAATCCCTAAACAGTTACGTTGTTTTTTTGAAACTTCTCTGATTGGACAGCAAATTAAAAAATATATTTGTTGAGGAAAAATCAATCTCTTCAGTTTTGTTTACCTTTTCATCACCAAGAACTATATAATGATGTCCCTCCGATTCTGTCTCATGTCAAGATGAAAGATTTGGCAAAGAAAACAGAATAAATAGAAACATATCTATATATATATATATATATATATATATATATATATATATATATATATATATATATATACTCACTTAGGACCAGTTGAAACACTTTTATTAAAACTTTTACGTATTATTAATAAATGTAGAGAATGCCAGACCATTTTCTCACGCTTTTGCTTGACATGACCATGATCACGCCCGTTTAATATGCTATTGCCACGCAAAAAATGGAATACTGTCCTCGTTATAGTCAACTGAAAATCTGTTTCTACCAAGGTTCAGTACCTCATTTTCAGTCAACCAATGAGAAGACAGCATTCCATTCTATGCGGTGCACTTGCATATTAAGTAGGTGCGATCATGGCCATGTCAAGCTAAAGCGTGGGAAAAATGGCCTGGCATTACATAAATATACGTCAAAGTTTTAGTATGCATACAAAGTCGAATGCCTGAGCAAAACATAGGTACCAAAATTATTATGTTACGTGCAACTTAGCTTAAAATGTCGTGTGAGAAAGTGCACAATCCGGTTTTTTTGAAGGTCTTATTTTTTTCGGAAGCAGGTACTTGCCATACAAATAGTTTTAACCAATCAAATGGAAGCTAAGAGAAAGGGACTTTTTCTAAGTTTGCGGAGTTTCAAATGTACGATTTTCAAAACTTTATTCTTAGGTTGAAGAATGTCTCAACCTTGTATCTGTCTGTCATCAAGTTCTCACCTCTAAAAGTAGCCACAGCTGACTCCAGGCCGACTGAAGTCAGCCATATCACCACATCTTCCACGGACCACATGTTGCATTTTTTTGTCATCTTCTAAATATTCGTCTGCAGCATCAATACCTTATATGGCTACATCCGAAGACATCCGGATATCCACGTTCCCCTTGTTTCCGTATTTCCGTTACAATCCATCGGAAATTGCAGATTTAGTTTTTCTTTTCCATGAAATCACGCGAATTATGACGAGTAATCCGCAATGTTAACCGGGGGAGGGGAGGGACAGAAGAGAAAACAAACACAACGGTGGCATTATAAAAACATATTAATAAAATAAAATAGGCACCACTGATAGAAGCAATTTTTATTTTGATATGAGATGGCACAGAAGTGAAAATTGTGTATTGATGACCATGCATGGAATTTTTTTATTTTGCCCTCCGTGGGATAGTGGTAGGTTTAAATGGAATAGCCCTGAGCAGAAAGCTGTACTTATATGGGGTTTAGACCAGAAAACATGTGCTCTATGGTAGATATGATTGCTGATTGATCCTCATTGACAATGGTTCAGCAGGAGATCAAATATGACATATTAGGGCATGTATTACAAAGTCTTTAATGAAAAGCACATGTTAATATGACCAGTCATTCAAGAGTAGCAACTAGATTCTCAAGATGGTTGCTGTGGTGGCCATATTGGATGTCAAAGCAGTACCATTTAGGACCAAATTGACTTTCAGATGAATGTGAAGTTTTGTGGCAATCATTCAGGTTTGTACAGGTGGCATACCATTAACTGATTTGTGTTGACAGAAGTTGATGGACAACAGAATACTTGAATCCCTTAGGTTCTTCTGGTTTATGGCCAATAGAGCTAAAAGTCCAGGCATTCTATCAGTATCTAAGTTTGTAATTTGTTTTGGCTGTTTTTTACTGTGCCTTTCCATTTTCTTCAAATGGCAAAGTTTTGTAGACGTGTAAATGACCAAATGCCAGTTAGGACATCATTAAGGCAAAATGGGTAGAAAATGTCTGCTAGCAACCTCAGTAGAAAGGCTTGATTCTAGTCATCCATGTTTAAGTGTTCTGCAACTTGTACTGTAGAAATATCAGTAGAGAAGAACCTCTCTTGAAAGAACACCCCTTCTGCCAAATAATGGTTTCTCAAGACAGGTCAGAACACTATATAATGAATAAATCAATACAGACAATTCAGTCTCCCAAGACAAGTGGTCTCTCAAGATAGGTTTTACTATATACAAGTAAAGGAACATAACTTTATACATAAATAAGCAATCACTTAAACTGGGTCACTGCATTTATGTTGTTTTGTTTTAGGGTTTAACGCCATTTTTCAGCGCATGATAGACTATATATGGCGGCCAGTATTATTGGTGGCGGAAGAATGCAGGAAAGCCCCGGAAAACACCATTGAAGCTACTGGCAAGCTTTCTCATAACTGTATTAGCTGAATCTTAGACTCGAACCCACGCTGACAGAGGTGAGATGGCAATGATCCTTAACGGAAAGTGCTTTAGACAACTCGGGGCCATGCATTGCTATGAAAAATCAGTAGAACAAACAAAAAAGGCCTTGACCTGCTGACACATTGTGACAACTTTGTAAGGTTTAATGCTATTTGCAGTTGGATTGTGAGTATACACATAAAAAGTACTTCTTGTTTTGATCAGATTATATACAAGGACAAATGTCTTTTATGATGACAAGTTTTATTTGCTCATTGTTAACAGAAGGAAATCAATACAATACATAAATTTCATTCTTTTCTTACAGTTAGGAATAACAAACTTGTGATCAACACAAATCAATATCCTAGTATATCTACAAAAAATACTCTGCCAAATAGCATTGATTTTAATTTACAAACAAGACTGATAATTCAACAATGATTACAGCCATATTCATAGTATTATATTTTTACTGTGAACAGCACATTACATACCCACACCAACTTAAACAAGCCTTTTGTGTTGGTTCATGCAGGGCATAGTTGAATCAGAACATTTATCAGCATCAGGTTACTGTGACCTGGATATTTGGTCAAGGCATGTGGCATTGAACTAATTTTGTTGCCTCGTGGCTTTTGACTTCTAGACTCCAGAATCAATAAGCTGCTTTATTACAAGGTAACCACAACATTGGATCAATAAAACACCAATGACCTTGACTTTTGACACCAGAATCAATAGACCTCTTTCATGCCTTATGCAGAGAATCCTTTTTCTTTATTCAGCCACTCTAGCCTAGATCAATTACCCCAATATCTATTCACTTTTACCTGACCCTGTAAGCTGGTGGAAAATTGCAACTATTGTACACAAAGAATAACTGGTAATAGATGGATAGATGGACAACATAATAACATGTTTCTGGTGGGCACATAACAGAAATAATTATTTGGCTGGTGGCATCTCAAATCTGCATGCTGATCACGAACAACTGAACTAGACAAACATTTATTTCAAGAAGCATAAATTTAGGTCATGCTCACCTACTTTTATTCTAAGGATGTATGATCTGTACCATTAAGACACGACACAGAATTCATAATATAACCAAAGCTGTACAGACAAATAAAAAACAGAATGAAAACATCATAACTTTTTTAAAGGAAAATTCAAGCTCTTCATGACATTATCAAAGAATCTAGTAGGGAAATGAATTTTTAAAAAAACTGATGAAATAATTAAGAAATGGGTGAGGCATTGCAATTTGCATTCCTGCTATTTTCTGCTATTGTGTTCTCTAACCCAGAACTAATTAACAACAATATTTCAAGAAATTTAAAATTTGCACTGCAGATGGAAAAACGCCTGATTCTGACTGGGTGAATGAGTTTAAATTATCAATGTACTATTAGTCATCAAGATTTTATGGTATATATAAAAAAAACGCAGTTACTAAAAAATGCCAGAAGCTAAATAATAAAGCAGAGGTAATAGTGATCACAAGAACAATTTGAAAAACAAACACAAACTGATTACATTTACATTTCTAGCTAACAACCGCGTAAATAAGCTTGAATATTAAATAGTATTTGTTGGTCAGTTTATTATGATAGGTACTTACATCGTAAAATGACTAGTTTACATGTATTAAATTATTTGGCTTTATGGCACAAATCAAATAATTTAAATTTTTCAGTTCAATTGCCAATACATTAATTAAAAGTTCCACACAATAATGTAAATATCAGATCAAATTTCTAAACTTTCCTCTTTTTTTTATAGTGAAAAGATTTTCAATTAAGTATGCAAACAATTCAAAAATGATTTACACAACTATTTATGATATCAAACAGGGTTCCACAAAATCTCAATTGTAACCCATACATTGATATATCCCATAATTTGGAACTACTTCAGCTATTTCTGTAAGACAAAATTATGCCTTGGATTTATGTCCGCAGTAATTTGAAGACAAAAAAAAAAAATCACACATTGTATTCACATAAATCTTTCTCAAAAATAGGAAACCCAGTCTATTCAGATCACCTCAGTTGTTTCTATTAATATTTTTTTTTTTTTACGTATGATTAACCAAGACATTAAAAACGAAAGAAACAGTTCAATCACTTGTAACAATGATCAGTATAGTTCACCTAAAGTTGTAAACATAATCTCCAATATCAGACAACTGTACCCTGTGATCATGTATCCACACTATCTCACAACTGTAGCCTGTTATAATGTATCCTCCTGTATCTGACAACTGTAGCCTGTTATAATGCATCCACCTGTATCTGACAACTGTATGTAGCCTGTGTTATAATGTATCCCCCTGTATCTGACAACTGTAGCCTGTGTTATAATGTATCCCCCTGTATCTGACAACTGTAGCCTGTTATAATGCATCCCCTGTATCTGACAACTGTAGCCTGTTATAATGTATCCCCTGTATCTGACAAATGTGACAATATGAGGCATCCCTCTATATCTGACAACTGTAGTCTGTGCCATGACACATCTCCCTCCCTCAAACACATGTATCCTGTGTAATGATGTATCCCCCTGTATCTGACAATGTGATCTGTATAATGTATCCCTAGTATCTAACACATTTAGCCTGTGAAATTATGTATTCCATGTATTTGACAAATGTGACCTGTATATCATGTATTCCCTGTATCTGACAACTGTAGCCTGTGCAATGATGCATCCACTGTATCTAACAAATGTGACAGTATGAGGTATTACCCTATATCTGAAAAAATATGACCTGTATAATGATGTATCCCCCAGTAACTGACATACAACTTTAACATTTACTGCTGTCACATCTGAAGACATATTAAAAATAATGTCTGATTATACTGGACACTTGAAATAGAAAGCACTTTAAGTACTGGTACCATGACTGGCTACTGCTGGCTTCAATTATTGTGTAATTTATTGAAAAATACAGAAACAATGATTTAACCGAAAAGGGAAGTTTTCAAATGCAGAAAAAGAACCTCCTATTCACTTGTTATATTTAAAAAGCAAGTGGTTCATTCAAGTAAAAGCAAATTGGCCATACAAGTATAGGGAAATGGTCCATTCATTTACATTGTGCTTTGTATCTTTTATATCCATCTCAGTCCAACTTTCTGCTCTTTCAAACTTAAGTTTAGCATATAATGGTTATGACATTGCATATTCAACTGTGTATTAATGGTCTCCCTGTGCCATACATCATTTCATTAAACCACAATTTATGCTGTGATATGTAAATTATTAGTCTGTAATCATGTATACAAACACTCCCCCCCACCAAAAAATGCCTATACACATGTCACTGTCAATATGGTGAAAATTTAATGAGGGGCCACAACTCCAATCTTTTTTTTGCCCCAAAAGTAAAAATTGACCTTGGTCTTCCTAACATAAAATCTTACGCCAAATCTGGTGTCTGTCCAGGAAGTGCTCAAAACTATCATGTGAACATGTAAAGGCATAGCTTTAATCCTAAAAGGGGTCAATAAGTACATAAAATGTTGCTCAGACAATGTTAAAATCAAACATGACCTTCATCTTTAAGATATAAAAGCCTTAAATATAATGACTTCAATCAATGAAATCTTTCAAAGTTTTGATCAGAAACAAAATAGTGGTCATTACACTAAAATTCTGAAAATGAATGTAAATCCTTACACCATTTCAATGGAAATCCACGCAGTTCTTCGCCTGGTCCAAGTATGCTGAGTCCAAAAGTATACGAGTTAAAACAATTTTTGAAATTTTAGTCTGATGTTTTCATAATCAATCATTTGTTCCTAAATTATGACATACATTAATAAGATGTTCTGATGTTTCTAAATGCAGAATCAGCTGGTGTGACAACATATAACAGAAAACAGCAGATAATACTCATTTTGATTTACCACTGTGGTGAATTTTAACATCTTTATTTTTTTTGTCTTGACAAATTTCCACCAGTGTAGATTGAGTTAAAACCAAACAATCTTGGTTTACTTTGCTTAGAGAGCAATAATTAAAGCTGAATATGGACAAATGTTTCTATATTACAAAATATTTTAAATCAGCTATAAAAATGACCATGTCATATTGTACATAAGCTACTATGATTACACTATATTTTGTGGGGTTCTACTTTTATAATGAACTATATATTAAAAGACCCAACAAACAATGATCCTTCCATGGAAATAATAAGACTATTCTTTAAATATAAACAAAAATGTCATTTTTCTATATAAAAAAATCCGCCCGCAAAGATTGGTATCCATGTAGAAAAAAGAAGCTCACGATATGTCAGTAGGCAATGTCGCACACTATTAAACACTTATTATGGCATATAAATATCCTAAAAAATCATTACTGGAATACCTCACATCATTCATGTGAATATGTAGTAGCAATAAATATAATAATGATATTACAGCAATGTTTTCGTAAAAAATAATTAATGACTAACTGTTACACAAGTCTCTTACTGTATCAAACAATACGGAATCCATGCAAAAAGTAGGTGATAATGACCTCTTGGTATAATGATGCATACTCTATATGTATGAAGTTCCTTATATGGTCCATAATATAATTATACCAAGGAGTTCATACAGGCATGGTTTGTTACAGAAAAACTTTATTGAAACACATTATTTTGCTGCGTAGCTATTCTTCAAATTTGAAACAAATCTTATTCTTTACTTAAGAAAATCGATTGTTAAGCATATAAAGACTACCAATTAAAATTCCCCTATTTTATGATTGGTGCATGACACAAAGGTTACAAGTTAAAAGCAAACCATTGGAAAAGCTTGGGTTGGATTGTGTGGTGTGTTCTTGGGCAAGGCACTTCACCCCATTGCCTCATCACTAAACAACCTACTCGCGTTAATGTGCAGTCAAGCATGAAGATAAACCAAACAAAATCTATATATTACAAGAAGAAATAAGTTTCTTGCTAAATACAGGGGGGCACAATGTTTAATGTTATAAGACATTTTTTCTGCATGAGACCTTGAGAATATATATCCATAAAACTAAATGATACAATCTTTGTCTAAATTTATCATAAACAATAAGCACAATCAAATATTTTAAAAAGTAAATACAGAAATAAATCAAGTTTAATTCAGACATGTATGTATGTATACAACTGTGGTGAAATGAACCTACAATCAACAAAACCAGTTATACTGGCACGTATAAATAATCATCATCAGTCCTTCCTGATACACACAAAACCAACAGCTGGTGATACAGGGAACAACTATTTACAAATAAATGTTATGCCTATAAAGAAGTATGATGATATTATATTTAACATCCCCACACCGGCACTGAAGACTTTGTTATATAGTCTCATCAGGACTATGCGAGATTAAACAACAATGCTGCATCATTACTGAATTCAATCAATGTATATACAAAGCTATAAAATCAATGCTAATGATGTAACAGCAAAAACCATTTGGATTATCCACTATCTTACATATAATAACATAACACATCCTCATCATGTGCAATCATACATACTGTGGGAAATCAAAATGTGACTAACTGATTTGAAAATGTACAAAAAATCATAACCATGAACATTATGTAACACCATATTACAGACCTATCAGTCATTCCTGATACATCACTATTTTCATATGCACCATCATTCACTCCATTTCACAATAATTATACCTGATATCAGACTCTCAACATTAGTATATATCATCACATGTGTGCTGAGACATCATTTGCAATGGATGCTGACATTTTATGTCACATCATGTAACATACATGTCATGACTAATCATTTGTAATGAATGCTGACACTTCATGTGACATCATGTAACATAAATGTGATGTCACTTCATGCGCAAATGAATCATCTACATAATGAAACCTTTCATCCTTTATGCAAGAGTTGGGATACGAAAAATTGCCAACTCGAGAAATTAAGAAAACTGGCATTTCGAGTCAAGCTCTGAGTTTTGATTAGGATGAAAAGACAATAACTTATAACAATACTTTGATGCTACAGGTTTGAAAGCACTATCAAGTAAATGAAAAAGTTAATTTATTTCTTTTTTGAAGTACCAAGATTCTGATAAATCTGCTTTTCTTCTGGGGGTGCTCTGAAAGTAAAAGAAAAACATTTAATACTCTAGATTTATTCAATAAAATGAAAATTCAAACTTAATGGTAACAACCAAAACCATGTGTATCGGAAACAAGATGCTGCAGTTGGAAAAAATCAGTCATGGCTGACAATTACCTGAAACCGAATATATTTTGGATGTCACGTTGTAAGGATTAACCATATTTCAACATGTATATGTTAGATCCTGAGGCTAATAATTTTGCATGGTGGAATTCTGTGTTCATATCAAAGGAACATCAAGTGGGGGTCGTAAATCCACCCTTGATAGACTGTTGGGAGTGGGCAGTGTCTGATAATTATGTGAATCAACATCCCCTCAGAACTGAACAAGATGTGGCCAACATTAGAATCAAAAGTTTAAATCTATTAGCTTCAGAACTAAATTTCAGTAGTTGCTAAACCAGCATGCAGAAATTATATGGGAAGATAATCTACTCAGACGTCATTCAAAATTGGTGGGAAACTTGTTATTCTAGGAATTACAAGGAGCTTCAGTACAGGTCAGTGAATATTTGCTAGATTACTGTAAAATATATTATGGCAAAAGTGTACTTTAATTAATGCAGTATGTATACTTTAGTACAAAGAATTACCATTTGTAGGGTTTGATTCATTCATAGTGTTGATCTACATGCATATTTTGAGAAATGATCAATGTTTATGTAAAGAATTAATATTATAATTCGCTATTTGGTTAATTCATAGTAACCTCATGCATATATTCATTTGATATTATAGATTGGCAAATATTGAATTGAGTTGTAACTTTGAATAACGGTTACATGCAGTGTGCAACATTAGTTAATAAGGATTTGACTAATTGTTTATACTTTGTATGTAGGAGTATCATGTGTAAGGATATGTCAGCGTATGGATATGTCTATATGTTAACAATTTGTAGAAGAGCAATGTAAAGAAATGTGTGACCAAAGAAAGTAATGGCCTTTCTATATTGTTTTTGGTTATATAGCTAGGGGAATATGCTATGCTAATGTCCTTGTGTGTTGTAAGGTTTAACGACATTTTTCAGCACACGATTGGCTATGCATGGCGGCCAGTATTAATTGTGAAGGAAGAACCCGGGAAAACCCCGGAAAGAACCACCGACCCATGAGAAGCTACTGGCAAGCTTTCTTACATACTCAAATTGGCCAAATCTGAGTTTTAAACACATTCAGGCAGAGGTGAGATGGCAGTGATCTGTAACGGAGAGTGCTTTAGACCACTTGGCCACTCAGGGCCTCTTACCTTGTGTGTTAATACAGGACGCTTTTATGGACCATAGGAACTGTAGGAGACAGAGGGAATTACCCCATTGCAGTTGGTCCGAGTCTTTGGGAGACCAAGAAAAAGAAAGAACGGAGGCAGAAAATAGGCGGTCTGGAGGGAATTGGATTACCAGTCCAGAGAAAGATCATAAAGATGAGTAGGAACACAGGACTGGAGGAAAATCTATCACACTAAGTCAGATGAAACAGGCCATCACCTGATCGAGTGAAAGATGATTAATAGGGTTTTAAATTGAAGTTTATTTGAGTGATGACTGTTTTTGAATGATATTAAATTGTTTATTTGAATTTCACATTTTGTATATTTATGAATTTAACTGTCGTCACTGCTGACTTGGGGCTCAGAGCTTTGCACATCTCTATCACTACTTCAATTTCTGACAAAAATGAGCCAGGGTGGGTCTTCTGTAATAATTTAAATAATATTGGGAATACCCCACCCCAACCTAAATAAAAGGAAACCTTTAAAAAGTATTAGTATGGTGCTTATGTTGAAAAATAATCAAAATTTGTCGATTTAATTATGAAAAAATTTGTTGGAAGGTTTTTCTTCTTTAATTATCTTTTGCCATATTTGATAGCTGCATCATTTGAATAAAACGGTCTAAGCATCAAGAATCCTGATTGCCTGAGGGATAGGAAAATCTGGCAGGTTAAACACCATCAAAGGTATCCACATCAATTGTGACATCCCTCTAAAATATTTTATCTAAATGTGTGATGTTGGTCTTTTCTTCTCTATATCTCTTAACTATAGACTGCTAATAAAAATTTATTTTAAAAAAATCATTTAAAAAAACGTATTTAATCACATTTAGGAACATTTTGTACAGAATTGTTTCTACAATGAAGCTATAAACAAGTGCAAGGGAGATCACCACAAGCAAAAATCCATAATTTTAGGATTAAACTTTAGAGTGATGTCCCTTTATCAAAGAAGCAGCACCATAAGGTTTTTTGTTGTTTTAGGGTTTAGCGCCATTTTTCAGCACACGATAGGCTGGCTATACATGGCGGCCAGTATTACTGGTGGAGGAAGAACCCGGGAAAAGCCCCGGAAATAATTATTTTGGTGAAAACTCCATCTCATAATAATCATCCATTCAAGACAAAGTAGACATTACTGGAATTATTTTGGTGAAAACCCCATCTGATAATAACCATCCATTCAGGAAAAAGTAGACATTATTAGAATTATTTTGGTTAAAACCCCATCTGATAATAACCATCCATTCAGGAAAAAGTAGACATTAAAATTATTTTTGTGAAAACCACATCTCATAATAATCATCCATTCAAGACAAAGTAGACATTATTAAAATTATTTTGGAAAAACCTCATCTCATAATAATCATCCATTCAAGACAAAGTAAACATAATTAGAATTCTTTTGGTGAAAATCCAATCTCATAATAATCATCCATTCAACAATATTTTAAGACAGTCATCGTGTCAGCCCTATTGGCTGTATCAAAAGTACCCGTTTTATTTAGGACCAATCAAAACAAATCTATTGGTGCAAACCCATGCTGATATATCAAAAGTACCCATTTAATTTAGGACCAATCAAAACAAATCTATTGGTGCAAACCCATGCTGATATATCAAAAGTACCCGTTTAATTTAGGACCAATCCAAACATATCTATTGATGCAAACCCATGCTGATATACCAAAAGTACCCGTTTAATTTAGGACCAATCCAAACATATCTATTGGTGCAAACCCATGCTGATATAGTATTCCCTATATAGGAGTAGAGATAGCAATATTTTAAATATTAGACTTTATATTCAAGAGCAGCAATACAAATTTTTTCCAGATGGTTGTTCTGTTAACTCTATTCAACATCAATCTGCACATATTCATGAGTCTTTTAGTGAAATATTCATGCCGGACAAACATCAGACGATAGTCTATGACAAGTCAAGCTAAACAGAACTTCAAACAGCATGTGTTGATATTATCTTTGTGCCATAAGACCACAATATGCATCTAATGGATTAGATATAAGCCTTTTTTTTCAATACAACTATATAAAAAAAACATTAATCAAGAAAAAGACAAGATTTTAATCAATAGTTTTGCAGATAATAAAGCGTCAATTTCTAACCATACAATAAGAATTATGATATAACATGTGGACCCTGGCCAGCTATCACTTAGTGAACCAGCACAAGGTCTTTGCTGGTCTCGTCTCTATTATTTCAAAAAGGGAGGAAAATGTTCCAACGTGCCAAATCTATAAACGTTTCCAAAATTAAATGCATGTAGTTTCATTAATTGCAAAGATGGCAAAACCTATCTTTGAAGTTCATCTTTATATGGTAGAGAACCACGGTTTTGTTATAATTATATCCACCTCTGCACTAAATTGAGATTCAAAAGGAAAAAAACTAGTTATATTTAATAAATGATGATGACATTCTGATAGAATTCAAGAAGAATCTGAAAAATTATCACTATGAGCTGGCGTATCCTGGTCTACATTGTTCAAAGTTGTCTGCACAGTACAGTTCTCACTCATCAGAATTTTGTAATAGGCATACAAAATTGCCGACATTTTGTACCAAACCATGTTCTAATGGGAACCATGTGATGTAATAAATGTGATATACAGTGGGACCCCGCTATAACCCGGTAGTTGGGAGCCATAGAATCTGACCGGGCTATGAGCCGAACCGTGTTATAAGCAACCATGTACAATACCAACACATTTTTGGATTTAATTGGGGGGGGGGGGGGGTTTACATAAAGACGGGTGCGAAAATGCATGGCACAATTAATATTTTTGATCAATATATATTAAATGAGAAAACCATTTGCTGTGGTAACAGAAATTGCAGATATAATATATTACTTTATTCAGAAAACCATGCATTGGTACATACACGTGTCTAATTTATATATATACATGTATAATCTATTGCATGAAAAGAATATCAACATCGTGTACTCACCAGCGAATCTTGTAACATACACTGAATCCATAATACAAATATTTCCATCGAAAATATCCACACACGGATGTAGAATATTCAATAATTTTGTCACAGATCATTATGTGACTAATACAATGAGAGAAAGTAACAAAAATTACGTAACGGGTGTATGTAATGAATGATGAAAAAGTACATATATGTACGACGATTAATAAACGGTGTCTGCATACATTTTACACCACTACATTTCTCATCTGTTAGTAGTTATTTTTTTTTAAACAAACTCTGTGATTTTTAGCTGCTTTCTGCTAATATCACGTTTGCTCTTGGCAAAGTCAAGAATAGTTCTCAGTTGCGGAATTCGAAGATGCGGAAATTATTAAAAATATTAAGTCTCAAAACACTAGTGGTGATGCTGACGATGGTGATACTTCTGACGACAGTAAACAGTAAAAGCATTACGTTTGCGTTTCCCATTTTCCATTCTAAATGTATACAAATTAACACTTTTAATCCTATTGGTTTGAAAATCTACAGCAAGAATAATAGTCATTAAACAATGGGGGGTATATTTGTAGTAAATTTACGACATTATTTACTGGCCAACAGATTGCATAAAACAACACCGCCAAGCCTTACGCACATGCTGGCGGCTTTGTTTCTTTGATGCTGTATAAATCGTTGCCCTATGATTTGAACAAGTATAGCTCGGTAGTTCACTTTGATGATAAACAATGTACTTAAATTAATTGATTTATACATTCTGGTGAGAATCTTTTATCAACCGCCACATTGGCTGCTGCTTAGTTGTGTATGAAATTAAGAGAACATATATCGGAGATTATTTGAGCAACGACTGTATTCGGAATGCATTCAAGACAAACACAAAGTAGAAACGATGGCTTCATTACTCAGGAATCAGTAATTATAATATTGACACTTATGAGCTGTAATTTTTCAACAATAAACAAAGATCAAATTTCTCAGTAGGCCCAGCAATTGGTTCGTATTTCCGACGTTTATTTTGGCACAAAAAAAAAAGAAATTTGATAATACATTTTCTACACGTTCTTTTTCGCACTGTTTAGACGAATATGAGAATGATAATTAAACTCTTGACGTATTTATTTTTTTTCATACTTAATTTTTTTTTTTTTTTTTTTTTGGTCTTTGAGAAAAATACCTGTAATAAATTACCCGAAATTTCGGGAGCCATGCCACGACCGGGTTATATCCGAATTCGGGTTATAGCGGGGCGGGTTATAGCGGGGTCCCACTGTATTGAGAAAATTATTATATTCTGTTCTACAGTAAACTAACAAATTGAAATAATAGTGTTTTGAAAAGAAAATAAAGAAATAATTTTTTCTTTTAAACTATAATGTTACACAAGAGACAGGCATTGGCACATGATCGAGACAAGTCGAGGGAACTGGTCAGATGTTCAGCAGCACTGTACCTCAGATGACCACACTAGGTCAAGAGACCGAATGATGATGACAATGTTACACAATGGTCTGATTTTGGTAAGGGGGCTTACAGCGGTAAAGTGTTAAATCTGAAATTGTGCATTATGTGCATTATGATGAGGAACAGCTGTGAACACACCAGTAAGCACTCAAATTTTGACTTACTGTGGAAGTTTCTTTATTTTGGGGGCAGACTTCTGTGGCACTGGCATTGGTGTTAAATTTGCATTCTTTGAAATAGAGTTTCGGCCATCGATGCCTGCAGCATACTTGATGTTTGTGTATTCCCTCCCAACACCCTGGCTTTGCTGAAATTTGAGAACATAATGGAATATTATGATTTTCAGGAGACAAAGAGAAGGATCGCTGAAAAAAGGAAAAAAGTTGTACAGTGTTCTTGAATCTATCATTCAAATTCCCCAAAATTGTTGCATGTCAGTAGGCATATTATAGAAATATACTGAAATCAACATTAATGAAAAACTTTCATGCATATGAAAATTACATGATTACTTCGAAATCAACAGTATTGATGATATCACATTGGATATTTTTTGGCTCTGTCTCTTAATTCAGATAGATTAAATAATTCATATTTTTTCCAAGGAAACTACAAAAGACTAGATCTTAAAACTGACTGCAATGATAATTATGGCATCAATATTATTTAATTTTTAATACACAAAGGTATATTCCACATTGGCTTTGTCAAGCGCAACTTTGTGGCAAAGCCAGATACAGCAATCACTTCTTCAGTGTCAACAGACTGTTATGGTTTTGGATAAAGCTTTTCATTGCTTATATTTCCCAAACCCCTTACCCATCGTTCTGGCATAAATCATTATAAAGCTAAGACAACACTGGCTCTCAGTCTAGGTTCAATTTTGTGCATTTGTGATTTATCACAAATTTAGTGATTGATTTTGGCTGAAATGCTGACTGCATCTTCACTGCTGTTTCAGTCATCACGCATCTTGAAAATAACCTATGGTTGATAAGACTTCAAGCTGACAAAGTGACTCTCAACTGAAACTGATGTTTACTCAAAGTTTATCCAAATGTCTAATGTTTTTAAACCCTTACTTTATGCAAAGGACAAAAAAATGATTCTGGAACAAACCTATTTCTACCATGATTCAATAGGAAAAAGCCTATATCTACAATAATTATATGGAATGAAATCTTCCCTCCAGATTATCATTTAATCTATGACTTTTGAAAACTTGAAACAATACTGTGTAGCCCAAAATCTTATTAAAATATTGTTGACAATGCCAATATTGACGTTACCATTGCTGCCAATAGAAGCAATACCAACACCCATGCTTGAATTTAGGTGAGACAACCAACCTGTTCTGCCTGCTTTCTCTGTCGTTCTGTTTCAATAGAATGTTGGACAGCCAGGTAGACAAACTTGTATTGGGCTTCTGTCTGAACCATTCCTGATCGCTGAGTCCGAACCATCATCACTGTCTTTTGAATATCTATTTCACTTTCCATGCCTGTAAGAAGAAAATTATAGGTAACTATCAATTTATTAACATATTATGAATGTTGATACCAAACTATGCCTTAATGTACCAAACTGTGCTATAATGTGCCTCAATGTACCACAGTGCTGTACTGTACCTTAATGTACCAAACTGTGCTATAATGTGCCTCAATGTACCACAGTGCTGTACTGTGCCTTAATGTACCAAACTGTGCTATAATGTGCCTCAATGTACCAGTGCCGTACTGTGCCTTAATTTACCAAACTGTGCTATAATGTGCCTCAATGTACCACAGTGCTGTACTGTGCCTTAATGTACCAAACTGTGCTATAATGTGCCTCAATGTACCACAGTGCTGTACTGTGCCTTAATGTACCAAACTGTGCTATAATGTGCCTCAATGTACCACAGTGCCGTACTGTGCCTTAATGTACCAAACTGTGCTATAATGTGCCTCAATGTACCACAGTGCTGTACTGTGCCTTAATGTACCAAACTGTGCCATATTGTGCCTTAATGTACCAAATTATGCCATATTGTGCTTTAATACTGAACCATATCATCTACCAATTACATTCAGCAGTGAAAAGTCTGTGTCACACTGTAAACAAAGTTAAAACTGACATCAATCAGAAATTAAAACTTACATTCATTACATAAAACATAAGATGCTATGCCATTACAATCCTTACAGAAAGTTGCCACCAATAGTACTACTTGCTTTTTCTACTTTCACTGAAAATCATAATTCCAGTATTGAAACAAATTTTTACACACCTCCAGTTTTATTATTTTCCTGCATAATGGTTACAACAAGAGAACAAATCTGTAATAAGAATAACTTTGTTCTTCAAAAACAATTAGGATCTAAAAAGATTCTGGCAGAAAGTAAATAACTTTCAGTTGCAGAGTTATCGCAGTAAGTGACAAGATCAAGAAAACATCACAGCATGTGTGTGGCAGCCAGAGCACTCCCCGAGTCCAACACAGATGCAATCATTGTTTTTCTCATACCTTATATAAAGTGTGGTTATAATCATACTAAGCCTAGCTTTTAAAAGTTATTAAGCTGAGAACATGTATATGGTTGATACTATTCAGGTATACTGTGTTCATTACTTAATAATAAATTCTAATTGTTGCAATAAAGTATTTGATTATTTAATACCAAATATAGTAAAAATTCTACACAAGATGTAATAATCTTATAATCATGACTAGATCACAATATTCAAATATTTAGACAACAATGTTCAAACAAGAAAAAAGACTGAACTTTGTAACAGAATTTGCAGATCTCAGCAGTATACTGTTCAATCTACTTGATTCAGTGAATACACATTTTTAGTGGAAATTGTTTTATGCCAATGAAGTAAATACATACTGCAATATGTCTAAACAGTGGAAATGAAGTAAGATTACTTTGTTATAAATCAAGGGGTTCATCAAAACTGTATATAAAACACAATTCAGAGCCGAGTGATATTCAAATAAAATTGTAATACAAATCAGTGCTGAGAAATATTCAAATAAAATTATTGACAAAATTAGTAGGGCATAACCGATTAGCATTTTTCTACCGATTTCCGATTCCAGATTTTGGGCATGAAATTTTTCTGATTCCGGATACAATTCAATTTATCGGAAATGCTAAATCCGTATTTTTTTTTCTAAAAAATTTTATCTTCCGTTTCCGGGTTTCTGGTATCTGGTTTTGCCGTGTCTAGCATGTTACTTAGTACTTTACCATATCCGGCTTCATTTACGGTTTTTACCCGCCAGTTCAAATAGATTGCCTCACAGCGTGGTTGTGTTGACCATATTGGACTTTTCTGACTTCTTATTTAACTTTTATTAACGCACTATCGAATGACACGCAGTGTTAGACACGGTGCTATAGAAATTCAACTTTTTTATTTTTATTATCCGAATCGGTCGTTCCTGCCTTGTCCGACTCCGATTAATCGGAAGTTCATACTATCCGGTGGAATCTGATTTCCGGATCAAAAGTCGGTTATGTCCTAAAAATTAGCTAACACTATATTTCTTTAAAAAAAACATCAATCACCAATCTATCTATTCATTCATTCAGATAACAAGGTAATTATAAACTGTTCATTACTACTTTCTATTCATTCACGAACAAGGTACTTATAAAATCTCATTACCACTATCTATCTATTCATTCATTAACAAGATACTTATAAAATGTCATTACCACTATCTATCTATTCATTCATTAGGATAACAAGGTACTTATAAAATGTTCATTACCACTATCTATCTATTCATTCATTAGGATAACAAGGTACTTATAAAATGTCATAACCACTATCTATCTATTAATTCATTAGGATAACAAGGTACTTATAAACTGTTCATTACCACTATCTATCTATTCATTCATTAGGATAACAAGGTACTTATAAAATGTCATTACCACTATCTATCTATTCATTCATTTGGATAACAAGGTACTTATAAACTGTTCATTACTACTATCTATTCATTCATTAACAAGGTACTTATAAAATGTCATTACCACTATCTATCTATTCATTCATTTGGATAACAAGGTACTTATAAAATGTCATTACCACTATCTATCTGTTCATTCATTAGGATAACAAGGTACTTATAAAATGTCATTACCACAATCTATCCATTCATTAGGATAACAAGGTACTTATAAAATGTCATTACCACTATCTATCTATTCATTCATTAAAATAACAAGGTACTTATAAAATGTCATGACCACTATCTATCTATTCATTCATTAAGGTAAACAAGGTACTTATAAACTGTTCATTACTATTATCTATTCATTCATTAACAAGATACTTATAAAATGTCATTACCACTATCTATCTATTCATTCATTAGGATAACAAGCTACTTATAAAATGTCATGACCACTATCTATCTATTCATTCATTAGGATAACAAGCTACTTATAAAATGTCATTACCACTATCTATCTATTCATTCATTAGGATAACAAGGTACTTATAAAATGTCATTACCACTATCTATCTATTCATTCATTCGGATAACAAAGTACTTATAAACTGTTCATTACTACTATCTATTCATTCATTAACAAGGTACTTATAAAATGTTCATTACCACTATCTATCTATTCATTCATTAGGATAACAAGCTACTTATAAAATGTCATTACCACTATCTATCTATTCATTCGGATAACAAGGTACTTATAAAATGTCATGACCACTATCTATCTATTCATTCATTAGGATAACAAGGTACTTATAAAATGTCATGACCACTATCTATCTATTCATTCATTAGGATAACAAGGTACTTATAAAATGTCATTACCACTATCTATCTATTCATTCATTTGGATAACAAGGTACTTATAAAATGTCATGACCACTATCTATCTATTCATTCATTAGGATAACCATGTACTTATAAAATGTCATGACCACTATCTATCTATTCATTCATTCGGATAACAAGGTACTTATAAAATGTCATTACCACTATCTATCTATTCATTCATTAGGATAACAAGGTACTTATAAAATGTCATTACCACTATCTATCTATTCATTCATTAGGACAACAAGGTACTTATAAAATGTCATTACCACTATCTATCTATTCATTCATTAGGATAACAATGTACTTATAGAATGGTCATTACCACTATCTAACTCCAACAATTCTAGAAGTGTCTGTTTAATCACTGTTGTTCATAATATACATTTATTCCGATCATTTCATCAAATTTATTTTTAATGTAAACAATATAATAGCAATAATTAGTTTGCTTAATAAATTCACTAACATTTCATGTTCTTCACAATATGGTTTCAATAATAGTCAATGAAACTAGATCAAAGTAAAGGATGACAACTTACTCCTCTCCAACTGCAAAACAATAGCTCTCTATTTTATTAGAAGCAAAATTATGGAATACATTTTTTTAAGTCATATGTCACGTGCACTCACACACATACATGCATGCATAAACACACACATGTGCAAACACATGCGTATATACCTACCATAAGCTTTTATCTGATTAAGAATCATGTCAATCACAATAAAGGTTCCCGTTCTACCAATACCAGCACTGAAAATTAGACAAAATAATTATGCAGCATTATTTTGATAATTAATAAAAAATAAATAAATAATAAATAACTAATAATGTTCAGCAATCTCTTCAAATCCAAACTGACACGTGTTCTAAGCATCTCAGGGAAATAAATCAATCGGCATTTTTCTACAAATGTGAATCAAATGTGCTACCAGACTGACAAAGATCCTTGTTTTGCATTTTATTTCTCTTCATATCAATATAAAAGGAATTCATAGTAAACAACTGTTTCAAAGCATAACAGAAGAAATATGTTCTCAGTTTTTCTCAACCAGACAAAGAAATCTTTAAAGGGTGCCCCGAGTTGTCTAAAGCGCTTTCCGTTATGGATCACTGCCGTCTCACCTGTCTGCATGGGTTTGAGTCTAAGATTTGGCTAATGTAGTTATGTGAGAAAGCTTGCCAGTAGCTTCTTGTGGGTCAGTGATTCTTTCTGGGTTTTTTTCCAGATTCTTCCTCCACCATTAATACTGGCCGCCATGTATAGCCTATCATGTGCTAAAAAATGGCGTTAAACCCTAAAAATAAACAAAACAACAACAACAACTAAAGAAGAAACCCTTGTTGTCTTCTTCTGTGTCTGAGAGACTTGTTATAAAATCAAACAATGGCAACAACAAAAAACAGATGTATAACAAAAAACAGATGTGTAACAAAAACATGTATAACAAAAAAAAAAAAGATTTATAACACAAAACACCCATATAGCACCTTAAGGTCTCTCCCACTTGATAACACACATACAAAATATTTGAGAGAGATAGACACATACATGCACACCAAGCTGAGCTATTATGCTAGAAACTTATAGCTTGTTCCACACAGCACGGTTAATTTATCCAAATTGTAACT
The DNA here is from genome assembly GCA_030141615.1 of Unio pictorum. Taxonomy (NCBI): domain Eukaryota; kingdom Metazoa; phylum Mollusca; class Bivalvia; order Unionida; family Unionidae; genus Unio; species Unio pictorum. Next base: position 10,661,406 of record JARLTB010000058.1, on the reverse strand, counting down.
CAGTAAAATTTCAGGTCAGCATCATTAAATGTGGCTAAAAATAGCCTAATTAGTTTAAAATACTTCATTAATTAGGTACCTTTACTTACATTTAATGACACTGACCTGAAAATTTAATGACCTACAATAGGATAAAATTCATGATCTAGTGTGGAACAAACTGTAACAGAAAAACAATGTTCCAGACACACCAACTATACACATGTTGGTTTCAAAATTCCACACTCTCTCATAAGTTAGCACAAAGATGGCAACAATAAGACATGAATTATGTCAGACCTGCATTTTTCAAACTTTTTTTTAAACGCCCCCCCACCCCAGCCTCAGTTGAATCAAACATTATAAATAAATGAAACTTCCCGCACTTAACCAATCAGAGTGGTTCAGTCCACATGGTATTATACAAGATTTCCATTTTGAACTAATAATAGCAAGGATTCCATGACACATTTCCACAACAAAAAAAAATAATTACCAAGAATGTCATGCATTAGAAATCTTTGTCACTACACAGCTAGAACTGTCCCCAGTATTGTAATGTAACATACCATTGCCTACCAAAGAACATTTTCCAAATTGCAAATTATGAAAGTTAACAATTATCTATATGAAAGATATTAATGACAATGTTATTTTCATTTAAAACAAATCAATTAAATGTGATAATAAAGTAATAATATCAACTTATTTTATGTTTATATTTTCATGCAGAGAACTTGTTTACTTAGGGGTGAAATGTCATGTCACCCCATTGCCCTCATTAACATATTTGTATTATTACACAGTATCTTGAAAAACATGGGCATGTGACTTGAGATGCTCATTGTGCAATACTTCCATCACATTATAACTTTTTTCTTTATTTTGTTCTCTTTTCTAAGAGTGGCATATACATAATAAGTCTTAACACTTCTTACGAGAACAAAATACAAACTGGCATTTATGTTTAAGTTTATATAAAAATATCTGAAACTCTGTTAATAATAGGATAGATATCTTATTGTATAGATATGTGTACAACTGTTCTGGTTTCATTACTGCAAATATAAATTTTAAGTTGTGGCAGTAAAACCAAAATTGATATCTTCAAACCCATAACTACAAAGTTTATTACCCCCTAAGTACACCATTAATACTGGCTGCCATGTATAGCCTATATTGTGCTGAAAAATGGCGTTAAACCATAAAAAACAAAACAAAAAAAACCCCCTAAGTAATAGTCCATATTAATGACTGCAAAATAAGTAAAATACTAAATTCCAATGAAATCCCAAAACTGCCTCTTATGAAGAAGAAAAAATATTATAGAATGAATACACACAGTAAAAAGACTGGCAACTAAAGGGCTGTTCCATTTCAACATACATAATACCCAGGGCAGGCAGTTTAAAAAAATATATGCCAGGGTACTTTCAATTGACAGAATTCATATTAAAATTCTAAACTGCATCTATGGGTGAGCAACCTACATTACAAGTGACTTAACTGGGTTATAGGTATGTTTTACTCGAACAGCCCTAATCAACAGTGGAGAAAAAAAAGAAAAAAACAACAGATGAAAAACAAAAACTGAAAATATTGTGACAATGCTTAAAGCAAAGAAATCAGTGAAACCAAAATAACTTTGCAGACAGATTGCTGATATTACATTCTGAAACAAGACATCTTAGGGGAATGTATATTGATACCATGTTCCCTGTACACTATGTAAGATTAACCGACAACATTAGTGTGACAAGGGGAGGTAATTATAATGGCATCTTAGAAGAGGTATCTTACCCCAGGTACTATTTCTGGAGTCTTTATGGAGTAGATAAGAAATACAGATTTGTTGATGTTTTGAGATGGCTGGATTTGGGTGGCAGAAGTTAATTCTTAATATGAATGTATTCAATGGAGACACTGTACCATTTAGATGACAAATGACCAACTTGAGTGGGTGATCACTACAAGTAGGACTTGTGAACCAAATGTTACATGACCAAATGAATCTGATCTTCATGAGCAGGTAACCATTATATGGAGGTTAACACTAATATAGGTTTGCAACTGAATCACATCTGAACGCCAGCATGTTTAAATATGATTTCATTATGAATCAGATAATCAAGCATTCTTGAGTTTAAGACTTTCCTATCAATCTGCCTTAAGACATGCATGAGTAGCTCAACATTCAGCAAAGAGACAATTCTAAGCAGAAGATGAAAAATACCAAACCTGCAGTGAACTACAATTGGGCCCGCATTTGCAATTTCATGCTGCTGTGTATTGACAATGTTGAGAAAGTCAAGAACGGAACCAGGATCTCCTGGGACACCATAATCTGGCCAATTCAGGAAATGATAATGATATATCTTTCTAGGTCCCTCCACCTAAAAATAGAAAGAGACTATGAAGCATGCTACTTTAGTAATGGTTCTCCATTATCATGCCTGGATACTGGACTATTATTTTTTATAACTTTAACAAAAAGGACAAATTATCTAATTCAACTTTACATGCAAACCATACACTTAAGCTTGCTGTTATGGCTAAAAGATAATATGCAATCACATGTTGAGGACAAAAGCTAAACTGCCATAAGCTAAATGGCTTCTCCATCCATCCATTCATTCATTCATTTTCCCACACAGATAAGCCAGAAACAGTTTGTTTTGTAATCACAAAGGAATAGAAAAGAGATCCTGATTCAAGCTAGCAGAAATGTGGTACTATGAACATAATGCATGTATCTTTATTCAAAATTATAACATATTTTCTAAACATAATCTATGTGTGTGTGTGTGTATTTTTTTAAAAATTGTTAAATGCATTTTTTTCAAACAAAATACAAGCACATATATCACTTTATAAAGCACACATGTGTACTTATTACCCAATAAATCTTGGAAATAAAAAGAAAAACCTAAGGAAGGAATTTTTTCTGGTAAAATAGTTTTCTTTCATAATTCTATACAGACGTAATACCTTAGGAGAACTACTACTACCAGAATCCAGGGTGACCAAAGATTAAAAGTGATCATGTTTACTCATTACTGCAGTCTGCATTTTGTGGGGTAATAAGATGTGAGATCTCCTTCGATGCAGTGACCCATTACTTTCCATGTACCACATTAGAGCTCACAATTCGACCAGTAGACAACAGAGCTGAAACACCCAGAGTAGAGTGGGATCTCGCTACAAAGGTTAGATTCCCCATGAACTGGAGCATGTTCTTGCAATGAAAAAGAGAGCTGAGTCAATTTGAGAGTAGTTCAAAAGGTGTCTTAAACAGTCGGATCAACAACCATCGAAGATTCCACTTTGGGTATAGATACAAAACTTTTCTACATATGAATTCAAAATTTGACAACAGACTGAATAAGTTTTTGTACTGTCCAACATCCTATCTTCCATGATGACAGAATGCATTGGAAATCATAGAACAGTAGCCTTTGATTGAGGTGCAAACAGTTTCTTGCCAAAGAGCCAAAGTGGGAAGTTGGCTAATTGAGGTAATGGTGCATTCTGCAGTGCAATGAGTTCATCCTAACAATATTTTGCAAGTTTTTCCATTTCTTGCATAAACTTTCAAAGAAGAAGACTGTCTCACTTGAGTGGTTCTCTCCACCACTTTGGAATGGGATGAAGTGTCTCCCATCATAATTGCTTCATCAGATGATGATAGATCTCTATTTTCCTGTGGATTTCCAATGAATGTTTGATTAGGTTGCTGATCCACAATTGTTTCCTGCTTGAGTGGAGCAACCAGGCTGAGATGACAATCTGATTCTTTGCTTTCTGTATCATGTTACGAAACATGTGCGTTGGAGAGTGAGCATATGCATCAAAGATCTTCAAATCTATATAAAGAGTGTTGTATGCCCAGGCCTTTGGATATGGGGCTGTGCAGACAAAAGGTTATGAGTTTTGAATTCACCTTGTCACCAACAGATCTGCCAGATGTCAATCCCTGCGGCACATATGCAAGTGAAAACTGTGGATTGATGCAACCATTTGTGTTTGTTGATTCTTCTGGGAAAGCGAGCCTGTTAATACCTGCAGACAACCTGAAATATGATGAACCTGTCCATGGACTTCAGCTAAGAGGTTCCCAAAGAACACAAAGGTCATTGTCCTTTGCCTTCTGGGATAATCGACCACAACAGAGTTTTTGAACAGAAAAAGAATGCCCTTTCCATGTAGATTCTGCTACCACCAATATAATGACTTCTTATATGCAATAATTGATCCTGAGCTATTGTCCACTAGCACTCTAAACACGTCAATAAGTGACGGCTCTCTTTGAGCAGCAAACCTTGAGAACAAAGTGAAGCAACATCAGATCCTGTGTGTCGAGGCACTAATCTGGGTAGTTTTTGCTGAGAGAGCTTTGTAGCACAAGGCAAGTTACTAATCCATGAGTGCCTGTATGAAATAAGTCTGGCTAACTGGAAGCAGATCATTTTTCAGATTCCTGACAATGGACAATCAACTGCCATACTGAGATCAGAGCCATATGTCAGACTCTGAATGTGGTAGAAATTAAGCCATATAGTTAAAGTAATGTCAACCAGTTCAATAAGATTGGGTGTGGTAAGGGAAAGCTGATAGATACCTCTGAAGTGTGAAAGGATAACTGATGTGGTTTGTTTTAATCTCAGTCTTGCTCAATGGCTAAAGACAAATGAATGTTAAACCCATGCGGTAAATGGCCTACTGGTTGTGCCAAGACAGGTTTATCATGATGCTGCAATGTGGGAGAAGTCCAAACCATTGCTGACCATGATAGCTTGGATCGCTTTGTGGCCTATGCACCATGTGGAGTGCAATAACTGTTGAAAAGTCATATACAGCCGTCAGCAGGCATGCCAATGTCATCCTCGTTCCCTAATATATGCTTCTGCACCTTCAATTTTAGGAATGCAGTACACTCAGTCTTCAATGTGCAAATCTGAAATGTATTCATTGATTGACAACTGAAGCAAGGTAGAGATGTTTGGTGATTGTTAGTCCCATTCTTTGAAAAGCTTACACTTGATCATACTGATGGTCTAAATCTATAAGACAAATAAAGCAGTCAATATATACTGATTTAGCCTGACATATATCCTGCTCTATAAGAGCTATACACTATGACAATTGACCTGTTGTACATGGCAGCCAATACATGTTGAGTATTGAAGCATTGCTGTTGCTACTTACAAAGTGGATGCTAAAATATCCAGAAAGAAAGGCCAATTGACTGCCTATACAGGTAAAATCACAATTGACTGCCTATACAGGTAAAATCACCTAAACTAGATAGCATAGAACATATCTGACTGTAGCGGAATTTACACAGCAATATTATACAAGTTGTCTATCTCACACTCCATTACTGCACATATTTAAATGCAGATGTAGCAATGTGACCCTTGCAGATTGGTTCCAAGGTATACAAGTGTCAGGATGGCAAAGTGACAGTACTAAAATGACAGAACTCTGTTGTCTAAGAAAGAAAGAAAAGTTGAAACTTTATAGACTGAGTATGCTTCCCATCAAAGAGAACACTTGTCCAACATCTTTATGTTATAAAACATCCAGAATAAATGTATGTGTATTGCGAAGCCTCTCAAGCACAAGTGGAAGCAGTAACTGAAGATTTCATGGGATTTTGGTACCAATCCCTGTATCAAAAGGGAGATCATTTGAACGGCCACATAGGTGGACAGATAACCTTTAGCTTTGTAGATGAAAAAGGTTTAGCCTGGGAGGGCTGGATTTGCAAGTTAGTAGTAGATCTCCAAAGGGGTTTTTATTGGGTAATGTATTTGAAGAATAAACAACAACTTCTAACCTTGCCATCTTCTAATTCTCGATAGAGCTGAAGCTCTCTTATAACGTAGTCCTTTTCTTTTTTATCTGCAATAAATTTGACAACAAGGGTTGCTTTGTACACTGGCATACGCTTTTCCTCAGTATCACTGGGATCTTCGGGACTTGGCCAGTAACGCACGGCTTTAATCTGGATAAAGACATGAGAATTTTATCATCAAAAACTAGTATAAACCAACAATTCTGGCTTTGCATAATAATAGTAATGGCTAGTAGTCAAAATTAACTTTAAATGAACAGCCAGCTAGTGTACAAACACATAGAAATGAAGTACAACTGATACCCCACCCCCTTTCTTCCCCCTACAATGTTGCTGCAGTGACTTCATGAAAATCATTTTGATTGTGTCTTCAAATTTTAAATGGCACTTCTTTATACATCATACCAATAAAATTGGAGTGAAGTGCTTTTCTCACACCTAGTATGCTGACACTGGCAGGTGTACTTCTAACACCTTAGCATCTGACCATGGAGGGTACTGCATTATTGACCTTTGCATTACAAGTTTGACACTCAAACAACTGAACTACCACAGCATGCTCATTCAAGAAAATGATGTACAAATACAATAATCACAAATTATATTATACTATCTCTTCTTTTGACTGTGCAGATATTTGTTAATCTGCAAATTTTCTCTACTAATCATTATGCCCTTTAAACGATATCAACATATTATCTCAAAGTCCTAAAGCTACAGTTTTAGTGATAATGACATATCAATGTGGTTAACAAGAGAGAATGCAAAACTAATTGTTACCATATTAATCAATTATTTATCAAGTAAAAAATGAACCACATCAAGTATCTTTTCTGGATGTTAAAGTGTTTTTCAAATACTTTTAGCATTTGTAAACATTTTTACCAAACTTTCAGTTCAAGCCATGACCTTGTTTATGAACTAAGAATGTTCTGGAAGAGAATTTGTTTACAATTTGATGGAATATTTCACTGGACATGATGCACATCTAGAGAATTCCTGAACATTCTGTTGCATCATGTCAGGTGACTATATAAATTAAGATTTCGCAAACAATGTACTCATTCCTGTTTTTAATCTTTTGACATAGATTTTAGTTGTGTTCAGATATAACTGAAGAGGAATTATTTCAGTTATTCATGAATTGACATAGTGCTAGTTGATGTTTGGACTAAAACGCTATTTTAGGATTATTTAGAATTCATTAAGAAACATTCTAAATTGCTATAGAACATTGGGCTATCCTCTAGCATTCTATACTTTTGGACTTGTCTTAGAATATTTAGAATTATTTGAAATTGTGTGTTTATTAAATGTACACTTTCTGTTACCTACATTTTGATTTGTTCATTTTACTTAAATTGCTGGTTTCACTTCTTTCTGTTACTTAGTTTAATACCCAGAGTCATAACTGCTGTCCGAACAATATAGTGATGTACGTTTACCAGCCATATAATGGGAACACAAATTAAATGTGATATCTTTATTCAAATACATGAGAATTGTTGAACAGTGGATAAAATCAATAGCTGCTGGTGGTGATGGATGTTAAATAAATTGCAACAAAACACCAAGTGCAGAATTTCTTACAAACAACACCCAATCATCTACCCATTTGTTAGCATAACATGGCACTTATAGAATATTTAATATCTAATAATGATTCTAGAACAGTTAATATAGACACTTAATAATGGTTGTTTCTTGTTTTCTTAGGTTAATATTAAATTTTTACGTGAAAAAAATTTCAAAACAATTAGTTCATTCATCATTTTTAATTAAAACAATTCCTTGCTAAAGTTGTGCAATTTATAGTAATTATTCTTTAAATGAAGATAATAATAGTCAATGTACAAATTTTGATCAACTGTAAATTTCGAAAACCCAAATTACTAATTAATCTTAATTATTCTATTGCCAATTTTACAACAATAACCTGAATGGCATTTTGAGAACCCATAATTTCTGAAAGTGCAGCCATAAGTGGTGGAATTTTGACCAGATACTATAACAAAACTGCATACCGATAGAGGTGTAACGATATTTTCAAGATGCTATCATGATTGCCATAGTTAAGGTCTGATTAGCAAAATTTTCATTCCGGACCAACAAGGTATTATAATTGAAGTATGTCGAATCTACAGCCCACAAGCCACATCTGGCCCACAACCAGATTTTATCGAGTAATGTTTTAAAGCCATATGGATACAATTAAAGTTGGCAATGGAGGAAGTTGCAAATGCCTGTCATAACTGGTCTTCTTCTGAAAATCCAATGTTGAAATATCTTTCCATTTAGATAAAAAAACAATATTTTCAAGATGAATTCCATAGTGGCCATATCAGATATCATATCTGCACCATTTTCATTAAGTACCAACTTGACATTGTCAACATGACATCGTTAAACATATTCTGATGAAAACACAATGACTTCCCATCTTGGAGGGTTAGCAGACAAGATTTTAAAGATGGCAGCTCTGGCAGACATATTAAACATTTGAAAGGCACATAATTTTTACTTAAGACCTGGTAGACATCACAATAAATCTTCTGCAGAAAAAAAAATTTCATGATGAAATACCATTGTATCTGGAGGAGTAACAATAACAAGATTTCAAGATGGCTGCAGTGGTGGCCATACTTTATATCTGCGCAGCACCATTTTGATTTACGACCAGGAATAAATTGTTAGCACAAGCATGAAAACAAATACCTCTTTTAAATACATAAAGAAAAAACTTTTCTCTTTGGTCTTTTTATAACACTTTCTTGTTTTTTTAAATACCTTTTTCTTCCTTTATTTTCTCTTTTTTGCTTTGTTCACACCGATTAAGCAAGAAGTTTGATAACCTACTAATGAGCTTAAAATATACTGTACAATCCTTTGTGTAGATCTTTTTACAATGTGCAAACAAGTAATGGACAAAGTTTAAAAAATATTTGTTTCATTACAAATCCTTATTGTGCTTTGAAAAATGGAGAAAAAGAAAGGTATACCTTCCCCCTTTCCACCTCTTTTGTTGTCATGACGATGACCCTGCAGTTTTCCTGCCACATCATTCTCCAGAAGTCATTTACAGTTGCTAGGAGAGGGCCCTGTGTTGCTATGTAACACTTCTTTGGTTCTATGTTATCATCTTCTGCCTTTATTAGAATAAAAAAATGTTTGAATATGTGAACCTTTATCCAATATTTCACATGAAGAAACTTCTGGAGCAATAAACTCCCATTTAATGTCTTTGCACAAATTATGATATCCAGAAAGATAAATGACTGGTTTACTATTTAAAATTCTTGTACATTTCCATGAGTGCACACATAATGTTACACATTTTAAAACTGTTACAATGAAAAGACATATGAATCTATCAAAATTTATATCTCTGAATAGTATTTCAGAACACAACAAATATATTAGCATATCAGTAACACACTTTAGGCATAATGTAATGCTGTCCAAAAATGTAGACATATCATAACACAGTCCCCAATAATTAGGCATACCATAATACTACCCCAAACATTAGGCATGCAAATACTTGTCCCAAACATTAGGCACACCTTATTACTGTCCCAAACATTAGGCATGCAAATAATACTGTCCCAAACATTAGGCACACCAAAATACTGTCCCAAACATTAGGAATACCATAACACTGTCCCAAACATAAAGTATACTGTAAGATTGTCCCAACGTTATTTATAATGTAATTGTTAAAAATATCTATATTGTGTGCTAACTTTTATCCATGATTGTAGATTGAAGTTTAAACCAATAATCTTTTGAAAAACAACATCTTTTATATAACATTGTCCGTGATTGTAGATTGTAGGTGAAGATAACGGTAGTTTGTAAATATATTGACATGCTCTTTTGACCTTGGAAAATTCTAGAAGAAAACTTTAAAAAAACATCCCAGCCATCTTATTAAGTTTGAACTCTTCATATATGGATGAAGTAAACAAAAATTCTAAGTTACATCGGTGGATTTAATCTTAGTTTTTTCCTATATGATCTGAGAAGAATAAGTATCTAAATCATTTAATGGAATTACATAAAGTGTTCACTGACTGGAATAACACTATTCTGATAAAAGTTGCAGCTTAGTACCAAACTTTAAGGAATTTGTGTGAATTGTACAATACTTACTGTGATGATATTGGCGTTGATGTAATCTGAACCCACAACATTGGGATCCCCATCCCGAAGCACAACTCGACTGTGATCAACTGAAGAAAAAATACTAATTTTTATCTTCTCCACTGACTTCAACATCTACATGAAAGTGTAATACTGCAATATTTTTTCTTGCATATCATGATTCGTAAAATCAACTCGGAAACTTCAATCTTCAAGCTTTGTCTTTTTATAAGTAAATTGGGATCATGAACAATTTACTGTGTGTAAACATTTATTAAACTGAGAAACAGATGAACCTAAAGGGTTCAAAGTATAATTCTAACTGCACAGGCAAATTGTGAACTGTGTAAGATCATTATTCTTACATACTCAATTTCTAGGTATTTACTCATACAGTAAATATAAAAAGAAGTTTTCTAATTATAAAAAGAAGTTTCTAAAAACAAAAGTGATGATGTGATTCCATTGTTTTTTCCGGCTAACTTAAACAAGACACCAAATTGTTACTGATTATAAACAATGTCTAGAAATCCAAGCTTACACTGCATTTTTTTTTTTTTTTTACAACTGCCCAAAGTAGATATCAGTAGGGATATTCTTGATTGATAGAAACATCTTCAAGGTTTAGATATTCTTGATCAATGCATTTTTTTTCAAGGTTTAAATATTCTTGAGTGATACAAACATCTTTAAGGCTTGGATATTCTTGAGCATTGCAATTTTTTTTTTCAGGTTTAGATATTTTAGAGTGATACAAATATTTTCAAGGTTTGGATATTCTTGAGCAATACAAATATATTGCTTCTGTAACAGCACTTTTAAATGCATGATTGGCACCATTATATATAAAATCAACTAAACATCAAAGGTGGTGAAAACTCAATGCTATTATAACCTTCCATTTAAATGATAAAGCAATCAACAGTGTTCATACTAGATACAAGATAAGCATCACTTTCCTTTGGAAACTCGATATCACAACAAATGTTTTGGTGAACACCCATATCAATGACCTCTTTTTGGGAGAAGTCACAATATGGTCACATGGTCAGTACCATACTAAGGTCCAGCTATACATCACAAAAAGCCTTTTGCTGAAAACCAAATATTGATATTGCCATTCAGTTAGAAGTAGTGATAAGATTTTAAAAATGGCTATCTTGGACATGTATTGGATGTTAGATTGGTGCCATTTTATTATTTAGGACCAACTAAATATCACAAGAAGTCTTTCGGTAACAATCTTGTGTTGATATGACCATCACGAGTAGTAGTGATAACAAGATTTTAAAAATGACCACGGTGACAGCCATAATGTATATCAGACTAGCATCACTTTCATCATTAACGTGATCTTGGGATGAAGTCATGAGTATAGTTTAAGGCACTCCTCCAGAAGATTTTGGTGGATTGCATATAAAACTATCTTATGCTAATATATTTTTGGACTACTTAAAACATGCCAACCCATAAGCTTTTCTAGTCAATAAAAAATGGAGCTAAAATAATCACTTGTTACAACAAGAAAAATTACTTTGATTACTAGGAGTAGGGTGCACAAATTTGGCATACATAGTATTCTCAGGATAACCAACCATTATAAAGCTTGCATCTAATAAAGCTTTTAAGAGTCTCCAGCAGCCAATGTCAATATTGATTATCATGCAGAAATCAAAGCCATACCAAAGTGATCTGGATATATGTCAGCCACTATGACTGGGCATAAAAGCATAAAACCCCCAAAAGGAACAATCTTATCATATAAAAGTAAAAATACCATCATAATTTTATAACAAAATTCTCTAATGGCCAAAAAGAATTTCCAGGAATCCAAGATACAACTGTTTCTTCTTTTTTAACTTAGTGTGGAATGAAATCATCTCCGATAAATATTATAAGACCAATATTACTTGAAGCAGATGTAACATGAATTTAAAGATGGCCAGTGCAGTGGCCATAATCTATGTAATGTTGGCACCAATTTCATTTGTGGTGAATACCTCATATACAGATGACCATCCATTTAAGAGTTGCAATAACAAAATGTTCAAGATGACTGCCATGTCAGTCATTCTCAACTGGCAGTCAGATCGATACCATTTTCATTTAGGATTAACTCGACTTCATATGAAGTATTGTCGTGAAACCTCGTGCTGATATGACTTTCTGTTCTGGAGGAATACAGACAAGATATAACTGACATGGCAGCCATATTGGATGTCAGATTGGCACCTTTTTCATTATGGCTAAATAGATATCACAGGAAGTCTTTTGGTAAAAACCTATATAAAAAAAAACTGACCATAATTCTAAGAGGAGTAACAAAAAGATTTTCAAGATGCTGCCAAGGCAATATTGGAGACTGGATTAGTACCAACTTCATCAGCAACAACAAGTCTTCATAAAAAGGAAGTCAAAACATCATGTTGATATAACCATCCATTCAGGAAATGTCATGATATTGCCCACATGGCTACACATATCATCAGAGGAAATCAATAAAATGATTCCATTTTTTTTTTACATAAATAAAAGTGTATTTAAAAATTGGATTCTCAGATTTCCAAATCTATTTCTTGCAACCATTATATATGACAAGAACATGAAAGACATGATCATTTTATTAAAAACCAAGGAAAAAACAAAAAAACATTTTTACTAGTAAAATTTGATAATGCTTACCGCATCACAATACATTAGGAGAACAACTACTACCTCGCTAATCCAGACCTCCCAGGTTGACAGAGACATTTAGAGTTATACTGCTATATTAAGCTTAAGATTTTAGCCTGGGAGGACTGAATTTGCAAGGTAATTGTAGTTCTGTTTTGGTATTATGATTGGGTAATGAATTTGGAAAGAAATATGCTACAAACTAATTTTCAAGGTAATTGTAATTCTGCTATGGTATTATGATCGAGAAATTTATTTAGAGAAGAAATTTGTTACAACCTACTTTGACTTGGATAATACTCACATGGCAATATATTCTTGTATCGATTTTTGCTTTTATTTTCTGGTCTGCCTCCCTCTTTTCTAAGAAATACTTGACGTCCTTCCTGCTGCTGCAGATGCTGCAAATTTAAACAATGTACATGTACTATAATGTGAATTCAAATTTTTGATAGAGTACCAATTATGATAGCTACTTTTTTAAAAATTATCTCCTTGCTTATGTTCAAACTTATTACACCCACCAGTGTTTGGGTATTGCTAGCAAAAACATATCTCGATACATATCATGGCAGTATCATGCTATTTCTAAGCCAGATTATAAGCTAGGAGAGGGGTACAAACAACTTATGTAGTCTACCAAATGATGCTATTTAAGGTGAAATTATATTTTTTGAAGCCCTCTATATATTAGTGTTGGGTATTGCTGGCAAATACTTGTAACAATACATATCACAAAAGTCACCAAGTATTATGGTATATATCACAATAGTATAATGTAATTTATAAGCCACATTTGTAATCTGTTTTTATAATACCTTATTTTGCATTAATTACTTACTTTGAGTCAATAAGATCTATAGGAAATTGGATGGGAAAATTGTGGTGCAGCACTTGAAAATCAGAAGGATAGATAAATACATCATTACACTTTCAACAAACAACTTTCGTCTGATCTTTCAAGAAGGCAAATATATTTTTGAAGTATATTATGTTTCTCCGAGAATACTTACCCAATCACATTAACGTTAGAGATATAAGCCTACTACCTCGTGAATCCAGCCCTACTAAAAGATGAAAATTTGTCTTTTCTGTCTCTGTCCTATAAACAAAGGGCAATAACTCTTGTCCCTAACCTCCGCTTGCCACCACCATGTGTCGCTAGTTTTAAGCTGAGCGATATATACTATACGAGGATGCTCACTTGGCAGGGTGGTTGGGAGGGTTTTTAAGTAATGTGATTGGGTAGGTATTCTCAGAGAAACATAATTTACTTTAAAAACTTGCTTTCTCCTTCAAATACATTCCCCAATCACATTAACGTTAGGAGAATAGGGAATGATGGCTGGATTCCCCATTTGAATGATAACCTGTTCTCCTAATTTAATCAGCAATACTACCCAGGGTCACGTGATATGTGACCCCTTTATATGGTTAAGAAGATAGTTATTGAAATCTTCTTACCTACAAAATATTTTCTGGTGAATCCAGCAAAGCTGATAGGCTGTGCTGATTGTTTTAAATGGGTCTGGTGGGCATCTGGGCTGCCAACACCGGACCTACTAGATTCAAGGTTTGCCTATACGAGGTCAAATCTTTGAGATAAAACTGGAGAAGGTTGACTCATGCCAGCCAACAGCATCTATTATATCTCGGATCGAAACGTTGCGTTCGAATGCAAGGCTCGCTGAGATTGCTTTAATCTCATGAGCAGTAATCTTCATGAGGCGACTCTGATCTTGTGAGACCTCAGAGTACACTGAGCGTATAACCCACTTCAGCCATGAAGCAATGGCTTGAGGGGTGATATCCCATTTCCCAGCTGTCACCAGAAGAAAGCGGTGCTTACATGTGACCTGACTCGCCTCTGTGCACTTAAAATGGTGCTTGAGTACACAAACAGGATCTTGCATCACTGCTGCTCGATTGAACTCTAAATTGGCTAAAAGATCTGACAGATCTTTGTCATGCCTGATATCACATTTACCATGATGGCAGAATGTGTCTGATATCATGGAGCGGTAGCATATGATAGTAATTGGGGCCAACTGTTTCTCCTCGAAAAGCCTGAGAAAAAAGTCGGCCAGTTGATGGATTGAGACACTCAAAGGGACGATGTTATTAATATGGTACCAGTCCCTGAGAACATGCCACTTTCCCTCGTAAGCCTTCAGAGTAGAGGGTCTTCTTGCTCTAGAGATTCTCTCCACAATCGAAGATATAAATTGTCTCGCAAGGCAATCCGGACAAGAGCCAAGCGTGAAGATAAAGACGGTCCGAACAGGGGTGGAACACCCGTGACTGCGGTTGCTCAAGAAGATTTGGGCTGACTGTAATCTTCCTGGGTAGATATATCGCCAGATCGAGTAGATCGGAGACCAGGAATTGTTCCATCTGAGAGGAGCAATTAGAATCATCTGACAGTTATGACCCCTTAACCTCTGGATTATTTTCAGTACCAAGACCGTGGGGAGTAGGAGAATGCCCACAACCCCTCCCAGCTGATTGCCAGAGCATCCACGGCCCAAGCTTCTGGGTCTGGAACCGGAGAGACGAAGGTGGGCAACCTGTGATTCTACATTGTTGCAAAAAGATTGATCATTGGACGCCCCCAAAGTGTGCAGATCCGATGAAAGACTGACGGATGGAGTGACCATTCCATGTGAATGACGAGACATTTCCTAGATAGAGTGTCAGCCAAGACATTGAGTCTACCAGGAATGAGTCTGATTTGTACATTGATGTGGAGATTGTCGCAAAACAACAATAAAAATTAGTAAAACTATTTATAATTTAACGTAAAGTAATAACCCATAAATATATTATCCATCCATTATTTTTATTAAGTCTTATAACTGCATTCCATTTAATAATCATCTGATAATACCCTGATGTTGTACACTAGACATGAAAACATATACATATGTCAATGCGGTGTTTTCTGAAATAAATTATAATACTGTAAACCTTGCATTAACGCAACCCTGCTGTTAATGCGATCCTATTTTTTTTACCTCATTTATCACGTTATAGCAGGGTTCCACTGTATATACATCATCAGACTATGGTGTCATACTTATGAAAGTATATACATCATCTGACTATGGTGTCATACTTATAGAAGTATATACATCATTGGACTATGGTGTCATACTTATTAAAGTATATACATCATCAGACTATGGTGTCATACACAAGAAAGTATATACATCATTGGACTATGGTGTCATACTTATGAAAGTATATACATCATCAGACTATGGTGTCATACTTATAAAAGTTATACATCATCTGACTATGGTGTCATACTTATGAAAGTATATACATCATCAGACTATGGTGTCATTCTTATAAAAGTTATACATCATCAGACTATGGTGTCATACTTATGAAAGTATATACATCATTGGACTATGGTGTCATACTTATAGAAGTATATACATCATTGGACTATGGTGTCATACTTATGAAAGTATATACATCATCAGACTATGGTGTCATACTTATGAAAGTATATACATCATCAGACTATGGTGTCATACATAAGAAAGTATGTACATCATCTGACTATGGTGTCATACATATGAAGTGTAAACAAAAATGGAGTTAAACCCTACAACAACAATGGCTCTGGTGTCATAAACTATTCCAATTTTATTCAACAATGGAAGAATTCAAGTTGCTATACTAATGATCTATTTATCATAATCTGCAAAAGAAAATCTCACCTCGAACTCATCCCAGAATCCACCTTTCTTTTGGTTTTGCTCCAACTCTGTGTCTTTCTGCAGCTGTTTCACACGGTTATCAATACCACTGGCAGCAATCCGTGTGGCATAAAATGGCTATGGAAATAAAAGTCATTAAAAATAAACTTTTGCTCACAATTCTGTCCAACAAATCCTCCACAAAAAAGGAAACACTAAGCTTTTGTTGCAAGTACATTACAAAAGGTGCATACAAATCTCAGTATAGTACATTAAGATTAACATCAGCAGCAAGCCAAGGCAAGATGTTTCAAATTAAGAACAATATTACATTCATTAAAAATGAATAGCTCAGAAATCAGAGGTAATACATACTCAAGGAAGTGCAAGAGCTTTCAGTCTTTACAGATATATAAACTAGCACTGAGAGAAATACAAGCTGTTTTCATCTTGATATAGAAAGATTATTTCCTTTTTGTTATAAATACCTATTTTCACAGTATACTGAGACAGCTGCACTGACCTTGCAAGAAATTAAACTGTTGAGTGAGATAGAGAGAATGAGAGAGAATAAGAGAGCAAGGAAAACCTTACATGTTTGACATGTAGAACTGTTCCTGATGTTTCCACCATAGGATTTTTTCTGTAATGTTCAACAAGGTCTACTAGACTTTCAAATTGCTGACCGCCACCAACATCAAACTTTACACCCTGAAAAGCATAGCAAGTTAACAATGATAACAAATGAAATGCAAGAAAATCATAATAATAGCAACGTTATCATCTTGATCTTCTGTCCCTGAAAGAAGTTAAAGGTACTTCATGCATCAAAACCTCTTCAACTATTTTTTGAAAATTCAAACTCAAATATCTGAGCTAGTGAGCAACAATTGGAACCAAAACTATTACTGACAAAATTAAGACACAAAAGTTTCTTTCATGTAAATTGTCTCACTAAATGGTACTTCGAGTATTGACAAATATCAATAAATTTAATAACGAAAAACAAAAGCCAATATGCCCTCTCACAGCTTTAAGATACACAAAAGTAAGAAGAAAAAAAATATTTAAGGCAAGCACCTAAATGAACCATACTGCGACCTATGAATATTCTGGTCAGAACTCGATTAATTTAATTTGATTAGTTCCGTTACAACTGAATTACATAATTGTTTCTGTCACCAAGTGATGGCAGAAAATTACATGATCTTTCCCAATTTTTATCAATATTTGCAAAATTCAAGGACTTTTAGCAGTGGTGTAAATTACTGTGCAAGTTATTCTAACATGCTAGAATAGAATATAGTGTTTCTACTGCTGAATCCAGTATTACAAAAGCTATAATTTTTTATGATATAAAAGCGACCCTTTTAAAAAGGTCAAGTTTAATTGCTATTTCAGATTTAAATACAAACAATATCATACAAATCTTCCAGCAAAACACATGAATAAATGGAATCAGATCTTTAGTCTTGGCACACTGTTACAGCATATGAGTGCAAATTTATTGTTGTTGTAGGGTTTAACGCCAGTTTTTAGCACAAAATAGGCTATACATGGCAGCCAGTATTAACCCCCATTCATTTCGAGATGCCTCTGATAACTTCCTTCTTGTAATGTTGATATTATATTTGGATTATCTCAAGAGTTAAGCTTGAATATAACTAGAAATCTTGAGGCAAGAAGGCACTTTTTCAGCCTTGATTCAGACTGATGAATTTCTATTCAAAATGGCGGAGCTTGAAGAATAATGACAATGAAGTATCAGATTATGAATTATCAAACTATTTAGCTGTTGTGACCTAACACAGTTGATTGAAAATTAGAGAAAACATCTGGAGATCCATTTGAATGTGCTTATGGGTGACAGGGATGATGATGAAGATGACTTTGAAGGTTTTTTAAGTATGAACTCCATGTGTTTTTGTTTTCGATGAAAGAAAGGTTATTATTTCAAATTTTCTGGGAGAGTTGGACCAACTGAAAGATGGATAGCTCCAGAAAAGCTTTGGAATACTTTGAAATCTTTGATTAAGATGAAGCTTTTGAAAATAATGTGGTAAATAAAAAATTGCTTGTGCATTTTACCTCTGGTGTTAAATGTTTGCACCTGTATTTTATACAATCTGACATTTAACTTCTATTTTGATACTTATCTAGACAGACATCTTCAAATAGGCAAAGTTAAGTTATTTCAAAGTCCACAGGTCAATCTGCTTTACAAGTTCAAAATAACGTATTTTTTAGGGCTCTATGTCTACAAAGTTATTTAGTGATGAAGGGTTAATGATGGAGGAAGAACCCGGGAAAACTCATGGAAAGAACCACCGACCCATGAGAAGCTACTGGCAAGCTTTCTCACATACCCACATTTGCCAAATCTGAGACTCGAATCCGCACAGGCAGGTGAGATGGCAGTGATCCATAATGGAGACCATTTTAGTCCACTCTGCCACTCGGGACACCAGTGCAAATTTGTGAAAGAGACCTCAGCTATGAATAAACTCATAACACTAACAGTAATTGGAGTCTTAACAGTTCCAGCATGTGTCTGTTCATGTTAAAATTCTAAATGTGCAAAATATATCATAAAATTGTATACACTGAGTTTCAAAGCAACAGCTGTATAAAAGATAGCCTTACTAGATGTACAAGTAAAACAATAACACATATCTACAACAAAGATGACTACAACATTAATAATAAGACGGTCAGAAAGGTAATATTCATATCTTGTCTAGAGTTTTTAAAAAAGGCAAAAGATCTCACATTTCTGCGTATTTTAACATGAGTGACTCTGTCCTCACTTCTAACAGACAGAACAAAGTCTCCAGGTTTGCTTTGGCTCTCTCTCACGAGGTAGCTTCCCAACTTTCCTTTCTCCATCAACTGTTTCTCTGCTTCCTTGCCAGATATGTGACCATGGAACCACCTGTAACGGTCAATTTAAACTTTTATTTCTGCAATCTGATTATACAACACAACCAAAGGATTGTTCCAGAAATAAAAATAAGGAAGAGCAAGGGTGGGTTAGAAGTCGTCGCTTACAAAGAATGCATCATTCACCTATTAACTTTGCACTGTACTAGTCAGCTGATCACTAACTATAGATTTGTCCAGATTATAACACACACACACACACACACACACACACACACATCAAAATGTATTCATTTATAAGTCTAGTCCAACAGCAAACTGCACAGGACCGGATCTGCTGTCACATAATTCACCAGTATATTTGGGTCTTTGCAGTTTGTTAGGAGTAATTAGTAGAACAAGCAGTGTAGACTGGTCTGCAGGCATATTATGCAATGGCAGATCAGGATTTTTGTTGTTTAGTAGAACAAGCAGTGTAGACTGGTCTGCAGCCATATTATGCAATGGCAGATCAGGATTTTTGTTGTTTAGTAGAACAAGCAGTGTAGACTGGTCTGCAGGCATATTATGCAATGGCAGATCAGGATTTTTGTTGTTTAGTAGAACAAGCAGTGTAGACTGGTCTGCAGGCATATTATGCAATGGCAGATCAGGATTTTTGTTGTCTGCAGTTTGACTTGACTTATAAGCAAGTAGAGATGAAATATATAGAAAAATAAATGCTTACTGTCCCCACTCCCCCCATTCCTTTTTTGGTGGAGTATGGCCTTGTACCCTGCTTATACAAGAGGTACATAAAGCTCATGGTGAAAGATAATCTACAACAGCAAACACACTGTCCATAGCCTATCTTACCAATCAACGGGGAAACCGATGAATATAAAAAACTAATACAATGAATTTTTAATTATTACCATTAACTTCATCCTCAACAGAGCAGTGAATTAAAATGAACAGATTAGATGTGTCAAATATGCAGTGAACTAAAATCATATGTGTTGAATCTTATTAAAATAATTAACATCTTACTTATTATTAAGAGTACAACAATACAACCTTTCCTCCAAAATGTTGTATCACACCATCTTGTTGTTTACAACATTATTTATATCAGAAATCAGATCTCTTATAGACTATGAATGAACGCACAACAAAATCTTTTGTCAGTCTGTTACCAAAAATCTTACACAAGATAAGTACATTTTGCAATCACTTAAAATTGCTTAACATTTTATTATTCAAATCGACACTCAGTGCTGCATGCATCACAATTAACCAATCAAACTGTCCATGTGTACATGAAAACTATCTTCTTTAATCACAAGTGATGTTGTTGTTGTTGTAGTAGGGTTTAACGCCACTTTTAAGCACATGATAGGCTATACATGGCGACCAGTATTATTGGTGAAGGAAGAACCTGGGAAAAACCCCACAGAGAACCACCGACCCACGAGAAGCTACTGGCAAGCTCTCTCACATAACTACATTAGCCAAATCTTAGACTCGAACCCAAACAGATAGAGGTGAGACGGCAGTGATCTGTAACAGAAAGCACTTTAGACCACTCGGCCACTCAGGGCTCCTAATCACAAATGATAAGATTCAACAAAATTGCATTTGCAGGAATACTGGATGTCTGAAGGGCACCATATTCATTTAGGCTCAAGTCAATATCATCAGAAGTCTTTAGTGTAAAATCCATGACAATACATTTATTCTGGTGTAGCAATAACAAGATTTTCACAATGGTTGTAATGGTGGCCATATTGGATGTCAATCAGGTACCATTTTCATTTAAAACAAATTACACCTTGAGAAGAATGTACTGGTACTCCTCACAATCATTTAGGTGGAGTAGCAATAAGTAATTGTTTGCTAACAGACACCTTAACCAATGCATAAGTCCTTCTATTCTATAACCAGTCAAGTTAAAAATATCAACAGTGTGGGTGTAAATACAAACAATGTGGTACCACAAAATTCTATCCCACTAAATCTTTGTTTACTACCAAACCACAAAATTCTATCCCATGAAATCTTTATTTACGACCAAACCACAAAATTTTATCCCACAGATATTTCTGATTGTACAATATTTCTCATTATTGTCAAATGCAATAGTTTTTTTTTTAATTTTAAAAAACACAAACAAGCAACAAATCTTTAACTTAAAGAGGGACAACTATTTTCAACTCCCCACGAAATCAGAGTCATCCTACGACAGTCTCTGGGTCCCTCCCTTGTGTCCTGCTAAAATGGTCTATCACCAGGGATTATAATTAACACTAATATGTTATTCTGAGGTCAGTGATTTTGCCAATTGATTACTAATACCCAGCACTTACTAATCCTCAGGAGTAGTTGAAATTACTGCTGGTCTCTATCATAATAACACACACACACACACACACATCTGTGTGTGTGTGTGTGTGTTGCTTCCTCTACACATCCCCTCCCATCTTCACATAAAAAATGCTAAACACCTCTATGCAAATTATCTATACCAAGTATGGCAAAACAATATCATATAATGCCTAAGAATTGTGTTCTAGAAACAAAACTATATATGGATTGATAGGCAGGCAGAGCGTTTGATATATCCTCCTTGTATTACACATCGAGGGGATAAAAACACCAAAAGATTTTTGTTACCATGAGCCCATGCACCAACAGATGTAAGAGACAAAAAGATTTCATATATAGAAAGTTTGTTTATAAAAAGTATATAACGATGTGAAAGGCACGAAAGTTTTCATAAATGAACTGACAAATGGATAAAATGTCAACATCATCATTAGACCAGCAAGTTTATCAAATTTCATATAGATCTCTTATATGATTTTGAAGTTTACCCTTGGAAACATGTGCGGATAACAGATGGATGGACAGAAAATGGGAAAAAGTATTTTTACATTAAAAATTTTTAAAAACTGAGTATTAAAATGCACATTTGGACCACTGCTCATTAAATTACACCAAATTTCAAATAGACAAACTGACCAGCCAGGAGTTTTGCTGTAGAAATACATGTGTGGAAAACAGATCGCTGAATGGAGAAAAAATAGCACAAAACATTAAATAGTGAAACTGAACAAATGTGAATGGCAAAAGGCACAGGTGGTCAATACATTTATTAATTTTTATATAGATATGCTCCAGACATGAAAGTGTGGATAACAGATTGATGGATGGACAGGAAAATGATCAAACAATTCAAAAAAATACTGAAACTGAAAAATTTTTATGTAAAAGACAGCTGAACCACCAGTCCAATATGTCCACCGAGTTTCAGGGATGCTTTGAACAGTATCTGTTGTATCTGCCCTCCAAACAAACAAGTGAATAATGAATTGATAGAAAAATAAACCTATAATCAATACTAAACCCACAGATTTGTGAATAGCAAACACTAATCTAAGTGCACATTTTTAGAGTATAATTATATACCCATAGAAATGAAAGTGTTTACCATTGGACAGATGTACAAACAAACAGATGTACATAGCAACATGTATACAACTCCCACCAACTCTGCAGTACTCGTTACCAGGGGAGTGAAAAGAAATGTACCGAGGCTTCAGATATACACGTATTAAGAAATGCTCAAGCAATGATGAATACAAATCAAAATCAGATACATGTTTTCCACGTGTTAAGATTTTGAGAGTTAGTGGTACTCATTGATTAAAACATGCATGTGGATACGTCAGTTTGGTTTTATATCATCGCTACTGTCAAGATGTAACATGGCAAGTTGTATGACACATGATATTAAGAGTGTGTGTGTGTGTGTGTGTGTGTGATTTGATTTTTAAACATAGCTTGAACAATTTTTCAGTCATATTTCTATGATGTCTGCAGTGTGGCAGTTTATAGCGATATCTAGCACTGGGTCATCTTGCCACAGACATATAGCATCATGTCCCACCAGTCAAATTATCCCTACACCAGGCCGACCAGTCCTTAACACAAACCCCATAATGCCAACTTCCAAGTGAGGCAGCTGCTAGTACCATTGTGATAAGTCTTTGGTATGACTCTGCCATGGTTTGAACCCGCAAGCTCCTGCATTCGAGATGGATGATTTAACCACTTAGGCCACCAGAGTGGACCATGATGTACGAATAATCTGATGTTCTGTGTGAACACCAGACAACTGCATGATCAAGTAAAATAAAAACTAACAGCAGTGTCAAATTAGTCTTTTTATATAAATTCAAAGGCACTAATAATCACAATGTCAACATTGTACAAATTATCTGATGATCAGTGTGTCAAAAAGTAGCTACTATACATGCTTTGTGTATTTAGTTGATCTGGGCTGATTTACAACTCAATTTTGTTTTATGACCCATATTATTCTGATACCATAAAAATCAATTATTACCAATATAAAATTCTGTCTCAATAAAACAAGGTACCCATTAAAACTAAGGTAGGTAATACGACTACAAGATAACAGTGTAAACCCTGATGTACTGACTCATTATGAGATGGCATATCTGAGTCTCTGCCAATGACTGATCACTAGCATCACCAATAACCAGGATATACATGTCTGGAATAAGTTTAAAAGTCAGAAAATTGTCACGGCAGTACCTTTCTGTTGTAGGGTCTTCAGAATTTATTGGATACTTCAACTCAATAACATCACCATTTTTCTCTTTTAATGTTCCTTGTTTTTCCATATAATACTGAACAAGTTCAGGTAATGTGGCAAATTTTTCACCTCCATACAGATCATAGAAATCCCCTTGATTCTGAATCTTGATATGTGTGACTTCTCCATTACGCCTGAAATAAGAAACAAAATATATCTAACTGCATGTATATTAAACAAAGACAGACAATTGTCCTCTAAAAAAAAATACAAAAATCAAATGCTTGTTCTGATACATGGAAATTAATAACTACAGGATTGATATTATATATACTGGTAGACACTTTTTTTGCCATTCGATATTTTCTTCTATAATTTATTTTACACAAATATTGCAAGTTTTCACAGTCTGAATAAAAGAAAATTGAATAACCAGATGGCACTATACAAAGTCCTCATTATTATTATAACCCTAGCGATAATTTGAATGATACTTCCCGAATTGGCAAGTTTTTGGTTGTTAAATATTGGGATAGAGAGGTGAGAAATAAATAGATCCTCATAACGATGAAATACTGGTGTAGTGAACAATACGAATATCTCATATTTCAACAATTAATGCACTTTTAATTGTTCATAATTTCCCAGTATATTCGGAAAGAAATTAAAAGGAAATCATTGTCTTTCCAGATCCTCAACCTATTGCTTGCACTGTTGTTAGTGATGACATGTCAATGAATCATTGTGCTATAATTAATGTTATCATGATGTAAATGATGTAATAAAAAATAAACATGGGCTTGAGGGCAATTAAAAATGTCCTCAACTTACTTCAGAGGTCTTTTCCTACCATGCAACGGAAAAGCAAGGACGTTTCAAGTGTTACCAAACTACAATTCACACAAAACGGAAAAGCCACGGACATTTCAAGTGCTACCAAATTACAATTCACACCCAACGGAAAAGCCACGGACATTTCAAGTGTTACCAAACTACAATTCACACCCAACGGAAAAGCCAAGGACATTTCAAGTATTACCAAACTACAATTCACACCCAACGGAAAAGCCAAGGACATTTCAAGTGTTACCAAACTACAATTCACACCCAACGGAAAAGCCAAGGACATTTCAAGTGTTACCAAACTACAATTCACACCCAATGGAAAAGCCATGGACATTTCAAGTGTTACCAAACTACAATTCACACCCAGCGGAAAAGCCAAGGACATTTCAAGTGTTACCAAACTACAATTCACACCCAACGGAAAAGCCAAGGACATTTCAAGTGTTACCAAACTACAATTCACACGCAACGGAAAAGCCAAGGACATTTCAAGTGTTACCAAACTACAATTCACACCCAACGGAAAAGCCACAGACATTTCAACTGTTACCAAACTACAATTCACACGCAACGGAAAAGCCAAGGACATTTCAAGTGTTACCAAACTACAATTCACACCCAACGGAAAAGCCAAGGACATTTCAAGTGTTACCAAACTACAATTCACACCCAACGGAAAAGCCAAGGACATTTCAAGTGCTAACAAACTACAATTCACACCCAACGGAAAAGCCAAGGACATTTCAAGTGTTACCAAACTACAATTCACACCCAACGGAAAAGCCAAGGACATTTCAAGTGTTACCAAACTACAATTCACACCCAACGGAAAAGCCAAGGACATTTCAAGTGTTACCAAACTACAATTCACACCCAACGGAAAAGCCAAGGACATTTCAAGTGTTACCAAACTACAATTCACACCCAACGGAAAAGCCACGGACGTTTCAAGTGTTACCAAACTACAATTCACACCCAACTGTGTACAACATTGACCTAGATTAGGCATCAACAATTCCAATTCTTACCAGCTAGCCTTGCAAGAATGATAACGGAAAAAACATTTTAAAATTCAAATGTTTCTGTCTTTATTTTCCATGTAATAAATATGCAACATGCAATACATCTGCAGTGCCCAAAAATGATTTTTAGTTGCCTGGGTTCATTGGGTTACATGACTGCCATCCCCTATGGATATGTTGACACAAAATACTTTGGCAAAGTAGTTGTTTACTTTGAAATTTTCAGTACTGGCCTAAATGCATAATTTTGAAATGTCCAAGATGAGAACAAAATCATAACCCACACTCTTATTTCAAAATGTCTGATCATCTATAGAATCACTTTGAGTGTTTTGTTTGTTTGTTGTAGGGTTTAATGCCATTTTTCAGCACATGATAGGCTATACATGGCAGCCAGTATTATTGGTGGAGGAAGAATCCAGGACACCCCCCGGAAAGAACCACCGACCATGAGACGCTACTGGCAAGCCTTCTCACATAACTACATAAGCCGAATCTTAGACTCGAACCCATGCAGACAGAGGTGAGATGGCAGTGATCCATAACAGAAAGCACAGAAAGCACTTTAGACCACTCAGCCACTCGGGGCCCCTCATTTTGAGTGAGATTAGAATTAGCGAGAGTTCGGCATAATCTTACTGCAACTATGCTACAATGGAAACTTTGGTTGCATAAATGTCACGTTTCAACCATACTTAAAGATACTAATTATAAGTTAAAATTGTGAAGTTTTAATTCAAGAGTTCAAATTTGGTTAACTCAGTTTTGTATTTTTAGGGACTGGAGATCATAAAGCTTGAGTGTGAGACTCAGTTTAGTCAGTACTGGGCAAGTGGTTTAACCATTAACCTCTTGTGTCATGTTTACG
Organism: Unio pictorum; assembly: GCA_030141615.1. Classification (NCBI taxonomy): domain Eukaryota; kingdom Metazoa; phylum Mollusca; class Bivalvia; order Unionida; family Unionidae; genus Unio; species Unio pictorum. The sequence continues at coordinate 10,634,831 of JARLTB010000058.1, read as the reverse complement.
TGCCAGGAGATTGTACCCTACTTCTGAGCTCTGTATAGCATTAAGATACATTGAAGTGTGTTGTATTACTAAAGAGTGGACAGATATAGCTCTACAATGATAGCAAATAATCTGGACTATTTAATCACATTACAAAATACACAGGGAAGAAAGTATTTTCGAGACTGGATTTTTTTTTACACTAAAATTCACCTGTTGTTCGAACAGGATTTTGTGTCCAGATTGGACTGGTCTGAACTGCACACAGACAAGCGAACCTTTTCAAAAAGTTGGATAAGTTGGAGATTCGGAGTAAGAAGTGGCAAGGAAACACAAATGATGGGTCTAATAAGCATGAAAAAAAAAGTTTTACTATTCTGCACATGAATGAATGAAATAGCCAATCAAAAATGAAAGCAGATTTATTTGGATGTAACAGTATTCCAAAGTAGCACTCAGAATATGTTTCTTACTCACATTTCAAAAATGACTAAAATCTCATGGGGTTAACCCAGTATGTTTATTATATATCTATATAACCAGTCTTGAATTGATGTATGCAATAAAAGTTATTGATATTCTTGAATGTACTTCTAATATACATTAACATTATAATTCTAACATGTGTTAGGGCTCAATTATAATGCAATTGGAATTTTTTATATATTAATTGTAAAGATTACATATTTGAGAGAATTTTAACACCTAATATCTAATACATCTGAAACAAACATGTTATAAGAAGTTCTGTTTGATCAGGACTGGTTTCACATATGGTTCCTGATGCAACAATTTTATCTTGTTTAACACATTAAACCCTGGAGGTTTTCCTGTCTTTGCATGAAATGCGAGTACATGTACTAGAAACACTTTTTGGGGACGATTTTTTAATACATCCTAATACATTGACTTCCAAGCAATTTTCCACTAGAAGCAATGCCTAGTTGTGATGAAAAAATGTTTTCCATTGGTTAGTTGGCTGGCGCATGAGCAGAAGGTAAAAAGTTGGTGGATTTTTTTTAAATATTTTTTTTTGCTTAACGGACCCATAATTTTTGTATGGAGAAGACTCTTCATACCAAATGTCCACCTTATCCTACTTTTTAGCACAGGTTCACCTGTCTGTGTGCACTTCAGACCAGTCTGCCTCATATATGAGGCCATAAAGTCTAAAATCTGGACAGAAAATTGGATTCAGACCATAGGTGAATTTTGGGTGGAAAAAAACCCACTCCAAAACAGGTTTTTCATTGTATTTTGTAGTGCAACTAAAATGTCCAGATTATTTGGTATCATTGTAGAGCTAAATCTGTCTACACTTCTATAGACAGATACCACACACTTTAGTATATCATGCATGACCTCGATGCCACAGACCTTGGAAGTCAGCTACTACCTCATGCCCTGTAAACTCGGCACTAGGGGTTAATGTGTTAAAGCCCTCCTACTAAACAGGTGTAAATCAGTAGGAAAATAAAGAAAAAAATTAACAAAAAGATATGATTTAATTGGTGAAAATTTATAAAAACTTTTTTAAAAAAAGTAAAATATGAGAATAGAATAAACGTTTTTCAGTTGCTGTAACAACCAATTACTATATAATTCTTTACTACTTTAGTCCGCTTTGTTGAAATCAACTCAAAATTTTAGTTGTGGACACACCTTCAACCTAAATGGTGCATCACCATCACATTATATAACACTGTTACCTGACATCAGTTAAATATCCCTCACACTGGTTACATGTGAATTATGGTTGTCTCACATTATGCAAAGTGTAACAACTACCTGGCTTCAGTTTAAAGCCCTTCACACTGGTTACAAGTAATGAGACCTGGGAAACAAGGTTGTCTCACATTGTGCAACAGTATAACAAGTTCTACATTGCCTCAGTATAAAGTGGGTCCTACTGATAACAGAGATAAGAGATTGCCAGGTAAGGCTGTCCCACATTATGTAACATTGTGCAACTATTTGCAGTCCTCCTAGAGGTTATAAGTAATGACAACAGAAGTTGCTAAGTAAAGCTGATTGACATGTCAGTAAGGCTCCTATCATTCAAGTGCCAACAAACTTTTCATATTACATAAAAAGATGAAAATAAATGCTCAAAAATATAAATGAATCCTGTGTTTAAAAAAAGTTAGACTAAAGGTGGTATTGTTGACATAGTTATACTTTCAATCCATTGTGTGTGTGTGTGTGTCGGGGGTGTCATTTGGATCACAATGCCCGTGATTTTTACCTTTCAATTGACATTTAAACAGCCTTCTTTTCACTGCCAGGGGCAACATATATAAAATTTGGTGAAAGTTGTTAAAACATAACAGACCAGTATTCTATAAATGGATTCAACTGAATGGGTACTGGCTCAAATCATCAGATCAGAGCCTGGGTTGCGATAGTGTGTCCTTGGCCAGGGTACATTAATTCAATTTCCTACACACTAATGACCTCCTTGTGTTGCTGTGCCAGAAAACACCAATACCAAAAACATACTGTATATATGGATTCATGCAAATGCTCCTCAACAGTATCCTAAATGCAAATACAGCACCAGACAGATATACCAAATAGGGGACATCTGTAGACATAATTTTCATTTTTCTTTAAAGGGGGGGGGATGCAGAATTTTAAAGGCTGTCTTATTTTGGGAGTTCTTAGTTACTGATGTGGCTTTACCGGACAGAAAGTGTAAAATCTCCTTTCACACTATGACTTGGTCTGGCAAGAAAACTCCCATCAACTCCTCGCTCCTTCAATAACCGCTCTGCCTCCTGTCCACTTATATTACCATGGAACCATCTGAAAAATATTAAAATATCAATTAATCAAATATTCAACATCACTCAGGACTGGCTCTGTCAGTAATCATGTAAATCAATCTCTTGCCTGGTATGCCAATAGCTGAAAATAATCTGTAAATGTTCTATCAATAGTTATTGATCTTAAACAAACTGAAAAAGTTCAAAATCTCGAAAACACAGCCTTCAAAAGTACGGTAACTAACCTGAAATTAGATATTGAGGGTGTGGGGAAGAATCTTTGTTATTTTAATCTATGAAAAGTAGAAAATGTGATTTAAATTCTTACCTATTTACTTGTAAGTCCAACTGCAAACTGCACAGACCCAATCAGCTATCACAGTTTGTCCTGACAGATATGGATCTATGCACTTTTAACCATGTGAACAGTAGAACAAAGCAAAACAAACCCTGATCCTATATTAATCACACTGAGTGAAACTTTATAATGACATAACCATTCAGGAGGAGTCAAAACAGGATTTCAAGATGGCCTCTGTGGTTATCATATTTGATGTCTGAGTGGCGCTATTTTCCTTAGGACTAAATAGACATCAAAACCATTTAGGACAAAGAAAAGTGGTACCAATGTCACTTTTTGCTGATTATGCCGATATTGCATAAAAAATGCCAATTATTAAAATTGCCAATACTGATTAAAAAACTTTTTTTTTCATTATTAGTTTTATAACAATGACTGGTTAAGAAACAAACCTATTAGTTGTACCGTTAATGCAAGCAAGTAGTTTGCCATGTGGGTATAGCAAGTTTGTTTATGGGTCAAGTGAATTTCAACTTCTATACAAAAGCAAACAGAAGCCAGAAAAGTAAACTGCTATTTATGAAAACAATGATCATATAAAACATAAAACTTGACATACTTTAAAATTATGGTAACACTGATAAAACGTATATAAATGAATGAAAATGTATTTTCTAAGCTAGTCTTTTAATTACATTCAATGATGCAGGTTGCCATGACTAGATTTCAATAAATGACTAAAAAAATGTTAATAACGATAGCCCAATAATAAATAAAATTAATAATACGCAGTCTTTAAGACTAAAGTCAGACGTCATTGTATGCTGGCTGCAGCTAATTCTGAAAGACTAGTTGAGGTAGGTTGTATTTAAGCAACAGTAACATTTCTCCCTTCTCATCAAGTAACAATCCACGATGATCCAAAACAATCTGGCCTGAGCCAATAAACAGCTGCTTGGAATGCTTGAAGCTGGTGCAAACAGCAAATAGCTAATTTGGCCAAGTAGGGGAAATGAAACCTGTGAGCATTTCACCAGCCGTGAATGTCTTCTCGTGGCAACAGAGGGCTGGCCAGATATAATTCAAGCATCGTATCAATGGCATCTTCCATATGGGTTGTTTCATTGACGGTATGGACAGATTTGTCACAGGCCATAGTAAACAAATCTCAGTGATGCAACGGTGATGGTCAAGTGGCATTTTTTTTATCAGGGGTTCTTCCTGCTTGTCAGCTGATGCAACTATGATACATTCTGCTCTAAACCATTCTTTGGATCAGGTCACAAGTAATTCTTCGCTGAATAGGTAATGTTTGAATCATGGATCCAAGATGGTGTCCAAGACCCGCTTCTTGTTGCTGGCAATATCAGCAAAGCATGTGTTCAGTGACATCAACATATTGCAGCACATTGTCCAAAAAACTTGACTCGCTTCATGCTCTCCAGCCAGCAATATTATTTTGGAGCATTTTCTGCATAGGAAGAATGATGGATACTGATGTTTGGCTATCACTTCCTTCCTTGATAATGTCCATGTATGGGCTGAACATAACATGTCCACAATATTGTTAATCAAGACCCACTGTTGGGCTGTTAGGCTAGGCAGGTCATAGAGAGTAACTTAAGCCCCCAGGACTTGTTTCTGTTCATATAATGAAACCAACATATTGCATGTAGAGTTCCAGCATGTCTCAGGACATCCTGATCAAGTTTCTTTATTGACAATGCCAACTATTTTCTGCTGCTCTTCGATCTGCTGTTGTGCCAGAATGGAGTGCCAGAACTTACTGACTATGGATTGCGAGATCACCAAAACATCTTTTGACAGCTCATTGCAACAGAATGTTATCACTGACAACAAGCTATAGCAAGTGTGCAAAAAATGCTGATACTGTCGATTTCAGCCAGACACATTGCTTCAACCATGTTTGCAATTCCTTCGCACAGAACATGGATATGAGTTTTGGGAATGTTGTATTCCTCACATGATTTGTCAATGTTGATTGCCAAATATTCTACAGTGTGTGATTCATCGAGAGGCATTATTACTAAAATCACCAGTTTCCAATGAAAGTCTTCCATCGGCCAGTGTGCCGTAAGACTCAACAACGCAACACCAATGGACAGGTCTGACCACACATGAGAGGTCAAACTAAGGGCTGATTGGGCAGAAAACTAAATCACGCTCCTTGCTTTGTATCACCTTCACTTAACCCCCAAATAAAATGTGTATTCCTTAGTTTCCACTAATTAATTCTGATTTAAAATTAAAGATATGTCAAGATGAATGTTGAAATTGAATTTATAATTTGGAAATTTGTTTACATCAGCACAGATTATTTCTACCAATACCAATTATTCTAACAACTGACCCGATTATGAGTATGGCTGATTAAATGGTACAGCTTTAGGACGAAGTAGACATAATTACCATTTATGACTAAGCAGACATCACAACTATTTAGGACTAAGTAGACATCATAACTATTGACACAAACATGAAATTTCAGCAGTACATACTTTCTGACATGCATTTAAACTCTGTGTGTGTGTGTGTGTGTGTGTGTGTGCTACATAAAGTACCTAACTTTAAGAAGAAAACTTTATTAACATAATTAAAATTACAGGGACAAACTAGCAATGATGAAAAGTTTGAAAATGCATCAATACAAAAATGATATAACATTGTCACGCAATTGCATAATAATATTTCTAAAAATAACTGGATAAAAAGTAATAGGAATCTTGCCCTTTGGAAGAATACAAAACAGGGAAAAATGAAATTACATGAAAAAATAGTTGGGGCTATTGGAAACAGAACTGATTCAATCACTTTCTTTTGCATGTTGTAGGCAATATTGTGTATCATTCATAATGCAACAAAACTTCATCCTACCACTTCAAATTCTAATACCAATTTAACGGTATGCAGGTTAGCAATTTATCAACACATAGTAAAACTGACCATTATAATATATCTATTTAACAATTAAGTGGTTAACAAAAGTTATTAACCCCTGGAAGTTTTTGCCATTTTCACATGAAATGCAAGTAAGAAACACATTTTGGGGACTATTTCTGAATACATTCTAATACATCGACTTCCAAGCAATATTCCATAAGACAAATGGCTGATTGTGCTCAAGAAAATGTTTTTCATTGGTTAGTTGGCTGGTGCATGAGCAGAAAATGAAAAGTTGGACTTCTTCTTGTGCTTAATCTTCATTTGAAGAAGACTCTTTATTCAAAATGTCCACCTTATCCTACCTTTTGCACAGGTCCACCTGTCTGTGCACTTCAGACCAGTCTGCCGTAGATCTGAGGCCATAAAATCTCAAATCTGGACACAAAATCTGATTCTGACCATGTGCGAATTTTGGGTAAAGAAAAAAAAAAGGTCAAAAAAATTAGGGTTTTCACTCTGTATTTTGAAGTGCAACTAAAATGTCCAGATTAGTTGGTATCATTGTAGAGCTAATTCTGTCTATCTTTCTATAATAACACCCACTTTAGCATATATAATCAAAATATAATCCATAACCTTGACGCTACAGACCATGGAAGTAGGCTACTAATTCATACCCGTAAACTCGGCGCTAGGGGTAAATGTCTTAAAGTCATCTGAAATTTTCAGGATACAAACCCTTGTTCTAATTTGAAATTAAATCTGGTCAGAAAAATGGACTCCAGAGTGGTGACAAGTAATTGTTGATGGGTAAACAACACAATATGACTGACATTAAAATAAGGCCATACTAATAAGCTCCACTAATCTGCTGTCCTTGCAAGCTAGAAGTGTAAACATGGAAAACTAGATAGTGTGGATTCAACATGAGGAAGCAAAACCCTTCCAAATAAATGTAAACATGAAGTACAAGAAGATAGGTAAAGATGTTATAATTCTGAAAACCTATATGAAATAAAAGATGGATGGAAATCAGTAAAATTTTCAAAAATAATATATCACCAAATCTATGGTACATTTAATCCTGCAAAAATTTCATGATTTTCTCATGTGCTCTATTATTATTATGATGTTTTTTCATTGAGGTCATCTAAAAATACTTCAATCATTGGGTGGAAGTCAACACACTTGTCAAAAATCGACCATACAGTATTATGATCAAAACCCTTTAATTTCCCACTTCTCCTGAATCTCCTAACACATTTTATTTCCTGTGTATGTGTATTTATTACATAGAAAATTTTATGGACACAATTTTGTAAATTGGTTTTTATACAATTTGTTAAAAAACTTGGAACTCATTTCTAAGCAGAAAAAGGCATTTATCCACATCCATTGCATACAAATATTAATTTGCACTCTTACAATTTATTTTTTATATTTGTTGAAACATAATTTTGTGGTATAAAAAGACATTGTGTGTGATTCGGATTTTTAACATAGCTTTAACAATTTTTTCAGTCATATCGCTATGATATATGCAGGTATGGCAGTTTATAGTTATGTCAAGCACTGCAGAATCATGCCACAGACATGTAGCATCATGTCCCACTTGGTCACATTATCTTGACACCATGCAGGCTCAGCGCCTAGTGTTAGTATAATTTTAGTAAGTCTTTGATAATTTAGTAAGTCTTTGGTAATTTTAGTAAGTCTTTGGTAATTTTTAAGTAAGTCTTTGGTAATTTTAGTAAGTCTTTGGTATGACTCAATTCAAATTTAGTAAAATTGTAAGTGTTTCTCAGCCACAATATTTACATGTTAAAATATGATGTATAATTTAATGTACAGTTAAGGAACATATAGCAGTCAATCCACTTTCTTTTCAGATAAATTAGCAAAAATGAATTTTTTTTTTAAATTGTCATCTTTACTCTATAACGAATGAGTAAAGGTTACCAATAAGACCTGAGAATATGAAGATCTATTTTTTCACCTTGATTAGTGGAATGAAATAATGTCAGGCTGCTCTTTGAAACTTAGATGCTGTGTTTATATTCATTATATGTAATTTAAATTACTGATGATGAGGATTAAAAGTCTTTTTGCAGGTTATAAAATATTGTTTGATTTTTAACTTTTTCTGCATTTTGTTGTTTAGTTTCCACTGCTACTGATCCATATTTTAAACACAAAATTATCATCCTTGCAGAATGTAATACTATAGTGCAGTACATTTTATCCATTGGCATGATAATTTCTCAAAAACCTCTATGCCTTCACATTTAATGCAACTGATGTACCAAATGTAAATCACAAAGTAATGGCCCTGTATATAAATGGCAACAGTGTACACAATTTTGTCATGCTCACTGACATGTATGCATGTGTGTGTGTGTGTGTATATATATATATATATATATATATATATATATATATATATATATATATATATATATATATATATATATATATTGTTACATACATATGATTTAAATTATTTATACCGCTCCTGTGGCCTAGTGGTTAGAGCGTCCGCCCCGGAAGCGGGAGGTCGTCGGTTCGATCCCCGGCCGAGTCATACCAAAGACTTACAAAAATGGTACTAACAGCTGCCTCGCTTGACGCTCAGCATTAAGAGGTTAGTGTTAGGACTGGTCGGCCTGGTGTCAGGATAATGTGACTGGGTGAGACATCATGCTACATGTCTGCGGCATGATGTCTCAGTGCTAGACATCACTATAAACTGCCTCACAGCAGACATCGTAGCGATATGACTGAAAAATTGTTAAAGCTACGTTAAAAATCATAATCAAACAAACAAACAAACAAATAAATTATTTATATTTGTCAGATTCAAATTTGACATTTTGGATTAAAAATTCATTCATTGGGAAGTTTTTCTAGAAATTTTCACTCTACAAGTAAACAATAGATGTTAACCTCATTTTCTGACCTTGCTTCAGAGTGTAAACAAGCTTCTAAAATGATTGGTTGATTCCAAGGACATTTGAGGCTTTATTTTAAAAATGATTGGTTGATTCCAAGGACATCGTTCTAGATCATACTGTATACGTGACTTTGCGAGCATGGGTTTATTCTGTGACCTTCTAGAGAATCACGTGACCCCTTCCTGTTATGATAGAGAGAGAGAGAGGAGAAAGAAAGGCAAACTGAATTACAAAAAGAGCAGATGCGGATTGATAGAGAGAGAGGAGAAAGGCAAATTGAGAGAGAGAGAGAGAGAGAGAGAGAGAGAGAGAGAGAGAAGGAAGAAAGGAAATATCAAATTAAAATGAAAGAAATAGAGCTGGCAAGTGAAAATCACCATCATACTTCAAATCCAAATTTAAATTTTGATTTAGCAAGGAATATTAGATAGTGCCCCCTTTCAGAGATAAAGAAGTAGACAAATGCTTCATTCATTTTGAAAAAGTTGCAGAAAATTTAAAGTGGCCAAGAGAGAATGGGACTCAATTATTACAATGTGTACTTACTGGTAAGGCTAGTGAGATCTACACTTCACTGTCCATTCAGCAAAGTGGTGACTATGATGTGGTTAAAGAATGCATTCTAAGGGGTTATGAGTTAGTCCCTGAAGCTTATTGGCAAAAATTCAGAAATTACAGAAAAGAAGCTGGACAAACTCATGTCGAATTTGCTAGAGAAAAAGAGCAGTTGTTTGATCGATGGTGCTTAGCCAAGAAAGTCGAACAAGATTATCAAAATCTCAAGCAAATTATATTAATTGAAGAGTTCAAAAACTGTGTCCATAGTGATTTTAAGTCTTATCTTGATGAGCATAAGATTGAAACCTTGGAGAATGGTGCTCGAGCTGCTGATGAATATTCTTTGACACATAAAGTTCCTTTTGTTAACAAGACTTCTACTCAACAGTCTTCTGGCAGAAAAGTATTTCCGCCTAATACAAGCCCTTCTAAAACAACTATCAAAAGTCAAACTTCAGAGAAGCTTGATTCTAGATCCTTGTCTCTTCCAACATGTACCTATTGCAAGAAAAAGGACACGTTATTTCTGATTGCTACAAATTGAAAAATAGGCATCAGAATCAAGACAGACCTGTTCCAAATGCTCTTATTTCTAAGAGGTCAAGGTCACGGTCATGTATTGAAAGTACATGTAATACATTTGTTGGGTCTAATAAATCCCAGTCTGATTTTATTATGGAGAATTATGAACCATTCATATCGAAGGGTTCTATATCACTCTTGGGTGATTCAGCCAATCCCACCCCTATTAAAATTTTAAGGGACACAGGAGCTTCTCCGAGTCTTTTATTATCAGGTACTTTGCCTTTTTCTGAGAAGACTTCTTCTAATGAAAGTGTTCTTATTCAGGGAGTAGAGTGCTGCTTTGTTAATGTTCCTCTCCATTGTGTAAATTTGTCATCAGACTTAGTGTCAGGACCTGTGATAATCGGAACAATCTCGGTTTTACCCGTAGAGGGCATTCATTTATTGCTATGCAACGACTTACCTGGAGACAAGGTTGTGGTTAATCCACTTGTAACTGACAAGCCTAATTTGTATCAGAAAGTTGATACAATTGAAAAAGAATTTCCTGATATATTTCAAGCTTGTGTAGTTACCAGAGCTATGGCAAAGAAAGCTCTTGAGAATGATGTTGATGAAGGCAGTATTCCTTTAGCTGATACGTGTATAGGTCAGGCTTTTGATGAGGTCACTTTTACTCCTTCTCTTTATTGTAATCAGGGTGATAAACGACAGTCACTTGTTGTCGAACAGAAAAAAGATCCTGAGATCTCCAATTTGTTTCAAAGGGCCATAAATGAGACTGAAGCTGTCTGTTATTTCATTAAAATTGGAATGCTTATGAGAAAATGGAGACCTCTCGAGGTACCTGCTGGTGATGAGTGGTCAATGAACTATCAAATAGTAGTTCCAAAACCTTACAGAAAGGAAATACTTAATCTGGCCCATCAAACTCCTTTGGCTGGTCATTTAGGGATTAATAAAACTTATCACAAGATCTCAACTCACTTCTATTGGCCAAAAATCAAAAGTGATGTTACCAAATACTGCAGATCTTGTCATACTTGTCATCTACAACCTATTCCTGCCTATGACGAACCATTTAGTAGAATTATGGTAGATTGTGCAGGTCCCTTACCCAAGAACAAGTCAGGTAACCAATTTCTGTTGACCATTAGTTGTGTGTCAACAAGGTTTCCAGAAGCAATTCCTTTAAAGAATATAAAATCTAAAACAATAGTAAAAGCTTTGATAAAAGTTTTTTTACTCAGTACAGCCTTCCCAAATCTGTTCAGTCTGATCAAGGCTCAAACTTCATATCTGGAATTTTCCAGCAAGTTATGTATGAATTAGGCATTCAGCAAATGAAATCTTCTGCCTATCACCCTGAGAGCCATGGGGCATTAGAAAGATTCCATCAGACTTTGAAAAATATGATTCGATCATATTGTTTTGATATGAATAAAAATTGGGATGAAGACATTCATTTACTATTGTTTGCTGTTAGAGAATCAGTTCAAGAATCTTTAGGCTTCAGTCCCTTTGAACTGTTTTTTGGACACACTGTGCATGGACCATTGAAATTATTGAAAGTTAAACTTCTTTCTAATGAAGATACTGAGATCAATCTTCTTGATTATGTTTCTGATTTTAGATACAAGTTGGCAAAGGACATTTTATTATCAGGACTCTTGCAATTCCACTAGTGGATTATATTGTGAATTCTTTTACGATTAATTTTTGGACTTGATTCTCTAAAACCATAAGTTTATTTATTTTCTTTTATGAAAATATTTGTACTCAGTAAATTGTTTGTTAAATTTTTACAAGCTGAATGTTTGACCAAAACGTGCATGTTTAAACTATTGTGGTGTGGCTATATATGGGCAAAGCCATTTATTCCTATTGCCCAATGGCACTAAATCAACTACATTAGTTTATGTGTCATCAGAAACTAAACCAAACCATGTATGGGATCTATTTTTCTGATGCAATCTACCAACCAAATATCTCTAACTTTATCCAGTTGCTTTTACAGTTGTGTGAAAATTCATTAAAGAGCATCAGTTGTGTGTCTGGAGTTGATAGGATCAAAGTCAAAACCATCATAATGTAGTCAATTGTGAATCATATGATAAAAAAAAAATAAAAAATTATGGACTTGTACAAAATTATCTACATGACCTGGTTTCTTTTTATGGTGAATTTACCTCTTGTCTAAAAAATGTTATTCTAAATTTAAGTAACAAAGTATACAATAAGATTACATGGATGATGAACCTACAACTTCCTTATTATATAATGTTTTAATTTGAACAGGGATTCTAATAAACTGCAATATGTTTATGCATCAATGCAATAAGACAATCACATTTTAAGAACAAAAAAATAAAAATATCAAAAATTTGAAAAAACCAAACAATTACTGTTACATCTGCCTCTTTATTACCTCCAGATTACATTGTATTATTAGTGAGGCTTTATAGTAAATATTTTATTAGAAATGGATCAAAAATGCAAAGCACAATGCAAAATTTAACTGGTCACTGAGGTCTGGATAACAAAATGTGATATGTGTAACAAAGAGGTGTGTGTACTGCAGGAACACTTGGATACAGTAACAATATGCAATGGAAAACAAAAGTAAAAATATATACTGGAAGAACATGGATAGCAATATGTTCTGGACGGATAAACATTTTCCGATGTGTGGGGTGGGGGAGGTATGATCATAGAGGCAGCCAAATATATTTCTTAAAGGTAGAGGCCTTATTGTGAAAGAAACATGTTCTTATGTTGCAACAATTGAAGTGGGTATATCATCAAGTAAAGGCTTATTATTGGATATCAGTAAATATAATACATGGATAGGTGAAGCATACCCAGACAAGGAAGTGTTTCTATACAGTATGAAGAGGTATATAACAGTCTGGTCACCAGAGAAATCCCCAAACCCAAACTGGAAATTAAGATTTGTGTATTGTATATAACAATGTATGATTACAGCACTATATAACTGCCAGGGAAATCCCCAACACATGACTAAGAAATTAAGTTCTAGATATATATCATACAGGTAATATACATTGCAAGTATTTCAACCAGCTCTATGACATTTCAGGTGCAATTCAGTAAAGGTTATCAATCTACCTGTATTAACATACTGACAGATGAGAATGGCGTATTAACTTAAAAATAAGAACAGCGATACATAAGCTAGTCTAGTATTCACTTCGATATAAGAACAGAGATATTTGCAACTTACATCAGCTTTTTGAGAAATTGTATTCTTTTCAACATAAATGAACAGTGATATATGTAATTTTTTCATACATTTTTTTATTGATTTTTTTATCTACAGTACATATATGACCACTCTGATGGCCTAGTGGTTAAAGCATCTGCCTCTGATATGCTGGTCATGCCTGTTCAATCCCTGGCCAAGTCATATCAAAGACTTTTTAAAATGGTACTAACAGCTTCCTTTGTGTACTGCCATTTCAAGTTGAGTGAGTTAATTTTAAATGCCTGCATTTAATAAACAATGATTCCACTGTCTTCACTGAAGTCCCAATTGAAATGGTGACACCTAATTCTCTCTATTCAATTTAGGCAAGAAAAAAAAAAGTTTTGAAATTTAAACAAAAATATTTTACAACTTTATAAATTGTTTGTGCATGAAAACTCAACGAGCACAAATGCACGATCAATCTTGCATCAATAAATGACATTCAAACCAAGTATATATACCAGGCTGAGAAAATTAAAAATAGGTCATAAAATGATCATGACATTTAAATGTTGTTTTTCTCTATTAAACACAAGTTAGTTTGTTTGATCCTTAAGTCCATATACAATGAGAATGCACTAATGTATTGATTATTTTAGCAGCAAAAATGTTTCACACAAACAGGAACAAGTTAAAGATATTTCGTGTACGAATCCCTCTTCTAATCATTTAAGTACTGTGCCATTATACATTTATAACAAATCAGATAGCTGAGATTTAATAAATAAAATGAAGAAAGAAACAACCTCAAAAAAGCTGAATCAGCAAACATGGGTGTCCCACTAAGTGACCTAACTATGAAACTTAAGTGTGATTGATTAACAGTTACCTATAATAACCAATATTGTGAAGGTGCAAAAATTTCAAACATGTCCAGTTAAAGTGGAAATATAATCACCCAAGACAAAGGAAGCTAAGAGAAAATAAAATTTCACATAGCATTTACATGTAGTTACAATTTACGTGAAATTTATGACTTAAAAAGGTCACATTTTCATGAAACCTGTTCAAGTTTTCATAATTTTGTAAGTACGGTACAAATTGGATCTTTTTAAAATGAAAACTAAAGTTATTAGCATCACAGAAGTCATGTTCATTACAATTTGCTCCATAGCCTTAAAATTTGGAACATTAGGAGAAAGGATATTGCAGAAGAGGAAAGTAAGTACTGTACATGTATATTACTGCTGTGTACACATGGGTGAGGCCAGATAGGTATGTTGGACTGGAGTCCATCAATGAAATAAAGCACAGAGAACACATTTTGTGTTTGATTCTGGATCGAAATAATAACCAATGTAGGGGACAGAGCAGCAGGGAGGTGTGCTCTGATCGTGGTACTCTAAGGATGATCTGAACAGCTGTATTTTGAACTTTTTGAAGTTTCTGGAGAAGATATTGAGATGAACCAGACAGAATTGAGTTACAATAGTTCAGTCTTTAAAATACTAATGAAAGTAAGTGTTTTAGTGGCATCAAATGAAATATATTTACTAATAGAGCTGATGCATCTCAGCTCAAGATATGCAGCCTTGCTTATACAATGTTCATGACATATTGGTGCAATGTGAGAGTACTGTCCAGAGTAACATTTAGGTTTTGCACTGACTGTGTGAATTTAATTTTGCTGATATTTATTGTTTGAGATAAAGAATGCGAAACAAATGAGAAAGTCTTTGTGTTGTGACCAGAATGGCCTCAGTTTTATGATCATTCATCTGCAGCTTGTTACATGTCATCATTGATTTCACTTCAGAAAAGCACCTTTCTACTCCTTGGATGGTAGAATAAACTGTATAGTTGGGTGATAGCAGTATAATCTGTAAACATGTATACAATAGGGTTCTTTAGCAGTGGCCCTTGTGTGCCATCATCAATCACTAACTCCGATCTAAATCAAGAAGGTAGTTCCAGTTTCAGACATACAGATAATAGTATGGCAGGCCAGGACCATTATTTAAATTTGAAAAATACTGTAACTAAAGAATATGAAAAAATGATAACTGTTTATTTAATATAATGAAACAGTAATTAATCTGATGTGTGTGTGTGTGTGTGTGTGAGAGAGATTTGAATTTTTAACTTAGCTTAACCATTTTTCGGTCATATCACTATGATGGTTGCAGTGCAGTAGTTTATAGTGATGTCAAGCACAGCGCGTGGGCCATCATGCTGCAGACATGTAATATCATGTCCTACCCAGTCACATTATCCTGACACAAGGCCAACCAGTCCAAATTCTAATCCAAAATGTTTGCATTTAGCACAGCTTCTCTGATGTTACAGAATACACAGTCATAAAACTTGAGTAGTGTATTTATCATAGATAAAAATAAGTTAATAACCTATTTTCATACTCCAGTTATTATGATAATTTTTATGTTTTTAGCTGTTGCATGTACAGTCCCTGAAATGAGAAGGATGATTTCTTCATGGAGGACATTACTCACCATGGGCAAAAGAAAGGGAAGTGACTGTCTCAGCTGCGGTGATTAAACTTCACAGGCACATTCATCATGGAGAGTTCTGTTCATTACAGGTAAAGATCAGTTACCTGTTTTTCATGCTACAGTGATTGCCAATGGTTTTTGTGTATAAGGTTCAATATCTTTAAACTGTTAGATGAAGAATATCTTTAAAACTGTAAGATGAGAACAGTCATGACATTTGATCAATGCATCAGTTGCAAGGAAAACTTTTAACCACATGTAAAACTTTATTACACTGACCCATTTTCTTGCCCTAGTAAAGTGGCACTGCTTGAGGTTTATGTCAATCATAGTAGAATAGGTAAAACAACATCCTGCACATTTTTTTAAAAAAATTATATAATTGTTGTAAACTATACTATCTTTAACAATGAGATCTATTCTCGGTAATATATGTCAAATATGTTTATCTGAATGACATGAGTATTTGTTTGTTTTTTAAAATATGAACATTCCACTGTAATATTTATTTTAAAAATTACCATGAATCCCCACCCTACATCTGGGCTGTGGATAGGATTTGTGGGCCCTAGGAACAATTCCCCAGTAGGTCCATATGAATTACAAACTGACCTTTGCAAGCCTCTACAATTTTGTTCTAGCAGTCCTACCCTATCCCGATGGTCCTGCCTTACATGATATTTTAGAAATTTTTCACCTTTCAACCACCAACCTTCTGAGGGACATCAAGGCCATAAGAAATTATGTGGTAACTCTCTTGTGCATTGTTACCATGAAAACAAAATAACTGTGCCACACTTCACCTCTGACCCCTTTCACTTGGATGGCTCCTACGAAGGAGTAAGGGATAACTTACTACCCCTCTTATGCACAGATTGCATAAGGAGAAGATAACTTATCACATTTTAAGAGATTCCACATAGAGTTTAGGATATTTCCATTGAAATGTGGATCAGGTACAGGATTTTACAATATCCCCAATTCTTAAACCTAAAGTAAATCCAATACTTATGACATTTAATTCTCTGATAAAGTATATGCTTTACAATAAACCTATCTCCCAGATCTTTTCACCAAGTTAACATTCTGCTTACTCTATTAGTGTTAATTTTCCTATGAATGGACTAAGACATGCACACTGCCACAAACTGATTCGCACCGTCAAGCTTCCACCATGGCAGTCTTAAAAAAGTAAATGGATTCATCAAATTTTCTATAATTCCTACTATATAACATTCAGTACAAAATAAGATCAGCATTTACTAAGCTCAAATACCATATTAATTGTGGGGCTGAAATACATAATGTACAGTACAAATTAAACAAACCTTCTCTGTTTAGGGAAAGTCAGTTTCTCCACAGGTTTGTAACTCACAGTTGTTGTTGTATCAATACTTGGATATGAAAATGTTTCTTCATCAACATCAACATCTGCCATTTCATGAATCAAAATCTGTCCTCAAGAAAGTGTTAACAAAGTAATATTCAATGACAACAATAACACTGACTTCATTTGTTGAGAAAGTATTCCTCTGCATGTACTGACCTAAATTTTACTTCCTTTACATGCAAACCTGGGCAAAATTACCTTTTTATATATATATATATATACATATATATATATACATATATATATATATATATATATATATATATATATATATATATATATATATATATATATATATATATATATATATATATATATATATATATATATATATAATTCTCAGCTTTCAAATGTTATATTCCAGTGAACATAATGTAATGGAATTAAATTGTTCCATTTCACATAGAATGATGTAGATCAGAAAAAGGCATCTCACATGTAAATGTAGATTTAATTTATATTTCACACTTTTAAAAGGTTAGAAATATTGGTCATTGGAAC
Source organism: Unio pictorum (assembly GCA_030141615.1). Lineage (NCBI taxonomy): Eukaryota > Metazoa > Mollusca > Bivalvia > Unionida > Unionidae > Unio > Unio pictorum. Next base: position 10,617,239 of record JARLTB010000058.1, on the reverse strand, counting down.
ATTTCTGACACTGTCAGCCTTGGAGGTATGGAGGTCATGCAATCATGGCAAATTTTTACAATATTAACATACAATAAATACATTTTCTACATGACATGGTTTTGAAGTGGTCAGTAAATTATAATATGTACTTGTACATTGTATCTTGTCTACAGTCAAATTAATTTGTCTTGACACCTCCATAAGAAAAAAACATTGCTCATGAAGAAAACTTTTATAAAAATTAGATACAATTGTACTGTATGGTTCTGAAAGTTTTATCAAGAAATTAAATTCAGTCTAAACTAATTTTTAAGTGACCTTGACATTGCAACCACTAACCCCACAAGCACGCTGTCTCCCTTGCAATAATTAGTTTATTTTAACATGTTCAGTATTAAAATAACAAATTCCATCATTTATTAGAAACACATGCATGCTCATATCTCTTCTTAAATACTCAACGACCTGCAGCATCTGGCGAATGCTCTAACCACTATAGGCCACTAAAGCAGTCGTTATGTGGGAAGAACTGTGTTGCTAGGCGACATTTAGTGTGACTAGGGAATCAAAATGGAAGAACAATGTTGCTAGGTGACATTTAGTGTGGCTAGGAAATCAAAATGGAAGAACAATATTGCTAGGTGACATTTAGTGTGGCTACTGGAATCAAAATGGAAGAACAATATTGCTAGGTGACATTTAGTGTGGCTAGGGAATCAAAATGGAAGAACAATGTTGCTAGGTGACATTTAATGTGGCTAGGAAATCAACATGGCAATGTGGAAGTGCACATATTTTGTTATGTTGCATGAAAACAATGGATAGTCATCAATGATTCATTGACTAAGCGTAGTTTTGAAGGAAATCAGCTATGGCAAAATCCTTAATTCGCAATGCAGAAGTACAAAATAATTCTTGATAAATTCTCAATTAATTAAATTTGGGGTGGGTGAATATAAATTTGGTTCTTTTTTTCTTGTCGCAAATCACATATCAAATGTTAGGCACTGACAGAATATACGAGATACCAAGAACTGTTTTATTGTAATTTGCAATTAAATATGATCCCATGAGTCCAAATGACAGAACATTGTCATGAAAAAAACAGCAAAATCATCAAGATTTTTTCCATGCATTTAATAAAATATGAAGAAAATGAAACCATCTTGTTTTTAATTCCACGCAAACACCCATTAATTGTAATAATCACATCACTTGTATCAACATGTTTAAACTTCTACAAGCAAGAAACAAAAATACTGGAAAAGAATTATTTTACCTGATTAGAAATTCTTCAGATCAAAATGATATAAAGATTCCTTTTTTCTTGCAGTACAATCATGACAAGGGATAAACACATGAAAAACTATAATCACAAATTATCACATTGATAAATATCCTACGTTGAAAATGAGAGATTCCAAACCTTTCTTTGGTCTGAACCTGAGAGATTACCAGGCAGCATAAATAAAATCATGAAACTAATTTGGCTGAATTGAAACAGTATTTGATATGACTATCAAAATTAAGCTAATAATATAATTTGATCATTGTTGTATTTCCATTGTTTTCATCTATAAATTGGCAACACTGTCAAACTATAAATTTCTACAATAAAAGAAAGAACACAAAATATTTAATGTGACTAGAATAAACAGTCTTTTACAACTGGACAAAATTGGAAGATATCAGCTTATTTAGCTGTGTTTGAAACAAAATATCAGCAAATTAGCATTTTTCTAGAGAAACTTATTTGTGTCCTAGCCCATCAATGTTCATTGTGTTTACAAAAAAGACATTAAGATATAGTTATGTTCTTCTTCAAAAATAGAAGCATATCAACATTCTTTGCACTGATTGCTGCCTTTGATTTGAAACAATATCTTTTGAAGACACTTTCAGAAGGGACAGATGTTGCTGGAGTGCCTGTATTACATGCAGCAACAGGTTGTCAGTTAGTGCTAAACTACCATTTTAGTGAAAATGTATTCCAAACAGGGTTCTTCACTAATTCATACAAAGAAATCACCATTTTGGTAACTACATTAAGCCCAATAAAAGATATTAGTGTGCTCACAGCTAGTTCTGGATGGGCTAATGTTGCTGAAGAAACGAAATACCAGTGGTACTACTATACTTCTATCGCAATATACTGTTTGGGGGTTTTTCAATCACAATTTACCAGTAAATCAGTATATTGTTACACCTTTAGTCACCACAGAAAAATTACAACTGACCTTCAGAGACACCTGAATAGAAACTGAATTGCAGTGTATATGGATCAGTTAATGATCTCCATGCATAGGCTGATTCACCCTCATTACTGGTAATTGAAAGTTTATGGTTTACAGCATTTTTCTCAAAAGCCTTGCATGAAATACAAAGCATGGGTCATGCTTAACATCATACAAATGTACTTTATGAAGCTACTGATTAATACAATTTTGTCAAAGTTGGGTGGGCTCATTATCAAGTATGGATTTATTTATAATCAGAACAAGTCAACTGGCAAATTGCCAGTATGACTCAAGTGCAAACCATGTGGCTAAAAAGTAAACAGTTAAAATTCATTTTTATTAATGAGGTATCATTTTCATAGCCCCAAGAATTGATACTTCTAACACCAAAATGTGCAAGTCATAAAGTCATGATGTCAGAAAAAGTAATCTAAATGCAAACCTCAACTAAGAAAATGAACCAGTGGCATTGCAACCACCAAAGCAATCCCCACAAATGCATGGTGGGTGGGACCAGACCAGTCTCAGGGAGCCCAAAATTCCCATCAAACAACATTTGTCTTGGGAAGAGGATACTAATGTAAGCTATGTGGTGGGAAACTTTGTGTCAGAATTTCTTATTAAATCACTGAAATGAACTCAACACAATGGAAATAAATTTTTTGGAATCAATAAATATAGGTAAAATAACCTACGGTAGGCTTCACTGATGGCTATATTATGTGACTTCACTGGAAATAGTTAAGAACATCAGTTAAATGCAAAAGGTTTACCAAAACCAGTGGGTACAAGTCACAATGACCTTATTATGATGATAAGTACTCCACATAGCATCTAAATACTGACTTAAATGAATCTATGAGGAAGTGTTGGACAAAATGACCAAAGCACAAACACCAACTTGGAGAAAATGGGTTCAAGCCAAAGTCAAATCACTTAACTATGAAATATAAGGTCACTGTGACCTGGTTTTCCTCACAAGAAAAATACATATGATTTAATAGGTAAGATGTAGTCTTTCCACGAACCTTTTGTGAAAAGGGTGGGGGAAAATATGGATACTTATATATATATATATATATATATATATATATATATATATATATATATATATATATAATGGAAAATGATAAGGAAAATGGTGATAGTTTTAAAGAAGCATTTTAGTATGAAACTGATGTATATAACAGATGACTCAACCTCATATATAAGCTGTTTCTCATGTCCAAGTTGTTGCTATCTTATAACATAGGTGTAAGGCACTTGTCATTACATATCACATCTCGTCTCTGCTCAACATAACACAAGATGTAACCAATGTCACTTAGATGCACACAATGTTGGCAGCAGAGATCTAAATATGTGATAAAGACTTAGTACTAATAAGGATGCATTACTTATGCAAACATGTTGTTCTCTGCTTTTGTACCACATGACTGTTGGCAGAAAACAGCTTTTAGGACATAATTCTGGATTTGTTCCCTGTCCCATTATTCATACGGAATATCTGGCACCTACAGATCGAAATTAAATGGAAATCAGCATCACCTCATGGAAAGAATAATTCATCTTTACCATATATAAACCTATACCAGAATGAACTGACTAATGCTTGGGATATTTTAGATACACATACATTATTCTTGCCTTCCATGCATTTCAATTCAATTCCAGGCTAAACTGCTCCCAAATACAACATTGTTTTGTTCTGACAGGGATTAATAATTTAACAAAAAGGAGTGCCCTAAACAACTGAATGTCACTGATCAGTGAAAGAGAGATTATTCTTACTGTCTGGATACAATCAATATATGTCAAAACAAATTCATCAATTAGTTTTTAATACTCAATAATCCATTGGAATAATGATGGGGCAGACCCTCCAGAATGGATTGTCTTTTTATGGTTGTTCTCTGCCAATAGTAATATCAGTGGGGAAAAAGCAGAGAACAACTTGTTGGTCTCCTTACCAAGTTTCATAATTCCAGTTACAATCGTATTAACCAGTATACCACGAAAGAATGATTCATATTCAGTGAAGGTTATATATATATATATATATATATATATATATATATATATATATATATATATATATATATAAGCTTTGAATAAAGTGCTGACATTGGGGGTAATACTGCTGTTGCTTTGTTGCTTATATCTATAGTACAGAATATTTAAATGTCCAGGTTAACCAAATAAACCATGAAATATAGATTGCCATGACATAATTTTCGTTTAAAGGTGTAGTACTCCACTATACACAAACAGCTTCTGTAACTCGACATAAGAGAAATTGAGAAAGCTAACTAAACTCGAATCATAACAGAGAAAATGAGCTCAGCCAAAAGGAAGCACAAATCACTGTAAATGTATTATGAATTATAAGTCACAGCAAAGTAGCTCATTAATAGCTGTATCCAAATCATAGGCCGAAATTACTTGACAACCCTGCAAAAGTACAACACTATACATGTATAAACATTAGGTCAGAGTATGATGATTGGAAAGTGTGGGTTTTTTATCTTTCAAGAAATCTTGAAAGCTATTGTTTATTGTCCCAAAAAGAAAGCAACCAACATAACACTTACAATTTTAAATACATGTAATACAAATTAAAAAATGTGGTTTACAATCTTTTCTTGGAATCTGTGTTCACCAAATAAATCAATTAACGACAAAACATAAAATGTATTTTTCCATATACAGCAGCTCAATTGGAGGTTGATGCACCATTTTAATTATGGTAACAACCAAAATTTTAAATTTCGCAAAGTTCTGAAGAGCTACACTGAGACAAACAGTACAGAGTACATGTACTAAGAACATGGTTAATATTTCTGTATCTCCCATTTTGAACAAGTTCTTTCTATTCAGAACAATATAAATATATATATATATATATATATATATATATATATATATATATATATACTGGCAACCATACTTCATTTTTTAAAACAAAGTCAAGATAATTTTATCAGATTAAGTCTTCTTATTCAACATGTTTTAACTTCCTGTACCTTCATTGATGTTTAAAACAAGGGATGTACAAAATAATGATGCCCTACAGGAGAACTGGGAAAAGATCAAAGAAAAGCGTACAATAAAATAATAAACACCTATACAATAAATGCACAACAATAAGATGGAAACCACATATGGTACATCATATACATTTCTCCCATGTTTAAAGTCCTTTTTTTAAGCATTAGCAGGAAATGTTTGGTTCTATGTTCTGACCAGCACTGCAGTCTTTAAGTTAACTTTATACACATAAACTAATATTTTCTCTATAGACTTATTGTGTAATGGACAAGAATCTTAACAGACTGCTTAATCTCAATAGACCCCAAAACTTAAGACCCCTTAATCTTAACAGACCCTTTCATCTTAATATACCCCTTTAATCTGAATAGACCCTAAATCTTTAAACAGACCCTTTAATCTTAATTAACCATACATCTTAATTGATCTTTTTATCTAATTAGACATCCCCTTCCATTCATCTATTAGTTATTATATTACCAAAAGTACAACATAAGCACACCTACAAATGATGACCTTTGACCTTCCTTACCATAAATGGATGGATGGATGGACAACATCATTACATGATTATTCTCCTCCTTATGGGAGGAATATAATACATTTACAAACTGATCTTATATACTTTGTTCTTAAATAACTGTATAGAAGAAGAAGAAGAAGAAGAAGAAGAAGAAGAAGAAGAAGAAGAAGAAGAAGAAGAAGAAGAAGAAGAAGAAGAAGAAGAAGAAGAAGAAGAAGAAGAAGAAGAAGAAGAAGAAGAAGAAGAAGAAGAAGAAGAAGAAGAAGAAGAAGAAGAAGAAGAAGAAGAAGAAGAAGAAGAAGAAGAAGAAGAAGAAGAAGAAGAAGAAGAAGAAGAAGAAGAAGAAGAAGAAGAAGAAGAAGAAGAAGAAGAAGAAGAAGAAGAAGAAGAAGAAGAAGAAGAAGAAGAAGAAGAAGAAGAAGAAGAAGAAGAAGAAGAAGAAGAAGAAGAAGAAGAAGAAGAAGAAGAAGAAGAAGAAGAAGAAGAAGAAGAAGAAGAAGAAGAAGAAGAAGAAGAAGAAGAAGAAGAAGAAGAAGAAGAAGAAGAATTTTTTTACTCTATTATTTAGGGCTAATTTTTAAACGTTGCTTAGAAATTCACAGTACCCAATAAGAAACTATCCTTGTAGCAGGTTATTGATAAAAGAATTGTACTGCAAAAACAAGGTTTTACTTCCTGTGGGAAAACATATTGGTATAGCAAAATCTAAGACAACAGTAATTGTATAACACCTGTGATAGTGCATGGCTGTTAAACATTAATTTTTATCTCCTTAAGCAATACATGTAGATATTGTACCCACTCTGAGATAACAGACTCATCTACAGATCAGTTAAAGGTCAACTATAGACAAACAATCTACAATGGGGACAAATAGTGTTGGACCCGGATAATATCCTATTATAGGTAAAAAAAAATGCCAAAAATCTCAAGATTTTTCAACTGAATTCGATAAAAACTAAGCAATTTTATATTAAAAATGCTTTTAAGTACAAAGCAACAAAATCTATATAGTACATGTTCATAGCAACACAAAGTGACTGCTACACATACGCTTGTTTGTAAAGTAAACTCATTTAAAAGAATATGATACAGTGTTAGCAAGGACTTCACATGATTACTTCAGATCACAAATATTGCCAAGTGAACAAAACAAAACTGAACCAAAGACCCTGAATTAAGGTAAATCACTACAGTGAATACCCCAATACAATGCTGGATTAAGTAATTACTGTTTATGGCAGAATACAAAATGTATAGTTAAACCAGTCAACCATCCATCAAACATTACTGGAAACAGGTATGTGAAAATGTACATGTACGTCTTGTATTGATCTAAAATTTGAATGATCCCCTTGTACATGGCTGTCAAAATTGAACTACAAACCTTCGCTGTGGAGGAAAAGTCACCCTATCTTTTGGGGAAAACGGTCTGTTTCCCTCATCATCAGCCATTTCATTGTCCAAAAATTACTTCTCACAAAAGTCAAGTTACAGTAACAGTATCCAATGAAGACATCCCTCTAAATGGTTAACACTCAAACTAAAAGGAAATGACACTAACTCTATGTCTTGAGATTTACACAGGCAGAATGCCCTCTCAATAGCTCAGCTCTGACACGGATAAGTGCTGATATTACTTCCTCCTTATTATCACCAAATGGGGTACCAATACAGGGTTGAACTATCTGACCCTCTATTTTCTTCTGGTCTAGTGCATGAGTAAATAACTACATCAGGTTTTCAAGTTTCAATATACAAAAAGGGTGATTTTTTCAAATTAAAAATTCTTGTACATGTAGTACTTGAAAGTATTCAGCTAAATGTACCAGGAAAAAATATTTGTATATTCACTACCAGAGTTGCTTATTTTAAAGGAAATGAGTTTATTTGGAAAGGAATTTGTATGATCTAATTTTCTCTTTCCTAACTTTAAAAAGATGTACTAACAGATATGACCAACTTCAAGCACTGTATGAAGAGAGTATCAATAATTTTCCTGCTACATCTTCACTGATTTTCAACCAATAAGAAACTGCCATCTGTCAAACTTAAACAAGTGATTGACAGATTTTATCCCTTATGTCTTTTGACTTTGACCCTGATTATCAATAAAAGCCTTCTAGACCGCTGCTTTTATTTCATGACTTAACATTTATTCATTAGATTTACCAAGATTAACAGTGGGAAACTATATAACACAACCAGATACTTCTTGGGTAAGATGAATGATAAGAACAGGGTAAACCAAATGTAAATTTCACCCAAATTGAGGCACACAGATGAAACTGCTGTATTATTCTCAAGGATTTTTTCATCATAACTGTGATGACAACTTTGAAATAGAGAGGAATATTAGGAAAATGTAACCTGGACATAATAAGTGTTTCCATGTAAAACTTTTCAAAGCAAATTTCTAATTTTGGCATTATTATTTGCTCCATGTACATCAAGCAGAGGAAACTGGAGCTATGAGCCCTTCCCAAGAACATACAGAGACTGCCAGTCCAAACTGACCTGGTAGGTATTGAACCCAGAATTCATAAATTACTAGTCAGCTGTTCTGCCAACTACTGCAATCATGGATCCTACTGACAAAATAATCTCTTAACATGCATGTATATATTACATTTTGAAATCACCCTACTTGACCAATACATTTTCTTCTGCCATTATCTATATATTTGCATGAAAACTAATAATTACATTATAATATATATTATTACATTATTATTTAAGTATGCTTTAAGTTATAGTAGTAGTACATGTAGTAGTAGGCCAAAAGACAAATTCTAGTGCATCCAACCATCCCTGTGTTTCAGTGCCAACACTAGCACTGTTTCCCCTCCCCCCAAAAAATAAATAATAAATAACACAAACTACTAAATATATTAAAATGACCTGCCTACAATAATTTTAAAAAGAGTGCAACAGAAAACACACATTACTTTTATGGCCTTATTATTGTTACTATCCTAACAATATGTCCCTAAACATAGTCCCATCCATATGCACATATTTCATTGTTTGTTTTGAAGTTCAGTTTTTCAAGAATTAGGTTCCAAGTCATTAACTTTGCTGGGTGGTATATCACAAGTAACAAGGAAAGATTTGTGTTGCTCCTTATCTGTGGACACCTGCCTGAAACTTCCTCATTTTGCTTGAACATGCATAAACCTGATTAACCAATCTCTCTGCAACCATCTGAGTGACATTTTCTTGCCACTGATCCAACATGAATTTGTATGCTCTCTGAATCAGCCAATCAAAATTTATATACTGTCTGAATCAGCCAATCAAAGTTTATATACTATCTGAATCAGCCAATCAAAGTTTTCAAGCTGTCTGAATCAGTCAAAGTATCTGTCAAACTCCTTTATTGATCCTTAAAATGGGCAACTATCATCCAAAGTGGAGAAGATTCTTACATTTTCTTGGTGCCAATATATTTTTTGTTTATGTGTACTATTGATAAATTAGGATATCTAAGCACAGGTATCCACAGGTGACAAAGAAGCTTAACAGACTGTTGCCCATGCCTGTGATGATGTGTTGGGTGGATGCACCTCAGAACTCATCCTCTTATTGAAAAAATGAATGTGAGCTTCATTATAACACATCAGTTAACTTTGGTTCATTTGAGTGTTACATTAATTTCACACGCTGTTTCCTGATGGAGTCATGAGATTTAACAAGTGGATGTGTCTTTATAAGTAGTACATATTTAGTATGAAAACAACTCAGTGTGAGGGGCCCTGAGTGGCCGAGTGGTTTAATGTGCTTTCTGTTACGGATCACTGCCATCTCACCTCTATCTGTGTGGGTTCGAGTCTAATATTCGGCAAATGTAGTTAAGTGAGAAAGCTTGCCAGTAGCTTCTCGTGGCTAGGTGGTTCTTTCCTGGGTTTTTCCCGGGTTCTTCCTCCACCAATAATACTGGCCTCCATGTATAGCCAATCGTGTGCTGAAATTTGGCGTTAAACCCTACAATAACATAAAAATAACTCTGTGTGATCTGCATTGTGTGTTTCACTGACATAAAATCCCAAAGCTATGTATGTTTAATTACAATAAAATTTCACAGGAGTTTCATTAATTAATTAAAAATATCCATATTTTAGAAGTCAAAAGTGTCAAAGTCAAGGTCACTATTCAATAAAATGATCTTATTTTATACTTTATAACTCATTTGTATAAAAGCTTCTAAACATTATATCAGGGATTTACAACAAACATGCCCGAATGCCAAGAGATTTCAAATTATGTTGGGCAAGCTCAAATATGCAAGACACAGTACACTAAATTGAGAGAGGGATAAAAGATGCAAGAAATTTTACTGAATAACAGTGTCTGGGTAAAATAAGTAGCTCTCTGAACTAATTACAGACATGGGTTGTGTTCAGTTCCTAATGCTTTATGTTCTGAAGATCTTATACTCTGCAATCTTGCAATTTCTTTAATCATTTTTTATCTACGGTATGTTATTTCCATCATTTAATCCATGTCCTGGTCAATATTGCATTTTCTCATGCAGAAGACATGATGTTATATGAATATTTTACTATTTAAAGTAAGTTTTGACAAATAAGGAATAAATATTTATATTTTAACTATTAACTATTAGTTACATTGTAGTCATAAATATATTTAGATATCATGGATTGCTGATGTTCAGGTTCCGTTATCTTCCGGCAGTTCATTGTTTTTGTGGTGTTAAATGCCATTTTTCAGCACAAGGTAGACTATACAGGGTCAGTATAACTGGTGGATGGAGAACTTGGGAAATCAATGTGTCACTGAACATTTTGATGCATGTTGCTGTTTTTGGGGCAAGGAAGTGTAAATTGCTAAAACAAACTTGTTGAGATATTTTTAGACAGGTGTCTTTGGAATAAAATGCACTTGTCTAATGATTAACTACCTGAGTACCATGATTATTAGGAAAATGTAGAGTCACAGGTGCTTGTTATACTTTTAGGTGACTCATGATAAGCTGCTTATCAAACAATTAAATGGACAGTGTCTCAAATCATTCTAAAAAATCTGATTCTCAAATATTCTGATTCATGTCACTGATTTGATTTTATGATAATTGTTAAATAAATGGACAAAACAAGTGTTCATAAATCCTTGAGTTGTGAAATATATTTTAAAAAATCATTACAGTTTCACTTTAATTCTCTCTCTCTCTCTCTCTCTCTCTCTCTCTCTCTCTCTCTCTCAAACTATCTGTGTACTACTTATGTATACTTTTAGATAACATTAACTATCATCATATGGTTGTAACTAGTACAAACAAAGATGCAAAGGAAACAAAGATTGCAATAAATATAATGTGATTTCATTAGTATGTACCATATACAGTTATTGTTTTATTGTATTACTCATGTTGTGATATTGTGTTTGGGGCAAAATCAAATTTTCTCCGGACAAGTTCAATTTTCCAGACTTAAATTCATGGACATATGAGGGGCCCCGAGTGGCCAAGTGGTCTAAAGCGCTGTCCATTACGGACCACTGCCATCTCACTTCTGTCTGCGTGTGTTCGAGTCTAAGATTTGGCAAATGTAGTTATGTGAGAAAGCTTGCCAGTAGCTTCTCGTGGGTCGGTGGTTCTTTCCGTGGTTTGTCTGGGTTCTTCCTCCACCAATAATACTGGCCGCCATAAATAGCCTATATTATGCTGAAAAATGGCGTTAAACCATAAAAAACAAAAACAAACAAAAACAAAACATGGACATATGACTGGGATTGTTCTCCTTGACTTCAAGAAACCTTTTGATCTTGTTGATCATGAAATTCTGCTGAAAAAGTTGAACTATTACAGGTTTGACAATCCTTCTTTAAACTGGTTTAGATCATACCTAAACCAAAGGTCTCAACAAGTAAGCATTAGCAATATTAGCTCTCAAACTCACACTATTCATTCAGGTGTCCCTCAAGGCTCAGTTTTAGGCCCTCTCCTCTTCCTTATCTATATCAATGATCTACCATTAAATAATGAATCCACAAATACAGATTTGTTTGCAGATGATCCAACCTTGTATACATCTAGTTCTGATACTGAAGTTATCCAAACAAGATTAAACTCAGACCTTATTAGAGTCCAAAACTGGGCACAACAAAATAGGATGGTAATTAATGAAGGTAAAACAAAATGTATGATTCTGGGGACAACACAAAAGCTACACAAGTCAGGGAACCCAAAACTATCTCTTGCAATAAATAATCATCCATCAGAAAATGTCAAACATGAAAGGCTTGTAGGTGTATCCAAAGATAATATTTATTATGGAATGACCATATTGATAAGCTTTGTAAAACACTGTCATCCAAAATTGCCCTTCTCAGCAGAATCAAGAAATATTTACCTATGGAAACTTGCAATCTATACTACAAGTCATATATTCTTCCAACAATGGATTATTGTTCTAATGTATGGGGAAACTGTGATAAATCGGAGCTTGACAGGATTTATAAATTCCAGAAATGAGCAAGACATGTAATTTTAGATGCATCTGTTGATGATCCCTCAAAAGCATTATTTACAGAACTCAAATGGTTCACAATATATGACAGGATAGATTTTCACAAGGCAGTTCTTTTATATAAATGTCTACTTGGAACTGCAGAGAATATCTTCAGGACTTATTCAGGGCTTTTTCAACACAATACCAGTTGAGATCAATATCACATGGAAACCTTCTAGTACCAAAACCAAGAACAGAGCAATTCAAAAAGTTTTCAATACTCTGGTACAGTTCTGTGGAATAAGCTTCCACTACATGTAAAATCGGATGAAAATATTTGAGTATTTAAGAAGAGATATCATGAGCATGCATGTGTTTCTAATAGATAATGGAATTTAGTATTTTAATACGAAACATGCTAATATAAGCACTAATTATTGCTTCTTCACACAATGTGCATTTGTTATACTCTCATTAAGAGGACCTCGAGGGAGAATAGTCCTTAACTAATGAGTCACCCTTTATAAATAAAGCATTATTATTATTATTATTATTATTATTATTATTATTATTGTCATCTGAAATTAAATCTTTACCCCTTTCAGTGTGTGCAGTGGCAGGGGGGATTCCCCTCCATCTTGTCTCTGGCTGAAACTTTTCACTCTTTAATTTCATTATTATAGTGGTGGTAGTGGTCTCCACCCATGCATATTGACCTAAATCCCACTCTACCAACTCCAACTGCCAGCAAACAGATCTCCCTCAAACTTGCCACTGTTGTACTAGATAATGCATACAAATTCTGGGGAGGGCGGGATGGGTGGGGAACGATTCTTGTTTTAAAAAATCAGGATTACAAATTGCTTCAAAACAAGAATTTTGCTCACATTTGTACATGAAAAAAACACACCTACTTCTATCAGTCGAACTAGCTGAATATTAACCTGGCAAGGAAATAAAATATGTATCCTTGTTGATAGTTGATAAGAAAATCCCAAGCCCCACCTCCATCCACTAAAATGGTAAATCTCTTATAGAAAGGTCATTAACCACATAAGTTTAGGTCCTGTTAGTTGGCCAATACATTAGATAAAAGTTTTCTCAACAACACAAGTTTCTTTTGTGCTAGTTGATCATCACTGTGATGCTACTGAGTCACCATTAGATCACTTCTAGAAAATGGGATTTCTGGTCTAGATAGTATTGAGGTTACTATGAGGAAGTTTAAGTCGCTAACATTTTAAAAATACACTACATACATTGCTGCTCTGCTTGGGAAAGAAAAGATTAATAACCAACAACACATTTAATTTGTTAAAGTACTTGATTTCTGTAAAATTATGTAACTAAAAAAACTACTAAAACATTTCCATTGTGTTTGCCTATGGATTCATGAAATTTTAAAGTGTTGACATTCCTTAGAAACAAAATCTGCACTGAGGACATGCAAAGGACTAGCAACAAAAACTGTTACAATTCACTAAGACCAAAAAATGATCATCTGCAGAATAGTTCAAATAATACACATGTTTAATTTGAACATTAATTAATCTAATTTAATTTTTTAGCCAGTTTGAACTTTACTGCTGATGCAATTTACCAAAAAGTCATTTTAAAAATACAGTACTGATATCGAAAATACACTTAAAATGTCAAAACTCGCGCAAAAAAAATACACTTAAAATGTCAAAACTCACACAAAAAAAACACTTAAAATGTCAAAACTCACACAAAAAAATACACTTAAAATGTCAAAACTCGAGCAAAAAAAATACACTTAAAATGTCAAAACTCACACAAAAAAAATACACTTAAAATGTCAAAACTGACAAAAAATACACTTAAAATGTCAAAACTCACAAAAAAATACACTTAAAATGTCAAAACTCACAAAAAAATACTTAAAATGTCAAAACTGACCAAAAAAATACACTTAAAATGTCAAAACTCACACAAAAAATACACTTAAAATGTCAAAACTCGCACACAAAAAAAATACACTTAAAATGTCAAAACTCACGCAAAAAAAATAGTGAAAATGTCAAAACTCACACAAATAAAAATACTTAAAATGTCAAAACTCAAAAAAATACACTTAAAATGTCAAACTGACACAAAAAATACACTTAAAATGTCAAAACTGACACAAAAAAATACACTTAAAATGTCAAAACTCACGCAAAAATACACTTAAAATGTCAAAACTCGCACACAAAAAATACACTTAAAATGTCAAAACTCACGCAAAAAAATAGTTAAAATGTCAAAACTCACACAAAAAACCCACTTAAAATGTCAAAACTCGCACACAAAAAAAACTTAAAATGTCAAAACTCGCACACAAAAAAAATACACTTAAAATGTCAAAACTCGCACACAAAAAATACACTTAAAATGTCAAAACTCGCACACAAAAAAAATACACTTAAAATGTCAAAACTCGCACACAAAAAAAATACACTTAAAATGTCAAAACTCACACACAAAAAAAATACACTTAAAATGTCAAAACTCTCACAAAAAAAATACTTCTAAAATGTCAAAACTCACAAAAAAATACACTTAAAATGTCAAAACTGACAAAAAAAATACACTTAAAATGTCAAAACTCAAAAAATATATACTTAAAATGTCAAAACTCACACAAAAAAAATACACTTAAAATGTCAAAACTCGCGCAAAAAAAGCAATGCTTAAGTCTACATGCATATCTAGATAGGAAAAATGAACGAGGCAAACAAAAAGAATCATTGATCTCTCATATGCACTTTTTAAATGTTAATATTTCATGGTAAAAGAATAGCATACAGAAAGAGGAAGTATAAATCTCACAAATTATAATATATATATAAGTATACGTATGGCACAGATAACACCGATCATTTAAAAAAAAATCAGCATTAAAAATACCTACATCACTATGTACACATAGAGTGCAATTCATCATACTGTTGAGCACACACAATATACTGTAGGCATTTATTGGCCATTTCGAAAAGTACTTGACCGAGTGTGCCAAATTTTGGTACTGTGTTGAACAGTTAGATGTACATTTTCAAGTTCATGAGAAAATAAAATGGAGAGAGCAAGAAAAAGAGAATGTAGTAATACAGTATTTCCATGAGATCGTGTTGTATATTGTAGTTTTCAATGATTCAATTATCAATAACAAAAATTTCTATTAATTTAATTGTTCACATGATGACTTGCTAAAATTATTGTCTCCTTTTCAAATAATTTGATTGAATATGAATCAATGGAATGGTACAGAAAGGAAGTTTAAAGCAGAAATTGGTGACCAATCTAATTAAATTACATCTCACACACTGATTAAACCAAAATTGGTGACCAATCTAATTAAATTACAGCTCTCACATCACTTACATCCCAAACCCTTAACACAACAACACCAATGCTGCCTTGAATTTTAAACTTGGTTAGATATGTCACATGCAAAATGTTAAATAATTACATTTTCTGATACAAATTCTTTTTAAAAGTTTAACTTTGCATATCAACTGATGTCCATTTTATTGTCTTTGCTTTGTAGAATAGTAATGTACATGTTCCACTAGTGCAATGTATCTTTTCGTAAGATGACTTCATAGCTATTGCAACAAAAGTAAAAGGCCACGAAAGGAAAGTATACAGGATGAAGGGGATCTTTTTCTCCTGTGAGATAATAAATCAGGTGTTGAATATTGATTTTCTATTCTATGGTACAGTATTTACATGTACCTCTGAAGGGTCCTCCCATGTTAGAGCCATGAATTATACCAAGACCTGACATTGTATAAAAGTCTACACAGTTTACAGTTTGGCCTGTACTGAAAAACATTTAAATACGGTACATGTAATCCAATAAAAAATTGTAATCCAATAAAAAATTGTAATCCAATAAAAAATTGGATGAACTTTACAGTTTCATATTTTACATAGTGTTAAGTTTTGTGTGAAAAAGAAATTCCCGTGACTACTTCGCTGATTATAGCAGATTGCATCTCTTTGATTTTGTTCAAAGGCATTAGAAAGGAAATTGTAAGAAAATGAGCTGATCATTTTGTTTACATTTTAAATAGTTGGCAATTCACTGATTGCACTTTCAGAAACTGGTGATGTCTAGTTTGGCAAAATTAATTTTCACTATATAACTGCTGTATTAGTCTAAAATCTGGACACAACATTTTAGATTAATTCAAGTTGATTTTTGGAGCACATAGCAGCAGTCATTTTGGTCAGCTGTGTGGTTACATCATGTGCAATTTCCATAAGTACAATATCCAGCGCAATTTCAACCACAATATATGAAAGTAACCTAGGGTTACAACAGTCTCTCCACTCTGCATGTAGCAAATGTAAACATCTTCACCTTATACCTGTCACTCTCTCAGAAATTAATAATATCTATAGAATACCCCACATACATACTTCTTGTAAAACATGAGGACCAAGTGGTCATTAGATCACTCACCTGGCTGACATCTACCTTACTGCCAAAATTGAGTAGTGGGCCCAAAAAACCCATGACAGTATGTACTTCATATAGAAATCTCAACATCTTCACCTTACACCTGTCACTCTCTCAGAAATTAATAATATCTATAGAATACCCCACATACATACTTCTTGTAAAACAAGAGGACCAAGTGGTCATTAGATCACTCACCTGGCTGACATCTACCTTATTGCCAAAATTGAGCAGTGGGCCCAAAAACCCCATGACAGTATGTGCTTCATGTAGAAATCTCAACTGGGACTTGGGTCATAAAGTAAGAAACTGATGGTATGTGAGTAAATCTGAATTATCATGTAATGCATACATTACAACATCACTGGGCAAAAAGGTACAACCTATAATGGAGTTTTAACACAATATATGCATTTACGGGGCAGAAGATAGTTGCCTACTCCCAAGGTCTACAGTGTCATGGTCATGTATGACATGCTAAAATGGGTGATATTATAGAAAGACACAGATTTAGCTCTACAGTGATACCAAATAATCTGGACATTTCAGATGCACTACAAAATACAGAGGGAAAAACCTAACTTTTTGGAACCGTTTTTTTTCTTCACTCAAAATTCACTCACGGTCGGAATAAGATTTTGTGTCCAGATTTTAGACTTTTGGGCCTTAGATCTAAGGTAGACCAGTCTGAACTGCACACTGTGAAACTGTGCAAAAAAAGGATAAGGTGGGCATTTTTAATAAAGAGTGGTCTTCATACTGAAATGATGGGTCCGTTAAGCAACTCCAACTTTTCCCCTTCTGCTAATGCACGAGCAAAATAAAATAGCCAATGGAAAACAATGTTTTTAACACAACTAGGCATTAGATTAGTCTAATATTGCAAGGAATATTGCTTGGAAGTCTATTATGATGTATTCAGAAAGTCCCCAAAATGTGTTTCCTACTCGCATTTTATGCATAAATAGCAAAAATCTCCAGGGCTTAATGTGTTAAGCCACCAGCACTAGTTATATATTATGTATCCTCAAAAATAATAGTTTTAAGATGGAGGTTCAAGCACCCAACACAACTTTTGTATCCTCCATCATCCACAATTTCATCAATTCAGTGTACAGAGTACAAAGAATGAAACAGAAATTTCAGTGCTTGAAGTTTCACAAGTTGAATTGTTGCCTACATTTTGGAAGTTCTTGTTTTAGAACTTAATATTTTTAATGGCATTGCCTAGCCATTTTGTGCTAGATACACAAATATACACACACAAACACACACACACACACACATAGTGCCCATGTAATACAAGATATAAGTTTAAAAAAATAGTTTTTAATATGCACTATAATATACAAAGTCTATTAATTAAAGTATGATGTACATGTATTTAACATAAACCTGACAACAAGAGCAGAAACTTGTATCATACTTGAACTTGTGACCTATCATAACTGATACTACTGCTTCCTTGTACATGTCAGGTAACAAGTGGTTCACTTGACTGAAAGACATTTTGCAAGTTAAAGAAAATGGATTCACAATATGTGCAAATGTTACCAAATATCATGACAACTGCCTGATATATAGTTGGACAGATCAATCGATCAAAAAGACTGATACTTCAAGACACATGTTCCATTTAAGAAGGTATACGACTATTTTAAAACAATATGGTTTATAAACAAATATCTGTATTAGTAATTTGGTGATTTTGCCATTTCTTGCCTCTATTTTTATTTAGCATTCCATTTCGGGGTATCTAACTTACTCTGCAGCATTGGAGCATGAACGTGTTATGTGTGAGAAATTCCTATCTATAAACTTAACATAATGTTACAGATATATAAGGGGTCCAGAGTGGCTGAGTGGTCTAAAGCGCTTTCTGTTACGGATCACTGCCGTCTCACCTCTGTCTGCGTGGGTTCGAGTCTAAGATTCGGCTAATGTAGTTATGTGAGAAAGCTTGCCAGTAGCTTCTCGTGGGTTGGTGGTTTTTTCCAGGGGTTTTCCCGGGTTCTTCCTCCACCAATAATACTGGCCACCATGTATAGCCTAATGTTTGCTGAAAAATGGCGTTAAACCCTAAAAAAAAAAAAAAAAAACCATATATACATATAAAATGTACATTTTTAATAAACCATTACATATACATTCAATATAATTTTACATAAATACATTTAAAATAATTTTAAATATACATTTAAAATATTTTATGTAAACATTTAGTTTAGTCTTACATACATTTAAAATAATTCAACATATAGATATAAAATAATTTTACATGCATCCATGCACAAAATATATTTTTCACATATATACATTTAACATAATTGTACAACATATATATATATATATATATATATATATATATATATATATATATATATATATATATATATATATATATATGTTCACAGTATCCAGTCAACCTACTATGTTCATTGCTGAATGAATAAAAAAGTTATAATAATTGTTATTCTAAGGCAAAATCTGTTTCTTTTCTTTTTCTGACACGAAGATGACTTCAGACAATGCATATATATGTGAACATAAATGAATACAGTTAACTTTATCAGGCAACCAGTCGATTTCACAGGTTGTGCATTGAATTCGGACTTGATGAAACCAAACATGTTATTTATTACCTATTATCTAGGAAACACTACCCAGGCTGGCTGAACAGTTTTTATGTTGTAAATGGATGACAGTGTCAAGACACATCCTTATTATGCAGCTGAAATAGCTGACAAACACATAATGACATGCTAACAAAACTGAAGAAGAAAAGAAAGATAGGAGACAGATCAATATCACTGAGAAGAATGTGGGATGAACTGTTTCACAGTTGTGTTCCAAAAATGATAATTTCCTACTCTTTATACATGTAATTATTCTATAAAATCTTTTTTTTTCAATGGGATTAAAATTTCAATATTTTTTACCTTACAATTTCCATAAACACAAAATCCAGGCAATATTTATTTATATAGTACTGAGAGAAAACAAAGAAAGGAACAAAACTTTATCCCTGGAAACAACATCTTTGTAAACTTACACACATCATGTAGAGCTCACATGACCCTCTCTCTCCCTGTCCCCTGCCAAATGTTAAAGACACAATCACTCAAATAATTATAGTCTCCAGCATCAACTAACACCATTAAGATCAATCACTGTCAAATTACATACTACTACTTACATAGTACCTACACTAAACTTACAGAAAATTCAATGGTCATGTATTAGAGCTTAATGGGTACACCTGAACACAATAACCATATGGTTCTGATTAAAGGGAAAGTATTTAACACAATAACCATATGGTTCTGATTAAAAGGAAAGTATTTAACACAATAACCATATGGTTCTGATTAAAGGGAAAGTATTTAACACAATAACCATATGGTTCTGATTAAAGGGAAAGTATTTAACACAATAACCATATGGTTCTGATTAAAGGGAAAGTATTTAACACATTAACCCCTGGAGGTTTTTGCTGTTTTTGCATGAAATGCGAGTAGGAAACACATTTTGGGGACTATATCTAAATACATCCTAATACATAGACTTCTAAGCAATATTCCATTTGAGAAATGGCTAGCTGTGCTAAAGAAAATGTTTTTCATTGGTTAGATTGAAGGCTCATGAGCAGAAAGTAAAAAGTTGGACTACTACTTTTTTTGTTGCTTAACTGACCCATAATTTTCGTATAGAGAAAACTCATTATTCAAAATGTCAACCATATCCTACTTTTTGCACAGGTTCACCTGTCTGTGTGCGCTTCAGACCAGTCTGCCACAAATCTGAGGCCATATAAAGTCTAAAATCTGGACACAAAATCGGATTCTGATCATGGTCAAATTTTGGGTGAAAAAAAATGGGTCCAAAAAGTTAGGCTTTTCACTCTGTATTTTGTTGTGCAACTAAAATGTCCAGATTATTTGTATCATTGTAGAGTCAAATCTGTCTACCTTTCTATAATACCACCCACTTTAGGTATCATGAATGACCTTGATGCTACAGACCATGGAATTAGCCTACTAGATCGTCCTCGTAAATGCTTCACTAGGGGTTAATGTGTTAAATGTAAAAACAAAAGGTTGGATGAATAACTTGGGGAAGACAAACCCATCCTGATAATCATATGTACTGCAAGAAAAAATATAAATATATAAAGAACTGCAAAATAATTTTATTAACACAAACAACTCCAAAATAAACATAAACATGAAGTGCAAGATGATAAGAGATTCTATTAATGAACAGGAACGACTAGGTTACTTGCTTTTAGGGGGCCCCGTGTGGTCAAGTACTCTAAAGCACTCTCTGTTACGGATCACTGCCACCTCACCTCTGTCTGCATGGGTTCCATGCAGTCTCAGATTCGGCTCATGTGGGTATGTGAGAAATCTTGCCAAGTGCTTCTCCTGGGTTGGTGGTTCTTTCTGGGGGTTTTCCTTGAATCTTACTACACCAATAATACTGGCCACCATGTATAGCCTATCATGTGCTGAAAAATGGCGTTAAACCCTACAACAACAAGAATAACAACAATAGATTCTACAACAGTGGGAGTCCTGGTTGAAAAGGGGTAGATATGAAAATGTAATTGCCATATGATAACCTTTGCTGTTGGATAATAACAATTTGTGTTGTATATGTTCATCTAATGATACGGAAAACAGTTCAGATCACAAACTAAGGGACAACTACTAGTTGCTACATAAAACCTGTTGCTACAGTATGGGACAGCACCAGTTGCTAGTGTTAAATACAGCCATTTGCTAAAGGGATCATTACCAATTGCTACATTAGGCCAGTTACTACAACTGAGGACAGTACCAGTTACTTCTTTAGGCAAGTTATTACAACTGAAGATAGTACCTGTTGCTAGTCATACATATAATCAGACACTAAAGGGACAGTACTTGTTGCTATATAAAAACAGTACAACAATGGACAGTACTACTTGCTACATAAAGTCATTGGGACCACTTGAGTGGCCTAGTGGTTAGAGTGTCTGTCTTGGCTGTGGGTTCAAACCCCAGCTGAGTCATACCAAAGACATAAAATGGTACCAACAGATGCCTTGCTAGGCACTCAAGAGGTAAGTGCTAGACTGGTCTGCCTGATGCCTGGATATAGTGACTGGGTGGGACATAACTCTACATGTCTGTAGCATGATGCCTCATTGTATCACTATAAGCTGCCACACTGAAGACATCGTAGCGATATGGACTGAAATTTTTTAAAAACTATGTTAAAAGTCCAAAACACATAAGCACACATTAAACCATTACAGTAAAGGATGGTATCAGGTGCTCAAATATAATCTGGTGTTACATACTCTTACTATTTCTTGCATTTGTGTTAATGCAGTTGAATAGTGTAAATATTTAATCAAGTAAAGTGCACGCTTCACTGTGATCATTTATTTATTGGTTCTGTTGAAAAAAAGGGCTTGTTTATTTTGTGTCTCATTAAATTTGCTGTCCAGTTACTGCATATTATGTTCTCCTTTGAAGTCGTACATGACTACAGAGGGTTTGCAAATCATGGTTTTATACCAGTTTGTTGGAAGAAAAGGTCCGGTTTGGACGTGAGTACCTGCATAATGTTGTTTATCTTCACCTACACCATTTAAGATTATTTTAAAGATTATTTTGAAATTTTAAATGATGTTATCAACAGTTCTTGGGAGTGTGGTGGTTTTAGTACATATTAAATAACTTAAGATATATCAGATTCCAAAATTATGTGACTGACATTATGTCTATGCACCAAATTATGTCACATAGTTTGAAACTCTAGACCATACCCAATGGGCATTATAGTTTTGGCCCCTGATCATAACTTTGAAGCTGTTGAGATCCCTATCTTTGAAATCAATGAATGCTTACTGATGATGAAATGCTGAATTCAGAAACTATGATTGGGACTTGGGCCATAAATGTTTACATGGCATGTTTGGTTATAGTTTTGCTTTATTTTAGGTAGCCACCATATCACTTCATAGATCACTGGACTTGTGATTCAAGGTTGAGCTCATCATTGATTATATTGGACTTGTGATTCAAGGTTGAGCTCATCATTGATTATATTGGACTTGTTATTGAAGGTTGAACTCGTTATAGATTATATTGAACTTGTGATCCAAGGTTGTGGACTTCATAGATCATTGGACTTGTATGCCAAAGTTAAGCACATCACAGATTATTTTGGACTTGTGATTGAAGGTTGAACTCATTACAGATTATATCGAACATTGTTTCAGGGGAGATGACTGTGCCACTATTGGGGTCATAACAAATCCACTAAAAAAAGTCTTGATAAATTTTCCAAGTATAATAACGCTGCTGTACCTCATTTGACTGATATAATAGGCAGTTTTGTTCCTTATTTTGAATTATTATGTCACTTGTATATTTTGTTACAAGTTTAGCCTTTTGCCCAAGAAAGGAAAGGAATGAAATGTTTGTCAAGGGACATAACTTGGTCTCTTACTGAAAAAAAGCCAGAGTAGTTACCTCCTATGATATAACTTTAGGGTGGCACCACCAAACATGTTTCAATACAAAATTAGTATTCAAGGTACTTGTGTAAATATACTGATTAAAAAAAGCGCTTTAGACCACTCAGACACTCGGGGTTCCCCTATATATACAATGTAGGGTATGAGGTGAAAACTGACATATTATCAAAAACATGTTATACAGTAAAACCTGTTTTTAGAGACCACTGCTATGAGAGACCACCTGTCTTGAGAGACCATGTTCTCCCTGCACAGATTTACTGATTATATAGTATTATTACCTCTCATGAGAGACCACCTGTCATGAAAGACCATTACTTTTTGTCAGAAGGGATGGTTTTTCAAGACAGGTTCTAATGTAATATAATATAATTTCAGCCATATCTAATTAGTTACTTTGTGAAGAAAAGTTGTATTGTCAGATAATCTTAGTTAACTGGCATTTACTAAAACTAGAATGCATTTTTCTTCTTCTGTCCCTCTCAAGGGTGGACAATTTACTCAGTTGCATGTTTTATACATGCTTTGAAGTTCATTTCATCGTACATGTATTCAAATAAGAGTACAAAGTGTCAAGTTATATTTTAAGGTACTTTGGACTTTCCTAATTAAAATTGCAAGTATTAGTGCATATACTTACACAAAGGATTTATAAGTAGGTCTGACCAAGGTAACTACCTAGAATTTAGAAGCCTAAGCATTATTCCTCTTGATTTTCTTTCATGAAAGTGGTTTTTCTTTCATGAAACCACCACTGCATACCATAATATTAAAATAATTGAGTTGTTTCTTAAATAAAATAAACTTTTCACATAATATTGATACAGACTAAAGGAAACATTCATTCAAATATAGTTCACAAAATAACCATCAAGCTCATGATTGTCTGGTTCAAACGATGAAGGATAAATATACATAGTATGATTCCATTGACTGGTGCTACTGAAAACAATTGTTTTATCTTTCTATATTTTTATTGGAAAAGACTTTCAGGTCCTGGAAACACTTAATCGCACATATATGGATGCAATTTTGTTATCTATTACACAGAAAATCACTGTGCAGGAGTCCTCCGTCCACATGCAAAAAACTGGACAGCAAATTCAAAGGCTTGCCAGTCCTACTTCAACAACCTACTGAGTTGGAGAATTTGGTTGATTATTTGATCAATTCAGCTGTGCTGATATTTACAATGACAGAATTCAGTGGTTAAAATACCCCCAGATGTGCCTGCTGTATTTATAAGATTATATCAAAAGAACACATGCTTTGCAGCAAGTTCAAAGATTTCGACTAGCAGCTTGGGAGGGAAAATGTAGTTATTTATAATGACTGAATTCAGAGGCAGAAAAAACCCGAGATGTACATGTGGTTATTATAAGAGTACATTAAAACTTTAGCTTCCATTATTGTGTTCATTTCTGATTGTAGCTAATATAAATAGCGCATGTGACCTCGAAATCAGGACACATCAAGACTTGGACAAAACCTCATTTGCACATTTTGTTAAGTATATTTGGGTTAAATGGCAAAGTGACAAAGATTTTAATGAGACTCAGAAGAATGCTAAAGTTTCTAGAACTGATAGTTTGGATGGGATAGTAGTCATGTGTAAAAAGTGTGTGATGGATGGCTTTTAGTGTTGGAATAAGACCATTCCTTGGATTGACAAAATTCAGTCTCACCCTGAAGGACTAACAAGAGTTACACCAATGTCAGGCTATTGAACTGCGCATCTAAGGTCACCAATGGCAGCCTTCCCGAAAGCCGTCAGTTTGTCGGACACGACCAACAAATTTTTACCCCGACCCGATAGTTTGTTAGTCGGCATCGGACCGACTGTCCAGCAGTTTTCTCACTCTGCACCACTCGAGTAGTCATTCTTGAATCTAGTTTGTTAAACAGATTTTCATTGGTTACAAGCTTTTGAGCGATCCAATCGCTACGCCTGTTATAAACAGTAATGCGCCTCACCTGTCATCATGGCATCATTGAAATATTACGATGGAGCGAAACCAGGGGAAAAAAAGAAAACTATCTTATGAAGAATTGAAAGAAAAGAAAAAAGATTATGAAAAACATAGGGTTGAAAAAACCTTTAATGATAAATGGAAAGAAAACAGAGACTGGTTAATATTTGATGAAATAAAGCAAGTTATGCAGTGTGCCATGTGTCTCAGTTTCTACAGCGAGAAAGCGAGGTCTGATGAAAATTTGCGAAACACAAACGCATTTATCGTCAGAAGTACAAATTTTAGAATGTCAACAATAAATGATCATGAACTTTCCAAGTACCACAAAAAAGCATCAGAGTTTGTTTCAGGCAGATAGAAAACTACTCAGGATAAACTAGGGTCAGAAGCCGGCAAAGCACTTAGGCAATTAAAGGCAGCTGAAAGAAGTAGATTAGTGCATTTGTTCAGAAATGCACATGTGGTAGCCAAAAATAATCGTCCACTATCAGATTATACATGGCTGTGTGAAAAATTGACAAAGCTAAACAATTAGACATAGGCAGTACAAATATTAATGACAAAGCAGCTGCAGATTTCATACACAGTATAGCACAGACAGAGAAGCAAAAACCTGTCAATCTTATAGAGTATAATCCATTTTTTGCCTTTATGATGGATGGAAGTACAGATATCTCAAGAGATGAACAGGAGACCATATACATAAGAACTGCAATGAAAGGTGTTGTTAAAGAAAGGTTCCTGAACATCAGCACTCCAAACTCATCAAAGTCTCTGGAACTCTTTGAGAATGTTATGCAGGTCTTCAAGGAGAACAACATCAATGAAAGTATGATTCATTATAAAAGTTTAACAAATTCTGTAAATTTGATTAAAAAAGATCTGATTTTTTTTAATTCTACAAAGCAATGATTAAATTTGGTAAAGTGATAATTATTAATAGGTACATTAAAAAACTATTCCAAGAATAAATTAAATTCCTTTATTTGATTAATGTTAAGATAAATGTTTTCTTTTTGTACAGATTATTATTATAAAAGTTTGTTTTTTGTGTTTATAGAAAAACTATGGGTAGTGATGGAGCCTCCAATATGACAGGAAAACAGTCAGGCTTATCAACGTTGTTGAGGGAATGAGTAAACCCAGAGCTGGTCAATGTGCACTGTCTTTGTCATCGCCTTGAACTTTCCTTCAGAGATGTTGTTAAGAAAGTAAAACTATATGAAAAACTTATGACACTCATTATTGGACTCTATTATTTCTACAAGAAAAGTTACAAAAACAAAAAAGGGCTAAAAACATCCATTGAAGCTATGGGAAAAGGTGTATATCCAACGAAAGTCACTGGTACAAGATGGCTGCCTCATTTATTCAGAGCTATTTTTGCATTCTTGAAGACCTACAGAGCACTGGAAGCTCACTTGTCAACAGCAAGCAATGGCAATGCCAAAGCCGAAGGTCTTCTGAAGCTGATGATCGACAAACAGTTGATGATTTTTGTATTGTTTCTACAAGTAAGTATCATTCTTAGCATATTAAGAAAAATCATTCAATTAAAGTATGTTTAGATTCTGGACTGATAATAAAATTATCCTCTGCTTTATTGCAGTACACTGTTCCTTTATGATAATTATAGCCAAAAAATTGTAAATTGTTGTAAAACTGTGTCTGTTCTTTTTAGGATACCTTGGAGCCTTCAATGAGACTTTCACTGAAGTTGCAGAAACCAGAAATGACATTATCAGACAGTTTATGTTGGGTGGAGTCTACTATTGAGCTACAGTCAGAAAAAAGAGAGAAGTATGTATAGCATATTTGGTGAAAGTGCTTCTGTAGAATGTGAATGTAGTGTTCTGTTTATAAACTGTCAGATATTTGATCACCTTTACACATATAAAAATTTTAATTGTTGAAAATTGGTAGAAATTTAAGAATATTCCTTAACCTGAAGTTTGCAGTCTGTCAAGAGTACCATTTGCATGAATATTTTTTAGGACCTGTGAGGCTGTGAATCAGCTTGTTGTTTCTGGAAAATTTGAAGGAATTGCTTTGAAAGGGGCTACTCCAGCAATGAAATATGCATCTGAAATTTTGCAAGGTTTCTGTGATGCCATCAAGGAGAGATACCAAACTGAAGCCAAAAATGTTGTAAATGCTACAAAAATTCTCAGTTTTGGAAGTTGGCCTCTGGCGGGAAGCTCAGAATTTAAAGGTCTAGTTTTGCTGCAGTTGAAAATTTCTACAGTTGACAAGGTCTTGCACAGTTTGTATAGCTGTTCAGTTTTGTTGTTACTTGCACGTGTTTGCCTTTCTACAGTTGGCAGTGTTCAGTTTTGTTGTTTTTTGTATGTTTGCCTTTGATGCTGCTTTATTGGTTGTCACCATTGTGACAAAATTCATTTTGTGTTTGCATTTTTGCTTGTTTTATTTTAGTTTCTGTTTCATTTTGTCACACAATTGACAGATTTATGAACATGATCATGTTATGAAGAACTGCTCTACACTATCGCAACAACATGGTTCTTTTGTGTTAACCACTTATTGAAATGGAGTGAAGGAATGTACAGGTATAAAATGTGTGGGTTCACATATGTAAGAACTGTTTTATTTAATTTTAAAGATTATGGAAATGAAGATGTGAAACTGGTTTACCACCATTTCCAAAAGAGCCTGTCACAAGTGGTTCCTGGCATTTCTGCAGACAGTTTAGTAAATGAATGGAACATTCTAAAGAAACTGGTTAAAAGAAAGTAAGTAATGCTGTTCTAAGTATAATTAAGGTTTGTAATAACAATAATTCATCCTTATTGTTTTGAATCAAGGAAGCTGAGTTAAAAGAATAAGATGGTTTTTCTCATTTATTAGTTTATCAGGCTTACATAATATTTAGATCTTGAATTTTCCACTTTATCAATAAGTGTTTATATATCTTTTAATTACTCTTTGTATTACAGTGATAAAAGGTTTGTTTCAACTATTCCAGGTTTGGTGATATTACATCTCTTTCATGGAGTACTGTGTTCAAGCAGACTACATATCTCAGCGAGATAATGCTGCTAATTGACCTGATGCTGACTGTACCATCAACCAGTGTAACCTGCAAGACAGCATTTTCTCAGCTGAAGCTGTTAAAAACTTGTAAACGATCTCGTTTTTGAACTTCCCTATTGAGTGACCTGATGATGGTGAAGCTTGAATCCCCAGAAATTGCTGAATTCAACCCTGAAAGAGCTATTGACATTTGGCTGGTAAGCATTATATGTTCAACTATAAATTGCAAAGTACTAAAAGCAAATAAAAGTATGTAAAAATGTGCAGAATAATTGACATTATACAAACTGATGCAGTTTTCTTTTTAAAGGACAGGAAACCATCAAAGAAACACACATATTGAATATTTTGTAAATTTCTGTGTTTGAACATTTAGTTTCTGGATTTGGATTAAATTTTGTGGCAGGTACATGTTCCTAATGGTTCTGTAAATTTCAACAATTTCAGGCAGAGTCTGTGATGGAAAGAAAACTTACAAGAGAAAGAACAAGAAGGAAACAGTCTCAGAACCTCAAACATCACAGGAAGTTATCACACTGTCTGACACTGAACAAGTCTCTGAGGCTACTGATGATTACATCAGGGAACCAGTTGATACACAACCATCGACATCACATGTAACAGTTGTTGTTGTTGAAACATCAGTTCCCTCTGGGTCTGTCATGGAAGACCAAGACTTAACCCAGCCTCAAATTGCCAAAGTGGCTGAAACAGTTTCAGATATTGATAGTGTATATATGTCACTCGAGATGGAAATAAATAAGCTATGCGATGATGACGATATTAACTTGGACATTGAGGAAGAATGTTTAGACTATCAAGATGAACTTGACAATTTTGATAAACTGATCATGTTTACAACAGACTATCAGTGAATTTGACTTCACTTTACTTGATTAACATTTGTTATTTACACTTAGAAAATAGAAAACAAAACACGTTACAAAATACCTCAATTTTGTTATATTTTGTCAGTCTGACAGATTTTTTTCGGTCTGACACTTTTTTTTAGCTTTCGGGAAGTCTGCACCAATATTGGCACAAAACCCATGCCGAATTAAATTGATGAAAATAAAATTCTGCATTGCTTACCAACTGAAAAGCAGCAATTGTCACCAGAATATTCTTCTCAAAATAATAATATTTTTGGATAAACGGGATACCACTTCTATGTTTTCACGACTCCATATATGGCAGACTATTCTGCACATAGCTTTGAAAAGATGGAATGTTTATGCATCATGCATTGGAAATGAAACATTTTACTTTGGAATCTTCCTGTCAGTGTTTTAGCCAAAAATCAAATTATTAACCAAAACAGCATGTGATCCAAAGTGTTTACAAAAATGATGTATAGATGTGCAGAATTACCAGACATGCAAATTAGGCTGACAAGCTTGTAGATGTCAGTTTTATAAAGTATGTAGAAATTAAACTCACTGGCAACCAAGTTCTTCTAATCTACAAAGTTCAACACTTTGTCAGAGGGGTCTGCAACCTTTGCTGGTGGGAATTTTATTTTTACCAAAATGTGAGTCCTGGACTCCTAGTTTTTAAATCCTAGCGCAACCTCTGTAGATCCTTGTTCGTTTTTAGAGTGGATTCTATGGTGTGTCAAATAGGCAACAGATAGGGAAAAGAGTTGACACTTATAGTGAGTAATTTTTTCTTGATCTTTTGTGTTTATTTCAGTGGAAGTTATATATGAATTTTATTGGCTTTTAAATATCATTAGTTTTAACCAAACTAATGATACATGATTTTGTTCACACCAAATTTAATACTAGACCTGGTACTGCATCTAGGATAGAAATTGAGATGTTTTCTTTTTTCATGATATCACTAATTGTATGATCTGATGTAATTTGGTAATTTAAAATATGAAAAACTAAATGTGTCAACTTGTATACAATACATGTGTAAATGACGTGATGAAACTGGAAGCAGATATAGCAACATGTGGAGTCGTTGTGGATGCATACTAAGGACCAATATGATACAAGTCTGATGTTTTATCTATAGATAATGGCAAAAAGCTTTCAAAGCACAAAATAATATAAGGATATTTAGTGTAACAATGTCACATAATTCTGTCATATTTTATTGATTAAAACATCCAACTCCAACAGGAGTTAAAATAAAACCAATGACAAAATTCTCCAATAATATAAATGCTTAACAAGTTGTGTGTTAAGTGGAAGGGATGAAATATCTTGAGTTGGATCATAAT
Organism: Unio pictorum; assembly: GCA_030141615.1. Classification (NCBI taxonomy): domain Eukaryota; kingdom Metazoa; phylum Mollusca; class Bivalvia; order Unionida; family Unionidae; genus Unio; species Unio pictorum. Next base: position 10,586,728 of record JARLTB010000058.1, on the reverse strand, counting down.
TATTCCAGTAAGTAAAGTGGTGTACAAAAATAATGTACTAAAAGCTGAAGACAAAGTTAATCAAACGTTATCTGTAATAAACTAACTTTATCTTTTTTTCACATTAGACAGTAAAATTATTAGATCAGAGGATTAAGTTTGTAGGTTAAGGAGGAAAATTTGAAAATTGGATGATTCTATGGGCAAGATGAATAGACATTAAATAGTGACTGCTGCAGCAATGTTAAATATCCAAACAGTAATTGGATGGAACATCTTAAGTTGCAGATGGTGACATTCAGTAGTGACTAGGGCTGTCAACGGGTACCTGGGTAATCAGGTACCACACCGTAGGGAAAAACTTGGGCTTTGAAAATTAATGACAAGTAACCTCTCACAAAAATAATTTGTCGACAACACTATCAAAATATCACATCATCAGCAGTACACTGGTCTGAGTTGCAGCTCCACTACTAAAATGGCTGCTGCATGCTGGGCTGTGCGAACAGCTTCACAGTTCAAAACAACACTAATATATAGACCTTTTTCTAATCCATCTGTGACATTTTTGAAAGGAGATAATTTTGCTCTCATATATGCATAGACTAAAATAAAATATACTTTTTAGTGCCAAATACCTTTAGACTGGTTCCGCACTTAATATTGAATTACAACAAAGAATCTGTGCATAAAGATTACAATTAGAAAACCAGTCTGTTCTCTCATCACTATGCCATACAGATGCTATAAATAGAATTCGAGGTTGAAAGTAGAACAAGGTTTGCTATAAACAGAACATCATACTGTTAGGAAAGTTCATGCAAGTCCGCGGACAAGCATACTTATATTGTAGTTACGCAAAGCAGTCTTGTCTAAAATATGGTCTGTGGGATTAATGGAATATTAACAAAAATGAGATTTTTGGAAGGTGGATATACAGAAAAAGCATAATCCATATATGTTTATGCATAACACATAATTTAGTAAGGAAAAAAATCATAATGACTATGCCAAAAGCATAATGGTTGGCATGTATTCGTCGGGTACAAAGGTTAGTCTAAATAAATTTATTAATTAATAGCGTGCAGTTCGATCATTCACAGCTACCACGGTGTGGACACTTCAGACCAAGTAGTGCAATGTACTGTTGGTCTCTGCCGCCAATCCAAATATTTTTTAAAAATGCAGAGAACAATTTGTTGGTCTATGATTGTACATGTCTTTCATGTTCTAACGAGTACCCGGTTACTCGTTAAATGGCGCAACAGATACCCGGGTGAAGTTTTAAGTAATTTTTTACAGCCCTAGTAGTGACAATGGGCCTGATTTGATTAAATTATAGGCCCTAAACATCTTCACAAAAGAGTTATCTGACAGGTCAGTCTCTGAAAATAATTAGTCAAGTGGAAAAACCACAGTGGAAAGAAAGCCCCATGATGATGAAATATGATTCAACAGTTGATTCAAAACAAATGCCCCAATACCTCTTGAAAAGTTTTCAAAGAAAATTTACAAAACAAACAAATAGTGTGCTAGGAGTTAAACAAAAAAAAAGAATATCACTTGCCAATTTACATTTTCTTTGTGAAATATTAGAAATTGATCTGAAATTAACTACCGTTTTGTTAAATAATATATTGCATTTTACTGTTTTTAAAAACCCCACAATTAAGTTTTTTATGATTCAGGATAAAATAGTTGTTTGTGAGTTTGTCAGATCATAATTTTTAAAAAAATAGGAACTGTTGATGAAGACCTGAATCATTCATGAGAAAATGTATTCATCATAGTTTATGAATATGTTTATGAATGATGATGACCCAATTTGTGACGTATGAACTGTTCATAAATTCAGTTCATAATATTCATGAACTGTTCAAGAACAGTTGTGAGGTATTGGTTCATGAACAGTTCATGAATTGTAATTATTTTTATGAACTGACCATTTTCAGTTCATGCACATTCATGAATGGTTCATGCTAGTTCATAAATTATTCATGATCATTTCGTAGGGGACTTAGAGAGGAAAAAAACTAAAATGTAAACAAGCAAATACGTTCTTTTATATTATATATTTGTGTTATGTTTCATAACTATCTTCACTAATTTTAGTACTGACTATAGCTGTAATAATAATGAGGACTTTGTAAAGCGCCTAATCTTACGAAGCTCTAAGCGCTTTACACCATCAATAATGATATGACTACACTACAGAACATCAAATGATAAAAACAATGAAATTGGAAAACATAAAAACATGCTGAAAACATATAAGATACAAAACACGATTAGGTCGCTAAGTTTGTCCCTGCAGTCGAAACAGGTGAGTCATAAGAGCACTCTTAAAAGGGACCACTGTGTCTTTGTGACTAATTTCAATGGGCAATTCGTTCAACGTCACCAGGCCCTGGTGTGCAAACGAACGTTGTCCATATGACTTTGTTTTCACCTTGGGAACAATGAGTATACGATTATCAGAAGAAGAGCTTAAGGATCTAGCTGGTGTATACACATGGGTGAGGCGGGATAGGTATGTTGGACTGGAGTCTATCATTGAAACATAGCACAGAGAACAAATTTTGTGTTTGATTCTTTATCAAATTGATAGCCAATGTAGGGTACAGAACAGTGGTGAGGTGTGCTCTGATCAAGCTGTACTTTCAATATGGAAAATTTGATACCCATAAGGTAACAGGTATAGGTGTAAAATAATTCAGTTCAGGGACTGGAAGTAGAACATTATGTGACATCGTGATTGTTGCCATATACTTGTATGCAAGGCCCAATTAATTTGAAAAATGTAACGCTCATTGCATCATGCATATCTGAACTGCTCAGGTGGCCTAGTGGTTAGAAAATCTGCTGCGGTAGCGGGAGGTCATGGGGACAATCCCCAGCCGAGTCATACCAAAGACTTACAAAAATGGTACTAACAGCTGCCTCGCTTGACGCTCAGCATTAAGAGGTTAGTGTTAGGACTGGTCGGCCTGGTGTCAGGATAATGTGACTGGGTGGGACATCATGCTACGTGTCTGTGGCATGATGCCCCAGTGCGAGACATCGCTATAAAATGCCTCACTGCAGATTTCACAGTGATATGACTGAAACATTGTTAAAGGTATGTTACAAATCCTAATCAAACAAACAAACAAAACAGCATCTTGCATAGTCTTCATGAAATAAGATGATCATATAAATATATTTTCTGCAAAACAGAAAAATCTCTGAACATTTAAATGACAGCTTTTTTAAGTTAAATAGTTTGTAAATTTTCACTTATTGCGTACTATATGTGTTATATGGATATACCACACCCATCCACCCCGCTGATGTATCAATGCCCGTTTGTGTTACCAATAGCCTTAACCCTTTAGCTATGACTGCTGCATTTAAGCATCTACGGTAAATAGCTCGCAAACCCCACTGACGCATATATGCTGTGCCGATAAGCCTAGTTTACTAAACCCAGTGTCGCTTATGTGCATCAAGTTCAACAGTACTCAAAACCCCAGTGTCACTCATGTGTGCACTATACCACTGTGTTAATCAAGCGTTGATTGGTTGAAAGTACAAAAATGTACATATTTTTGATTATCATAACCAATGAGAGGACTGTTTACTCAACATTTTGATGCAAGTTGGAAAGCTGAGAGGTTAAATTTAGAAACACTAAAAATGAATTTTCTGCGGTTTATGAAACACATGTTTTCGACATAAACAAAGATGGATTCCAATTCAGATATCGAAAAGTTTAATGGATCATTCTTCAAAAATGGATCATATATTGATGTTAGTCCCCTTTCAACACCAGATGCAAATGATTTTTAATCGGATGACAAAGCGAACGTAGTTTCAATTGCACAATGGAGTGACGACCTTGCCGTATTCGAAACCAATGTTTTTTATTCTTATGTTGGTTCAACAATTAAGCTTAGACCACTAAGCAATGAAAGATTTTTTACTCAGATTTATTCCTGAATATCTGGTATAAAATCTAATGAAAGAAACAAAAACAATTTTGTAAAGAAAATAGGGGACCAAAAGCATGACATGAAATGTTATGAAATCAGCATCACATATGTGGGCATTAGTCCTACATGTAAGACATAGCACATGTTGATTTTGTTTAGGTGCTATACATATATTGTAATATACATGATAACATCGTCATTTTATGTGTGGATAATTACTGTTTTGAGAGGTACCACTCACAACATCGTAATTAGAGTGAACTTTATTCATGTTTTTATATGTACATGTGAAAATATTGGATTTATTTTGTGGGATTCAAAACAGTTTATATCACTGGGATTTCTTGTTAAATTGGATATAGGAGTATATAAAGTGGAAATATATGAATAACAGACACTATACAAGGTAAGCTGTTTATTATTTCACTGAAATCCCCCCCCCAAAAAAAGTAAAAGCTAATGAAATAATGAATATAAATGTAACCTTGTTTTTATTGTCAGTTTCTGTAGTCAGCCTTGGTGATGCTCTAGTATTCAGCCTAGCAATCAGCCTCAGTAGTCTTAGTAACTGATATGATACCACTGAGCAGTAGTGAAACTGCACAAAAGCTGTAGTAGTTAAAGCCTAAAGGGTTAAAGCGTATTGATAATAACAAATACTTGGTTTTGGCTTATCAATAACAACTGGTTTGAATTACCCTTTATAAAAGTGCAGATAGTAGAGCTGATCTGGGGTTGGGGCTGATGAATTTTTGCCCTGAACCAACTTGACTAGGATAATGTTGGCTTTGATCAATTAGCTGGTTTCCATAGTCTACCAATGCAACAGGTGCCCACATCTGTTGATAACTGTTAATGTTTGTATAAAACAATTTAATAACACAAAAAGTTAATGCAAACTCATTTACTTACCGCCGAGAGCCCATTTTATCTTCTTTTGGTCGCTAAATCATGAGAAAATCATCAATTAAATACTTTTACCGTCACAAAATAGATGCTTCTTCTCCTAAAGCCTCGTTTTCGTTTTAAACAGACTTCCTCTTTGGAGAAGTCATTATGCCCAATTAAGAGGGAGATGTCATTAATTTTCTGCAAATTTCTGCATTAATTATCACCTCAAAACTGATATGAACAAGATGTATCGCACTTGAAATCAAAAGAGAAATACTGTTGCGGGTCGCACGCGTCCATTAGAAAATGATGTGAACAAGATCATGTTCAAGAGGCAGAAGGTTGCGCGAACTAGTCGATCACTGCAAAGGATTATAATAACACTTTCATAATGAAATAATAGCTCACGGTGAAAATAGATTGACCGCAACGTACAAATGCATACAAGGAAGTCCGCTTAAACTTATACATATAGAATAGATTACCTGAATACTGATAGTTAACTTAATAACATTTATTGGGCAGAAAATATCAGTGTCATAGGAAGGAATTAGATCATATGGATGAATGTCGGCAATTCTTCGAAGTATTAGATTACAGGAAGACGTTTAGTGGAATGGATGATTATCGCAAACCCCTTGAAAAGTTAGTTAATACCATGGGTGTCCGCAAAACTTTTTCCATGAAGGGTATGGTACAAATATGGTGGTCAGCTATTACGTTTACAGATGTAGCTCGAACATGTTCAGATGTGAAATGGGGGTGGGGTGGTCCTTGCCCCTATGTACGGGCACCTATGGGTAATAAATACAGCAATACACAGCTTATTACAAATAGTTATTGCAGTCCTAGAACTAGTTTCCTTCTCAACAACAATAAATGGAAACCCCTTTTAAAAAAAATGAAATATAATAACTTCAAACCATGTGCGAAATGAATATGATAAAGCAGTTGTAATTGGGTATCTGTATTGTGAATTGGTGGATGGCTAACAAGTAATCCCAATCTCAGATAATAACAGTACAGTCGACTCCACTTAACTGCACATCGGTTAACTGCACACTCCGGATAACTGCACATAATCACGCCGGTCCCGTTTTTCCCCAATGCTTAAAAATGTATTGTGCCGTACTCCGGTTAACTGCACACTCCGGCTAACTGCACGGTCTCGTGACGGGCCCGAGGGTGTGCAGTTAACCGGAGTAGACTGTAGTAGATAACTATTCTCTCTCTCTCTCTCTCTCTCTCTCACACACACACACACACACACACAGACACACACACACACACTACTGAAATATTTTATTTTTTTACTGTTCATCTATTTGTTTTTACTTCAATTTATCCACTGAATTTTCAAAAACTTCCACAAATGGAAGAGATGCTATTGTAGCCTCGTCCATTGACCATTAAAAGGGAGGGATGGGGAACACATGAGCAAATGCTTAGACAATGATTTAAACAACATGCTCATTCTAGTTTAAATTATGTACGTACAAATACCTTGCTTGGGTGCCCGGGAATTGTTGGAAAGGTTACGGTGCGAAGGCTGAAGATTTTATATTGTGTCCAGCTTTCGATGGTCAGATTAAATAATGCCCAACGCCCACCCACCCGATCCACCACCATCCCACCCACCACCCCGTTTCTCTTCTTAGGGATGTTGATGTTGTAACTGTAGCATAATATAACCAGCAAAACACATATAAACCGCACAAAGTCCAAAAAGTTATGTCACGGAATTGTATAACCCTTTTATTTATTAAATACATGTAATAGAGTTTCGTTTTCGGCGTACAACGATACCCGATGGTGATTAATGTATGTTGTGTCGTATTTCAAAATAGTGAGTTTGGTCCATCCTATGCCGCACGTGCGAAGTGCTTTCGATGGTAAGAACCGATGACCTTCAGTGCACAGACAATATCTGTCTATAAATACCTCACGGTATGCACATATCTTTACATTACGGGTGTCTTGTCAGACAGTGGTCTACTATAAGGACTTGCACATCTTCAGCTGTAGATGTAAGTAAGTTTATTAATTTCGTGTATATAATATATCATTATGGTACTATCACGTCTATTTGTGTATATTTGCTATGTAGCAATAGTTTACGCAGTATAATGCACATATTTATATTATTGTTTGAGACTTAGCAAGTGACTTATATTAGTACTAGTAGGTTACACTTCAAAGAAATGTTTAGTACAGTAGGATTCTTATCGAGCAGGGTTAGTTTTACTTCTGAACTTGTTTGTAGTTAGTGTGCCTGTAACGTAATCTGTATAACTTACAGTGTATAACATTTTTATGCCCGTGTCATATATAGTACACGGTATTGGATGGTTTTCAGATGTCCAGTGTCTGGAGTGTTTACGAGTCCATAGTGCCCGGTGTTGTCCAGAGTCTAGAGTATCCAGAGCGTCCGGAAAGTGTATAGCTGTCTGAAGGTGTCCAGAGTGGTTAGAGGGACCCGAGTGTTCCAATTTCTCGGAGTGATCGAGATCTACGTGGTGCAAGCTGAAAAGCCAGACACAAATATTAACCGCATCAGCTGTAAAGCTGAACTGTAGCAGTAGTGGAGCTGAAATAATATGTGCTGACGACGGAGTGTTATCTCTTTGCATATAATCTTGTAGCCGTGGGCTACTTTTGGGGTTCGTAAAACCCATTGTATCTATCGGGACTGTAAAGATAAAGTTGCAATATCTGTCGTTTTCGTTTGCATAATTTTCACTGAGTGAATTCATTTTACTACACGAGTAAAATTCTAAATTATTTTCTAGCTTGAGTAAACTATATTCATGCAGCCATTGTGAATCATTCACCCCTATTGTTTGTATTTTGTAGAGCAATTTCTTTGTATTTTTCATTATTACATTTGTGCATTCTTGAGTTAAAATTAATCCAATATTTAGATTAAATTTACACGCACGTATTCATAATTAAATGTTCATTCAAGTCATTCATGATTAAACATTGTATTTATATCATCGTCAAAAGTGTTATGTTGTGAATCCGGAAATCCCACCAGGTTATCTTGTGTTACGGGGTGGCGTATATAATGATATTATATACCCCACCTCTTTTGGTACTCGGTATCTTGATGACCGCCATCGATATAATTGCACTGGTTCGAGTAAATAGAAGTGGTGAAGATCTGAGCAAATATATAGAATAAACAATCACGAGCCCCCGTACAGATAAACAAACAATTTAATCAATTACATAAAACAACTATCTGAAGTCATTACATTAAAAATATCTCGGCTTTTAGAAACAAAACTTTCTAAATTTAGAAAGGAAACTACAAATGGATTCAAATAAGAGTTGATCTGTTTACTGATAGATTTAGTTCATCATAAGATCGAGTGAACAATCGAAGTCAACGCCTTGTATGATTTTATAACCGGTTCTTCCTTTCGCTCGACTTCCACTGTAGCTATTCAGGCGCCTGTATCTCCGGATTCCACTCTCAACAATCCGTCCCCAGGATATTTAGTATTTATACGTATCACGATTACGTCATAGGGTTCCACTTTTCAGATTTTCCCGTCTCAGATTGCACTCTTAAGTTCAATCTCAAGACTGTACGTCAACGCTATTTCCTCCCTTTTTAATAAATATAAATAGAGACAACCTAAATTTCCTGTTATTTATGATACCGGGAATTTTGCAATATCCCGCTCGTTATCAGATATTTATATTAGTGTTAAACAGATGATAAGACTATCAATCGACTCCTCATGACCTATAATGACCCTATTTAAACGAATGTCTAATTCGTCACGCATTAACACCACTCAGTTATACAGAGAACACGATGCCTAGCGGTTCTGAGCCCGCCACAAGTACACAGCGAATCAACGAGATACATTTACAATCAGTTACGTCATTTCAAACTCGCTCTAAATCGTACGTGAAATCTTCTAAATTAAGTGAAGTGACATGGATTCTCGTAAACATATTAAGTAATGTAATGCATTCAAACCTAGTGTTTATGCCAACACGACAACAAATTAAACAATTCCTCAAACTTGTCTAAAGATTAATGTACGACTTCCTATGCATAACTCAGCATCGTTATACTTCAAAAACCACATTATTATACGATAGTATTCGACAAAATTCATGCAAATATATATATATATATATATATATATATATATATATATATATATAGATATATATAGATAGATATATATAGATAGATATATATAGATATATATATATAGATATATATATAGATATATATATAGATATATATAGATATATATATAGATATATATAGATATATATATAGATATATATATAGATATATATATAGATATATATAGATATATATATATAATATATATATATATATATATATATATATATATCTATATATATATATATATCTATATATATATATATATATATATATATATATCTATATATATATATCTATATATATATATCTATATATATCTATATATATATATATATATATATCTATATATATATATATATACCTTTGCTGAAAACGTCGATCCAAAAAAGTTTGTCTGATTGCTTGGACAACTATTTTTTTACGAGAGACATTTCTTTTTCTTGGGGGGGGGGCACCAGACAGATCCCCCCCCCCCCCAATAAAAAAACGTCAAAAAGTTTTTATGTGTGTTTGTGTACCCCCAGGTATGTTGTTAGTTTTTTATTTTGATTTAACTCCCCATTTAATTTTTCCCCATCGGGGTTATATATTTGATTCGGGGTATTTTAGTATCCCTAGTGTTATTTCTGTAGATCCTTACTAGGTGGGAATTGATCTACCCACAACTAGTAGTCTACTTTTATATTTGTTTTGACCATGGCTAGTGGTCTCCTATTTCCTTGTGTTTGCGATTTGTGTTGGTGCTATATGTCTGTTGCTATATAAGGTATATACCTTGTATTTGTGTAAAGGATTGCCATTTCGTTCAAATTTTTACCAGTTGTCTTACTTTATGTCTTCTCTAAATGGAAGACATGTATTTTTTAATTATTTTTTTTTTTATTATAGTTTCAATTAAATTTGAAACTTTGTATATATTGAGATGTGTTTATTTAAATATTTAGTATGCTTCAATATATCTAATAATATTTATATTCTTAGGTCCGTCTGCCTTGAGACAGAATCTGTACGAATTTATTTGGTTGTACAGTTCCTGTCTCAATTTGGTCCGGCCTTTAATTATTTATTTTAATTAAGAGTAAAAAAAAATCCAAATTGTTTAAGTTTTAAGTTCCCTTAAATAGGAGCCATGTCTATTACGGGAGATAGACATGGCAGGTAAAGTATGGATTTAGTATCCAGAGAAAAAAAGGTGTGCATTAACATAGTAAACTTTAATTAAATTTATGGGTGATATTTTCCAAACTCTGCCACAGGCCTGCTCACTTCGCGTAGCGCCATGTGATTTAGCCCCATGGCGTCCTCATATGTACTTTCCCCTCACATGATATGTAATAATAAAAGTAAAAATAATGATCAAAAAAATCTTATATGCGGTCATATAAGAATTAGACGTGGTAATCATTCACAGTAGTCTATCTTTTATTGTTGAAGCGTATCATGTATGTGAAAGCTGGTAAAGAAAAATAGTTGAAGGACTTTGTATCCTTCTGATATCTAGAGTATATTTATAAAATGTTTCGATTTTATATTTATATGTGTAAAAAGCGCATCAACGTTACTAATTCTCTCAGTATACTGTAGTACATACTGGTCTTTGTGAGTTGTGCTCACGCAGTTCCTATTACCGATTATAAACCTGTTGATTTCCTAGCAGTTTGTTAGTTTCTGACTGTAGTAAACGTAAAGAGTTCTCACCAATATTATATTTGTCCTGTGAGGATGTTAGGAATTTATGGTGGTATGCATCCATAATAGTCTATTTTATGTAGTTTAAGAGTATCATGTATGTGAAAACTGATTAGGGCAATGTTAAAAAATTTGTACTAATGTTTCACAAAATACCTCTGACATGTTTCGATTTATATGTGTAAAAAGCACATAAAGGTAACTAATTCCTATTACTGTATTGCGAAGGTACTCCTTCCTAACAGTTTACTAGTTTCTGGTTGTGGTAAAAGTAAATAATTCTCATGTAGTTTTCATATCAGATGTTGTATTTGTCTCATTAATTAGATATTAAATGAATAAATTACATTAAATTATTGACTTGTATTGTGGGGCTTCTTCTTATGTGTAAATTAAATTTTAGATATTATAATATGATTATATTTTTAATTATCTTATTATTTTATATTGTAGAATTCAGGGGCATTGGGCCTCTCGTCCTAGTTTTAAATAATAATGATAATAGTAATGATAATATTGATACTAGTAAATAGTGAAAAAATGCTCAATTGTAGCGTTCAGGGTCATTGGCCCCTCGTCTGTCTGGTCTCTAATGTCGTAAGTGTATTTAAGGTTTTTGTTCTCTGTTTGATCGTTATTCGTGTCAGTCGTTTCCATTTCGTTTTTCTGAGTTTTGATTTAGTGGGGTTAAGTCTTGATCTTCATGTTCTTCCGATGTTTCTGATAGGTTTACCTTTTCTATTTTCTTTTCCATTGCTCTGCGCCTGAGTTTACTTGATGTTTTCTGTCTTGGCTGCGGCCTTTCTGTAATGGTTGTAGGCTCCTCGCTAGGTGACGAGCTTGAAAGGGTGTGGTTTTTCCTTTTTCTTTGGACTGGCACAGGTGTAGAAGCCATTGGCGCCATGCCACTCGTGTCCGTCGTTGTATCTAAAGGTTCTATACCCATTTCTTGTTCCTCTATTCCCTCTTCTATGTGGAGGCAGTCGTACCGATTGCTCATCTTTAGAAGGGCTGGTGGGATTTTTCTCTTAGCTGTTTTGGTTGGGGTGCGGAAGATGTCTTCTTGAGGTATTACTTCTTCCCTCCTCTCCACTTGTGGTTCTTCCTGCTGCTCTGGGTCCACATTATTTTGTTGTTGCTGTTGTTGTTGTTGTTGTTGTTGTTGATTTTCAGATTCCGTATTTGTTGCCACTTTTGCCGCGTATGAGTTTGGGTCGCGTGACTTTTGTGGCACAGTGCAGTGTTTCACTCAGTGTCCGATGACTTTACATCTTGGGCAGGGGCGATCTTTGTCGCATCCTCTATACCTTGAGCGACAAAGAAAGCCCATAATGTAGAAGAATGGCGGTACATGTTTGGCCTCTGCAGCGGGAACTCATATTATTCGCTCTCCATTCTTCACATCTTTGTGGCCATAGCAGGCTGCTGGCTTGTCTTCTCCTACGTGTATCTTATGTATGGCCATTAGTTTTTCTGATACCAGTGCGGTAGATACTTCATGGGGCAAACCCGAAATAAAGACATCTATCGCCTTTGGCTCTATGTCCCTCACTATAGACCCTGTGTCATAGATCTTAACTCTTTGTCCTACGATTTTCATTTATGTCTGTTTCAGTATGGGCCTCTGGCTCTTGGGGTACAGGATATACTTATTCCTGCCCCCCTACTGTAATGCGTCGATTTCTGCTAGATTTATTCCCAATATCTCTATTTCGGTCAGCACTTCCCGTTTGTCTGGGGAATATGGTGCTTGTTCCGAAATCCAGTGTCTGGCATCCTTCCCTATGGTAGATCACCAGTTTCTGTTTGCCTAACTCACCCTCTACCACAATATTGAAGAAATCGGTGATCTTAGCAGCAGAGGGGGCGAATCCTACAACTTTTTCCAGGCGTTCATTCGCTATTCCGAGGCTTTCTACAAATGCTGTCCTTTCGGCAAAATAACGCTTCAGTGAAATCCTAAGGGATTTTCCAGCAAAAAAATAAAAAATGACGCCCCCCCCCCCCCGCCGCTGATAGTTAATAAATTATCCTTGAAATTGCTAGCAATTTAAGATGAAAATGGTTTACGACTTTACAAACAGACTAATCGCTAACACCTCATCTTGTAGATCAATTAGATTATTGGACTGGTCAGTGAGTCTAAAATTAATTCTCGTTAGCGAATTATTATGACATCGCATATAGACTGGATTAGTTGGGTCCTCAATTATTAGAAATCCGGGTGGAGCTGTTGGTGCAAAAGAGTATAAAATATATCCCTGCTGAGCTTGATTTGATTGCTCGAGATTAATTTGATAGCTTCCTTCGATAGCATCACATACTAAATTGAGCGCAATCACTGTGGTTACATTGACGTTATGTGGGGCAATATGTCTACCACCGCCATCTGGATCATTATTATATTTGAGGATGGTTGAATCTTCCACGGGGAGATTTCTTTTCCATGTGTTGTAAATTATTTTAAAACCAATAGCGATGGTGTCGTTAAGTTGTTTCTTTAAATCTGGTACTTTATATCCGGATAGTTTAAATGTTGGAATATCTTTAACGGGGATATTATATTTTTTTGCAAATTCTGTTCTCGACATGGGGGAATCATCATCGAGTATATCCTGAATAATTTGTAAATTAAATTTTTCCATATCATCAATAATTTTTGTTACATGTTTCTATGACGCTGATAAATTCATCTCGAGTGAGAGTACCAGATTTAAGAGATATTAACACTAGTGAAAAATCATTATTCATTGCTTTGAAATTTTCAATAATTCTAGGTTCGTTAACAAAATGATGTCCCTCTATTTCCTCCCCTTCCCTCTCTCTCCCAGTTGGTTGGTATCCGATGCCCAAAAAATCTATAGTAATTCTGTGATCTTTATAACTCTTTTTTGGATTATCGGGTTTTATCACGTCGGTGACATAATCGGATTTTTGTGGTTCAGGTTTATAAACCTGTTCTTTCCGTTCAGGTCGTATTTCAGGCCAACCTAACACTGTTCTTATTGAGCTGTTATAAATATCCACGGCGTATCCCTCTGTGCTTATTTCAATCGCGGATGATAACGTCGGTTGATGAACTTTAATAGCAATTTTCGATTCTTTTCCAGTAATCGATTTTATTCTACGTTGCAATTCAGCATAAATTTGTTCAATTTGGTACGACCCAGTTGGTATGGAAACAACATTCCAATCTGGGTTTCCATCTTCACGTTTTTTCCACGCAAATACTAAAGAATTATTTGGTTGTTGACCACCAAATGGTTTGGATCGTATATTAGGCCAATTGTGATACACTCGTAGTTTTGCCAGCGCTATCTCCTTCACGGAAATCGGAGAAGGGAAATTCACACTGAATTCAGGATTCGTTGAGGTTATTGAGATCATGCTGGTTTTCACCGGGTTGGTATTTTCTGCTATTCGTTGAAGTAGTTCTTGCGATGTTGCCATTGTTATTATACTCATGTTGTCGCTCTAATTTTGACATCACGGAATCATAAACACGTACCATCGCTGAAAACTCGTCATCGGTAATTACTGTATCATCGAGTGACGACGATATCATCGAGGATAATTGCGAGTACGCGGTTGATACAGCATGGAACTTAACCGCGTAATCTTGCAGTTTGCGTTGGCTGCATGATGATATTTTTTTTGTTATCCCGGTTGATATACCCGCAATTGTAGCCACCGCAGAAATGCAAATTGGAACTACGACCGGACCAATCATTGTAACGGATGCGAGTATTATTCCGGCGCCAGCGAGAACGCCTGACACCGAGTACACTGTAACGTCAATTGCGGTAATTCTCCTGCGGTATTTTTTTTTTTCATTGCATACTCCTCAGCGAGTGTTTTGAGCTTCATTGAAAATTCTCTGACCGTATCCTAGCGATATTGATGTGATGTCATCGTTATTTTAAATATTCATCGTTGAATTAAACACTTTCATGTGCGGGATTTTTGGGTATATTTGCTACAAATTCTATCACATATGTTATTGGCGATCTAACTCTAACAACTTGAATAGTCGATAATATAAAAATAGTCAAAGTGAATTTTTCATTAATTTGCTGTGTTATTATATTTACAGCGGTTTGGTCTTGGCCTATACCGCCATAATTATCTCTAATATTAAAATTATCCCCGCCAAATGTAGTTAACGTAAATCGATAGATACCTGCTACGGCTGGAGTAAAATTTATTCGATCATTAGTGTCTTTTACCCAATCGAAATTTCCACTAACAACCGTGTAAACAATATTGTGGATATTCGCTACGGTGTGTGGAATTTTTATCTTGTCGAGTCGTTCGATCATTTTTGAAAAATCATCTTTGACGGCATCAACTGTTGTTTTACTATCCTCGATATATTTTTTAATATCAGCGATTTCATTAAGTTTTTTGATTATTTCTGAATATGTAGTTTTAACGTTTTCAGATGTTGTTGTTGTAAAAAAATTATCAGTGACGTCATTAATGACCTTTTCATCATCAATAAACGAATTAATATCCGCAAGTGGTGGCGTAACTACTATTGGAGACCCAAAGAACTTATGAATGACATTTTTGCGAAATTGGTTATAATTTTTCACATGATCGTCACATTCTTTATCGTAGTTGGCAAGTGTAGTTGTGATCGTAGATATAAGTGCGCCCGGTTTGAGATTGCCATCGTTGGAATAAAACGCTATTGTGTTTTCAGCAACATCGCGTTGTCGTGTTAAAATGTCATCCAACGACACATTACTGGTTTTCAATTTGCCCTGGCGATTTTGAAATACAACTATTTCCCCGGGATCAACACTTGCTAAATTCAACGTCTCAGCGATTTCATCTTCAATTATTTTTTTTACATCCTTGATAGAATCCGCAGATGTTTCCGCTGTTGGTTTCCACATTGAAAAAGAACGTCCCCAAATATCAATCAGTATTGTTAGCGCAACTTGTGTTTTCAATTTATGGATTTTTTCACTAAAAACCTTCCACTGGTATATTCGTTTACAACCACATGGGGGGGGGGGTGGTTTCCCCGGTGGAAAAATCTTTGAATTTTTACTAAAGGATTTTAATGATATTTCCGCGAGGACATTTAATACTTTACGGCCACATATTGGTGGATCATTTAATTGTTGTGTTGGCAGCGTGGAATAAAAAATCGGAATTGAGCGATTAGATATATACCGCATAAACTCTTTTGGTGGGACTAACCCATATGAATCAAAATAAACAATCCCATGTTGATCAATCGTGTATGCAACCCAGTGAGTTCCCTCACCGTTGGAGTTATCAAGATTGGTGATACCGGTTTCAACGTTATTTGGTTTTCTCGGTAATTGATCTCTCATAAAAATCCCTCTGAAGTTTTTTATCGCTAGATTTTAACAGCATCAATTAAATCAAAAATGGACATGGGGATAATTGGTTTCTCTAAAAATCTTCGATTTTCCACTAATAAACCGTTCCTGGTATTCTTAAGACGCTCCCGCTGTACCATGAATAGTTCCTGGTAGTCTTAGACCCTTTCCCTTTTTTTATAACCCTGCCCAGTTGCTTTCTTTAGTGCCATCCCTGCCGCGGTACCAACGGCTCCCAACGCCGCCGCTTTCGCCACCGCTGGGGCAGCCGCTAATCAATGCTGGTAACGCAGCTAACAATGGAAATATACCACCTGATTTTATCATGTTTTCGACTGCAGCCTTTGAAAATACAATTTGAACCCCTCGCTTATTCTTTAGCGCATCATTGAAATGTTTTATTTGACGATCCGTCAATGATATTTTATGTGTAACGCCGGACAGCTGCGCTGGTTTCAACGTTATTGAGGTTCCGCATTCTTTAGCGGACTTTGATTTTAATTTCTTGACTTGACCATCAGTCAGCTTGACACTAACAACACTATATGGCATTTTATTGTAAAAGACATTTATGCTTTCAATTGATCTAATTGTGAAAATCCATAGGTGAAAATTTCAAGGAAAATTTCCATTTTCAATTAAAGGTTTTCCACTGGTACATCAATAAGTTTCATTCGTCCGCCAACCCCTTCTAACAACATTGATTTATCACTGAGAATTACAGCAACCGCTCTGTAATTTGGGATAAGGACAATATCCCCCGCCGCATTAGTTGGGCGTTTCACACGAGCTCGAAAATGTATATCAACAACGGATGGTCTCATTAAATCAAGATGTTCAAGTGAAAAGTAATAAATCGGATAGAAGCTTTTAAAATCAAGTTGCGATATTTGTAAACCAGTATCAACATTTTGATCACGACCCATATATGACAGCATTCTATGATACACACGTGCTATGTGGTTTTTGTCATAATCAAGCTGTATATCCTCGGATGGTTCCTGTTGTCCGTTTATTCTCAGCGAAACCTCATTTACTCCTAATTTATCAAATATCACATGCCTGGATAGTTGACGACCTAATCGTTCCCTATTCTGCAGCGCAATAAATATATGACGTGGGGCTGAAACACCTTGTGTTGATGCCAAGTGCCATGTAAATGTACCATCTACATTATCCTCTTTGGCATCAGTCGTTGTTGTTAGCCAACTTAGCAATGATTTACCGCCTGTGTCCATAAATGAGAGTAGCCGCTCATCTGTGGTAATTGATGGGGTCAACACTGGCATCCACAATGCCAATTTAGTTAAAACAACTTTACCATCAGCAACACCATTAGTACGCCAGATTGCATCATTGTCATTACCCTTTCGCACTAAAGCTACTGTATGCTTCGCTCCATAGATGACTTTTCTGACGTTTCTACAGAATCCGAAAATATGATGCAACGGAATCGCACATGAAAATTGTCGACGCGGTCCTTGCAATGCCCCCTTTCGTGTTGCAAATCCTAAATTGAAATTACCGTTAACGTCTCTCATAATGTCAAAGTTGACGTCTCCTGCTAGTTTATTACAGCGTTCTGGATTAGCTGCTGCTTGTTGATCATTAATTTCAGTGCCGTGCGGCGTTAACAATTTAATGTACTGAAGGTGGTCAGGGTGATCAGAGGTATCCTTTGCAAACATCATAGACGGACCAGCCGACCTTGTATAATCATCAGAATATCTTGCTAGCCCGATTATTGTTGTTGCAACATCAACCTCACGGTCTATTGATTCAATTTCTTTTCCATCAATGAGATATCTTGCACTTTCAAATAACGCCATGATGCTATTATTAACAAAACCAACTTGGACCTTTGCGTCATCTGCATATGGTGTATCAGCTGCAACATCTGTTACGAGTTCTCCCTCGATTTCAATAAAAGCTTCACATGGCAAAAAGTATTTACTGTTATCTTGGACTTGAAGTTCAATTCGCTATCGTAAGTTGGCTTGTATTGCATGATAGGAATAGTATTGATAATCGCAGACAGAATCATCTTTGCGCACTGGGGCATCTAAATCAAACGCCGGATCAGCTGTTTTTTCTAACATTATTATTATAACACATTAGTGTTTTCAATTGTGAAACTTTGTAATCATCATCGTCGTTGAAAATTCTTTGAATTTCTTTATGGTTTCAAACCACTTCCTGCTATCGCGTTCATGTTAGCGCTATTTGTTGCATCAGTGGATGGCAACGGAGTCACTGGTGAAGCAGCCAACGATGCTAATTTTTCTTCCACTGCACTATTTATTGCTTTGCTGACACTTGCAGGCATCACTGTCGTTGATGGCAGTGGCAATGACGGCTGCGCTTTTCGTCGTCGCACCAATAACATTATTTTATCCTTTGCCGTAGAAAATGCCTTTCCTGCAAGATTTCCAACAGCGTTAATTCCTTTATCACGAATAACATCAATGGCTTTCATTCCTAATTGTTTAACTAATGGCGCTGCTTTTGAGGCCATTCTTGTAAATAACCCCGCAATGGTATTGCCGAAACCATCTCCGTAGTATGCTTTATAAACAGGTAATCGTGAGTTTGCCACATACACGCTTGTTGGTTTATCATGGTTGTAGTGCATAATCATCTTGTTATAAAAACACTAGTGTTTTCAATTGCTAGTAATTTCTAAATACTAGTGTGAAACTCTTTGAGTGAAAATGGAAAATTTCTTTGAAATTTTTACCTATGGATTTGAAACTCTTCGAGTGAAAAATCTTCGATTTTAGTCGCTGTAAACATCATGGTGGTCAAACCCATTTACTAATTCATCAATGAGTTCTCGATATACATCAATGTCCATGATACCGCCGGCAAATAATCGTCTGCAAATATCAGCTGCTTCATTAATTATTTCAATGGAGTTGTTTCCGGCTCGTTTTCCACCCACAAGTACCTCTAACCGTGATATGTCACTGAGAATATTACCAGGGCATGTCAAAGATTTTTCACTCGAAGAGTTTCCATCATTGACTTTGTCATTGCCGCTATCAGAAAAACCCTTTCCACTACTATATCCAGCTGCTTTGTTTTCTTTTAAATCATCTTCGGGCTGATCAGACTCCACTAATATTTCCGAATCCGATTGTAGTTTAGCACGTGAAAAAGATATTTTTTGCAGGTTGTTGTCGCCGCCGCTGCAGTCTTTGTGGTTTTTGTGATTTTTTTTTCATATTCATTATACACTGTACTCACCATTTTGAGATATTCAATATATGACGTATTGTCCTTGTCAACTTTACCTGTTTTAGTTTTAATTTTGTAAAATATATCAGCCCAATGTTGTAAACCTCTTTTATACTTGTGTTGTTCTGGTTTTAACATTTTTTTTCTGTTTTCATACGTCGTAACAACAAGTCCAGGAAACTCTGCTGGGTCAGTCTTATCAATTGTTGCTAACCCTTCTTCGTTAAATCGCGCGCGTAATTCATCCACTATTTCACCATTAGTCTTTTTCGGACCAGGTGTGTTTTTTGTAACAGCGCTGATGTCTTTTCAGTTTCCGCTACTATCTTTTCAAGCACACCAATAACAGGAACTTCTCGTCGCGCTCCTTTCTCAGGGATATCTCCGTATATCGCACGCTCTGTTGCCGTTTTTACATCTTTGGTCACGCTCGTTATTGGGGCAAATAGATGTTCACTTGAAACAGAAAAGTCAGTTTGCAGTTCTTGTCGTCGTTGAAGTTTATCACGTAATCGGTCTCTGACTGGTAAAAACTTCTTAATGGCTGCCAGTCTTTCTCCTGCCAATTTAGTAGTTAATGCTGTTGCGGTCATTATTGTAAAAACCCACTGAATTTTCAAATGCGACATCGCGAAAATCGTTTACGATTACGCATTTGACTTTACCGGGAAAAAAAAAGAATCCACCCGTAGATAAATTTTATTGTGCGTGTATTTACTTCCATAGGAATTCCATTCATAACGTGTGTGTGTGTGTGTGTGTTATCATTCACGATAGCGTGAGGGTCTATATAAGATTCTTCAATCAGCCGTTTAATGTTACGAACTTTAGAGGCTATCTCGGATCTAATCTGGTACTGTTGCTCTAATTTCTGTCTAATTGATTCAACGATACTGAATAACTGTATGAATACATTAACGTCGTTACGATACAACGAGGCATTAATTGATATTTGTATTCTTTTTATCAGCGAATACATCTTGGGTAAAACGTAACGACCTCGTTTTGATTGATCATCGATATGCTCATATTCAGACATAATGCGTTCAGTGTCTAGATTTTCTGATAATACAATTCCGCTATTTTTGAAATTTGAAATTTCAGCAATTATATTTTTTACATCTTGGATATCCATTATTATTATATCTCCAATTTGAAAAATGAAAACCCCATTGGCAATCTCGCTGACGCACTATGACGTCAGAGAGACCCAGAGGTTACTTTATTAACTTAATTAAGGACAGCACATACATGAAAACCCCATTTGGAAACCCCTTTCGCGTCAAATAACGTGAAAGGGACCCAGAGGTTACTTTATTAACTTAATTAACTTAGTTAAGGACAGCACATACATGAAAACCCCATTTGAAAACCCCTTTCGCCTCAAATAACGTGAAAGAGACCCAGAGGTTACATATACGACAACACATCTTTGGAACTCCTTGGTTGCCTTCACATCCAAGTAAGCCCAAAGGGGGCCCGAAACATAAATCTCCTAACGTGACAAATGTCATATTAGACCGCCCAGAAGATATGCTCCAAGCTCTGCTTGGGGGACGTCACTACATGTACTTACAATGCCGGTGATCTCCATCGAGTGTTTGGCAGATTGTAGGCATACATATTAATTAACTGAATTAAGGATGAATTATATACAATGATGATATATGATACAATGATGGGACAGCACTAGACGATACAAACATGAAACGACGGGGGTGGATTTTCTACGGCCATCCGACCAATCAAAAGCAACCCATGAAATCAACCCGGTTGCATGATTGACAAAAGACAACCACGCCCCGTGTCAATGGCGTGGGTTAGTTTTGATCGGTCAGATTGGCTTTTGAAAGCCCCAAGCTTAATACCTTTCATATGGTATATAAGGTGACTAATACAGCAGCGTCAATCCACAGGGTGTGTTATTTTATTTCCTTGAATACTTGTCAATGGTGTTTCACAGTATTTAAATGAGACTGAATATTTGAATAAAACACTAAAAAAAAAGAATACAGCTGTTAGCTAACAGTGTGTATTTCATTAGTTTTCATCGTAACGGATAATTAATTAATCGTAATAGACCCATGTCACGTAACTCTGTGTTGCGACTGTCACTGGAGGATTTATCTCCCTTGATATATGAAAATTGTATCCTGTGTGTTGTCTTTTTTGAAAGAGCTGATTTTTGAATTCCTTTTGCTACTCTTTGTACTGAAGGCCCACAAATGTCAAAATATCTACTGGCTTCATTCATTAAAATATTTTATCCTCGTTAGTTGATGTATCAAATGATTTTATGGGTCTCTTTCCAATTGATTTAAAAGTACCAATTCTGCCCTTTTTGATATTCTGACTCTGTGAGATAGCTTGGAGATTCGAAAGAGAATTATCGGCCTTGTTATTTTTGATATGATCAATAACAGATTCATCTTTGAGCAATCCATAAAAACATTCATATGCTATTCTGTGAATGTAATATGTCTTCTTCCCAACAGTAAATCGCAAATACCCTCTATTATTTACCCATCCAACCGGCTTCTTCAGAATACGGTGTCTCACAACACCATCACGGGATGCTTCATAATTGAGCACGGGGTGAGGTCTGAAATCTTGGCTCATTTGTATAATAATACTATTTGTCTAATTTATTATTTGCTTTAATTATAAGTCTTTGAATGTAATCTTGAGGTTTTTTTTTATAATTTTGTCATCGTTGGGGTCAATGACGGTATTTTTTATTCGCTTGTCGTAATAGCTCCCTGTATCGTTTGCCGCCACAACTGAGACACAACTGCGATTTTCCCCTTACCCCCACCCCACATCGGAGGACGGGAGGGGGGGGGGGCCAAAGGAACCGTTGCGAACGCTCTGTAAATGATACCCACATAATTCGCTTCTGCATGATTTGTTACACGGGGTTGTTGATCCAATCATAAGCCATTTGCAGTGATTCATTATATATAATTTTTTTATTTAAATACTTGTTTTAATTATATGACTGAGGAATTCGAGAGATTATCAGCAATTAAGCCCTACAAAATTATTAAATTCAATCTCGATAGAACCCTTAAAGATGTGCCAAAACGGGCAATAAATGATAACAGCTTGATAAAAAAAATTCGTGACTGTGCTGTTGAATTTAAGCGCGATGGAGCATCTCATAGCTGGTCAACATTTCGAATTGATGGTGTTGTTGATGCCACCATGAACGACGAAAACGCAGCTACGATAATATCACAACTTGACAGCAAAAAAGTATTTTTTTAGAGTGAAATTCATTATCCGTGTAGAATCAGGCAAATACGAGACAAATTTGAACCAATTCTCAAAGACAAGAAAACAGTCGTTGTTAGCTGTGATTCTATGCCGGGTTTGTTAACTGGAATTGACAAACCATACTATGAACGAGCATACCCTGAAACAGTAGTTGTTTATGGAATATATCCGTTAAATGAAAAACCTGATATAGGAAAACTAAAACCAATGAAGCAGTAAACGAGGATAAATTGTGTAGCAGAACGAATAACAGAGCATTTTACAAATGCATCCCGATGGAACAAACTAACTGATTTACGGCGTAGCAAAAAAGCTCGATGGGGTTTAACAGTCAAAGAGCGCGGAGTAACTATTAGCGATATAGCGAAATTAGAAACATCACTGAGATTTCCAATAACCGTTATGACGATAACCGGAAAAGTATTAATCGAATCAAAATATAACAAAAATGGAGCCCCAATTAAAATTATTGATCATAACGAACACGCATGGACATCCGCGGTCACAATATTTCCACGGAACAGAACAATAAAGTATATACCTGACGAATTCTTGGGAGAAGATTTCTCCAGGGATGGTTTTCTCGTTGAAGAGAAACTATTCGATGCTATTGCGCATTTGAGTAAAAACGACCCCGTATCAGTGTGGTTACTTCGCAGCGCTGAAAATCAAACGGATATTTTTGATCAGTTTGTGAGACCAAATGGTGAATTATACCGCACTGAAGCGTTTCACAACAAGATGAAAAAAACAGCTAGTTGATTTTTAACATGTGGCGAAGGCAGTAACAATGATGAAATCAACAATGAACAATTATTGACAAACTGTTTTACAATTCCGTCGGTTGCAGCTCATTTTGCAAGAAAGAAAAACACATGGAAACCAACACGAACTGAATTCTTGCCAGATATTGAGGCTAGTTGCCTCGAATTTAATCATGGTGGGTTATACAATAACAAATACGACCGTGAAATGAAGTATCATTTCAGTTGATATGGTTGCTTGTTATCCAGCGAGTTTTCTTGGTTATGGAGAGTGTACTGAGTATTTTAAACGATTTGGACACCCCATACATGAAATGACTCGTGTTGCGATTAATGGACCACTGCCTGATTTTGATGTAACCGGTTTTGCTCGTGTAGTATCATTTGAATTCGCAGCAGGACTTCATCGCTGTTGTTATATTTGGATTGGTAGACACTTCTGAAAAGAAGTGGCTGCCAATAGCGTTATTACGGTTCATGATTGATACAAAAATGTTAATTTCGTTGACAGTCAGTGAAACAATTATATCATATCGGAAACAAACTAATGTCTGGTTACCAGAACCAGAAAGTCTTGATAGTATAATTAACGAATCCAGAAAACATATTCAGGCAGATGAAAAATATATCATTGAGTGGTCCAAACGGGTATTTAATCAACGAAACAACGACGCAAAAGATCTCGGCAGAAGAATAATTGGAAAATTCATTCAGGGAAGGAAAAAATGTGACTATAAAAGATATTCTTCACGGTTGATTATAGATAACACCGAATATGACTTTGTAATTGCAGATGCAGCTTCTAAAAACATATATGTGGATCGTAAGGATGCTTTCTTGTCCGATGGAACAAAATTGGGTACAATTGTTACTTACAACGATGGACACAGTTCTCCGTATACACATTTGAGGTCGTCTGTGCTGGGTTATGCTTGTATCAATTTATTTTCAATGATAAATAGATTTCCTGACACTGCGGTTAGAGTTGCAGTTGATTCATTTTACATTGACAAAAAGTACATCAACGAGGTGATTAAATTTACTAGTGGTAGCAAAGCTACTGGTGACGAGCACTGGGGTACATGGAGAATTAAAAAGGAAACGCTGCGTGATTATTCTGAATCAACAGACGTTGAAATTAAAAATAATTACTTACACGGTGATAATTTATCAGAACGTTCTAATGCACCACCGATATCTGATCCAATATCTAGATATAAAACAGTTTATTTAAACGGTTGTGGCGGGTCGGGATAGACGACTCGTGCGATTGAATTATATCGAGGGAAAAATCCTACGGATTTCACAAATATGATTGTGCTGACACCAACCCATAGATTAGCGCGAGAGATAAAACAAAGAAACGTTGAAGCTTGCACTTATCACAGCTTTTTTCGATACAAGGGCGATGAATGGACCCCTGAAAGAATGGGTGAGAAATTCATTCCTGAAATCATTATTTGGGATGAGATATGTACGGTTTCGGTAGATGTATTAAAAATGTTTCTTGATTGGTTACTGCGCGCGAATACAAAAGTGATAATGTGTGGAGATCATGGCCAATCACCACCATTTGTTGGCAGGGGTCCACATGATTGGTTGAAAGGGTTTGTTGACTATTATGAAGAAATTGATACTGACTATAGAGCACTTGATGAACAATTACGTGAGGTCAAGAAATTAGTTAGATTACAACCGGATAGAATCCAATGTGAAATAATCAGAGAAATAATTCCTAAAACTCCCATGGAGGAATTTTGGGAAGCATGGAGACCAAATGATTTTGTAGTGGCAAGTAGAAAGATAGTCAGAGACACACTTCAGCGAAAGTTGTTTGAATTACACAAAGAAAAATTTCCAACACTTCCAACACCGCTGTCTTATAGACCCTCGGATACACGAAAGCAAAATATTGAAGTTGAAATTCCAGGACGCCTGACAGAGTCAGGAACAGAAAAACAAACACTAGTGTTAAATGATATTGTGTTGGTTGATATCAGTGCTGTCGAAGACGCATTGCGTACTGATAAATCGCCATGGACGCTAGGTTACGTAACGACGATACATTCCTCTCAGGGATTAACTATATCGGATACAATTGTTTGGATAGTCGATAATCGCATTGAGTGGTCAAATTTAGTCTATCTTGCAGTATCCAGAGTACGGCGAATAAATCAACTTCGAAGAATTGTTTTCGATGATGACACCACAATGGATGATATTATTGGCGATGCTAGCATCGTTGATGTTAAAATTATTGATAAAAAACTCTCCGGTTACGAACAACAAGACAAAACAAACAACGAGAATTTGACATTGATGCTGAATTAATATTTGCACTAAAGCAACAACAGAATAATCACTGCGCGAGTTGCAATTGTATAATGAGTTGGCAGTATTCGGATAAAGAACCTTCCACAATTTACCGTAGACAGAAAAAATAACAGTCATATCAGAAACAATGTGATGTTGACTTGTCTCGAGTGCAATAGACGCAACGGCTCTAGTTAAGACCATGCGGCGGCAATTGAGTATCGTCAGGAATCACTTTTAGTTGTTCGCGTGTAAAACCCCGCTGAGGGGCAGATGAATCCAATCTATAAATTGCTGGTCTACCAGTTGATCGTGTTACAGTAGATATTTTATGCGTAGTGACACTCCAAATAGGATCAGTAGCATTTTTACCACCTTCAAGCTCTCCTGGTTCATATAAATATCTCAAGATGACATTGCCAAGAATTGGCTGGGAAAAGCTAGCGTTTCGTGGTTGTGGTATATACTTTTTTTAATTGCTTTCTTAGGTTTCATATTGATTATTCGAGTAATCTCGTTATTTAGCGCTGCAACTACCCCTGGTAACCTTTTGACCCATTCACGAGATCGTTTTTCTTGGATGAATTCTTTTGATATCCAAATAACCGCTCAGCAAGAGTCCGATTAAATTGTTCAACAATTGCCTGATCGCGATGTAGTGCAGTATGTCCTCGTCGTATTGTGACATTGTGATGTTTCATTGTGGATGCAACCACACCTTGAAATTCCTTGCCAGGATCAACTTGTAATAGATTTGGCCAGCGTAGTGGACCTCGTCGATAAATTCTTTCAAAAGTAGAAGCTACTTCAGTGGCCGACTTTGTTTTTAGCGGCTCTGCTTGTTTGTATCGACTCGCAACATCAACTACAGTTAGCGAGTATTTATAACCGTCGTCAAGCGGCAAAAATAATAAATCAGCTTGATGAACTTCATTGGGTACGATAACATCAAAATGTGAAAAGTTGATTTGCTTAGGACGCTGTAAATAGATTTGCCATATAGCCTGTTTGGATAACCAATTAGCCGCAGTGGTCTTTTTTACTTTTGCGGCGTTGGCGAGTTTACTGATTGCTGCTTTACCCTTCCAGTATCCT